>JALGQZ010000001.1:36270903-36590903 GCA_023105745.1 Austropuccinia psidii | reverse complement strand
GCATGAACGATTAAATGACGAACAATTGCTGAAGCTTTTCCAATGTTTTGCATTGATAATAATGGATTTGAATGTTCTGATCCACTTCTAAATAAACTTGGTGCAAAGACGATGGCCTAATGATAATTATTTATTTAATTAGTTTTTTTGTTTTTTTTTTTTGGCAAACTTTTTTGATTTTATAAAAAAAATTCATTACTTACAACATTGTGTACCAACATACTATTTGATTCGGCATGAGCTACAACTCTAATGAATGAATTGTTAAAAGAAAGATGATTAAGATGATGTTTTTCAAAAACCAGCTGAGGAGGATTAATTGAACATACCTTTCAAAATGTTTGACAAGCTTTAACAATAAAATCTTACTGATGACGATCGATTTAAATGTTATTATTAATATTGAATGAGAACCAAAGAAAAGTTATAAATTATGACTGACTTTGGTATCGGCAAATCTTTGACATGAGATTGTAATTGACATGTTCGTTCAGATTCTTCCGTGATTGCTATAAAATTGAATAAGTTTTCAAAAACCATTGAATTGATTCAAGATGATTAAGAAGACTTACCATTAACAGCTAAGAATTGATCATACCTATCAAAAGGAATCACACCACCTGGAATTTCTCTTAAAAACAACTTTAAGGCACCTGAAAGATTATGAACATCTTTAAAAGAATCTTGCCAAATATTAACTCCTTTTACGCCTGATGTGAAAAGTTTTAAATAAGTATTGAAATCGAGAGATTTATTTATTTATTAAAAAAAAAAATTAGTAATTTCTTACCTCGTTCATCAATTGAAGCCTGAAGATTTTCAATTACTCTTTTCTCACCAGGAACCCTATAGATTCCCTGTTGGTCAATACCTACAAGATTTAATGATTTGATAAGAAAAGGTATTTTTTTTTTGAAAAACAAAAACAAAAGCAAGTTGATCCAACCTTTTTTCTCGATTAATTCTACCAAGACATCGACCAACAAAGGGAATTCATCACCATCTCTCCAATACAAATCATCAATCGAAACTCCATAAACTGAATGGTTCAACCAAAAAAGAAAGATTAATTAAGATGAGTCAAGATTTATAAAGTGAATTTAACACGAACGAACCTGTTCTCATTGCTTTTGGATTTGATAATCTTGGTTGCCTATCTTCAGTTTTTGAGCTTCCAGGGATTGCAGCCAATGATCCAGCCAATTCACCAATTTGATCTAATCCATTATGAAGATCTAAAAGAATTATGAATAAGAAGAATGAGAAATGAGATGATGAAGAGTTGAGTAATAAAGTAGATGAATGAATGAATGAATTACTTGAAGCTTGTCTATTTTCAAAAAGTTCTTCAGAGTGACGAGGTTTGATACGAGGTTTTGGTAATAAACCAAATTGAGATAGATCATCGACTGATTGAGCTTTTTTAGAAGAACCAAACTAGAGGATCCAAAAAAAAAAAGAAAAGAAAAAGATGAATAAGATTTAAGGATGAGAAAATAGATGAATGAATTTAATGAGAGAGAAAAATGAGAATTAAATATTTGATGATTTTAAAGTAGTACAGTTGTACAGTATTTAAGAGATGTGTACAGTACAGTACAGTACAAACAGTAGAGTATGATTGAGTTTGAATGAGAAAGCAAAGTAAGAAGGATTAAAATTAAGAATCGTGAGAGAATGAAATCAAAACGAGTTGAGTTTATTAAAAAGATGATGTGATTTGAATTAAGTGATAAGAAAATGTATATGTATAAGAATATGAAATGATGATGATAAAAGAGATCAAGATGACTTACAGCATAGACTCTATTAGGTAAAAGAGTTGAAGCATTTGATTGATGTTTATCATTTTTTGTGAGATTACTGAATAGACTAGTAGGACTGATTGGACGAGATTGAGGAGTATGAGTAAGAGTTTGAATTGAAGGGGAATGAACTTGAGTTGAAATGTTTTGTTGAGTGAGTTTTGAGTTATTTGAGTTTGCGCTTTTTCTACGAATACCAGAAAGGAAAGGGAAAGGTTTGAGTGATGAGATTGATTGACGAGTTTGAAGAGGAAGTGAAGGAGAAGGAGATCTAGGGATATCGATTAAAGAGCTAGAAGGAGAAGTGGAAGTATCTAAAGAAGGATGATGATGATGACGATTAAGATGATGAGGAAGATGTTGTTTTTGATGAAGATGTTGAGGGATGATTGAAGAAGCCGTTTGAGGAGGGATAGGTAAAGGAGGGGGTTCGATTGATTTAGAGATACCTAAGATAGCTCTAAAGAACCAATTTGAATTGAGATTTAATTTGATATGATGAGAATGAAAGAAAGAAAGAAAGAAAGAATACCTTAGACCACCATAAGATTTTCTTCTAGTTTTTTTTGATACCATAATGTTATGATGAGGGAGATTTGAAGTAGGTTGATGATGATGATGATGATGATGATCTTGAATTTGATGTAGTTTAGATTTAGATTGATGGTCATTAAAAGTTGAAGATTGATTTAAGTTTGAATTTGAGAGATTTAAGAGTTTATGAAATGATAGATTATGACGATGATTTGTAGGTTGATTGATTGAATCTAATTTAGATTGAGAATGATTTAGATTGATGAGATTTAAAGGAGTTTGATTAGAGCAAGAGGATGAAATAGGATCGATTGAATTAGATTTTGATAAATTTTGATGTTGTTGATTTTGATTATGATTTTGATTTTGATTTTGAGATTGAGGATGAGGATGAGATTGAATTGAAGAAGAAGAAGAAGGAGTAGAAGATTGAGGATTAGGAGAAGGGTTAATGATTAAATGATGATGAGATTGAGATTGAGATTGATTTGATGATGAAAGATTTTGATTAGAATGATTAATGATTGAATGATTAATTTTAGTATTTGATGATGAATTAGTAGAAGTAGAAGATGAATTGATTGAATCAGTAGAAGATGAAATTAAATTTGAATGATTTGATAATTTTACTAAAGGTAAAGTTTGATTTGAATTTAAAATGTTAGATAATATTGGGGATGAATTTCTTGAAGAATTTCTAGATGAACAAGCTGAGATCGAAGGACTACGAGAACAAGTTGAGATCGTTGAGAGATTATTAGGAGTTAAATTTGAATTGGGTATCAATCTTGAACAAGTTAGATTGGATGAATTTGATAATCCACTAAGATTTAAATTATTTGAATTAAAATTATTAGAAGAAGAAGAAAGTTGTTGTTGTTGTTGTTGAGATTGTTGTTGTTGATTTTGTTGTTGTTGAGAAGGTTGTTGTTGAGAAGGGTGATTTTGTTGTTGATCAATTGATGATGATGATGATGATGATGTTGATGGTGGTGGTTGTTGAGAGGTTGATCTCTTGCCAGTTGGAAATTTGAATTTCATCATCTTTTAAAATGAAAATTTGAAAAATTTAAAATTTAAAATTTAAAATTTAAAATTTAAAGAATATTGATTAAAATTTAAAAAGAGAATTTTACAAATTTGAATTTGAATTTGAATTTGAATTTGAATTTGAATTAGAATAAATCCTTTTAAGAAATAATCTAGTTTTAATTTTAAATTTTAATTTTTAATCTGCTAAATTTTAAATTTTAAATTTTAATCTGCTAAATTTAATTAAATTTAATTAAATTTAAACTACTCTGTACCTTTGCCTTATTTATTTTACACTAATAGGTTGAAATTTAAATGATTAATAAATAATAAAAATTAAAATATTTTAATTATTGAATTCTACTAAAAAATTTTAATCAAATCAAATTTAATTATTTATTTAATTATTTCTACTAAAAAAATTTTATTTTAAAATTAATCAAAGTAAAATTAATTAAAATCTTTTTAGTTTTAAATTAAAAAAAACCTTAACCCAATAACTTTACCTTTGGTTCAAAGATTCTAAAATATTTTTTTTTTAAAAAAAAAAATTAGGATTTTTTAATTTTTTAATATATTAAAGAATTTTTTTTTTATTTTATTTTTAAATTAATAATTTTAATTATTATTTAAATTAAAATTTAAAAATATAATTTTCTTTTTTTAAAAAAAAAATTAATAAATTATTTCTTAATTATCTTTCATAAGAAGTTTAAAACAAGTTCCTTTTAGATTCTTTAAACCTTATGAGATATTTAATTTATAAAAGTATTCCTGATATCAACTTTTATGGAACTTATTGGAACATTATATAATTGGTAACTTGGGGACCTCATTTTGGTTAGGTCATTCTATTTCCCTACCCCCTTGAGGACTTCTATGGCCTCTACAGGGTTATATTGTTCATAGGAAATTTAAAACAAGAATTAAACCCCCCTGGAAGCAAATTATCCATAAATATGGCAGAAACCTAAACTTACCAAAAAAGCCTATAGAGCTTTGAGACACCCCAGAAACTTCTAGGACAAAAATTCACTAAGGGGATATGGTATATGATTACTAAATCATTCAAAAATAATCATATATCCAAAATTGACATAAATTTTTTTGTAATCCATTTCTCAAAACCATTCCCCTTAAATATGAGAATAATATCTTTATACCTCATTTTTTTCATGATGAATTAATCTTTAAAACTAATTCCTCTCATTGTAAAATCATGTAATTTTTTTTTTTCAAAAATAAATTATTAAATGAAATAAATTGATATAATAAAATTTCCAGTTTTAGAAACTATATTAATTAAAGACATTCTTCTCTCACAATAAAGCTGTATCCTCAAAAAAAAAAAAAAAAAAAAATACAGAATTCTTCAAAGTTAATAAAGTTAATTTATTATTATTAAAGACTTAAAAAAAAAGAATTTTTCAAGACCAGTTTTCATAGTTTAAAAGATTTATAAAAAAAAAAAGGGAAAAAACCCAATTCAGAAAATAAAGGATTCAGTAAAAAAAAAAAAAAAAAAACTTTATGGAATTTACCCCCCCCCCTTTTTTTTGATAATTTTTCAATTAAATACTTATAAGTATTTTTTCTAACAAAAAAAAAAAAACAAAGTTAATTTCCTTTTTTTTGTTTTTTTTTTTTTGCCCAATTATATTTTTTTTTCAATAAATTAAGTAAATCTTTTTAAAAGAAAAAATAAATAATAAATTTGAGTTTAAAAACCTGAAATTAATAATATATATAAAAAAAAACTTTTTTTTTTTTTTTTTTTTTTTTAAATATACTGGTGACTATTTTAAAAAAAAATTTAGATTAATTTCTTAATTAATTAAAAGCTAATTTATTTTATTTATTTTTTTTTAAAAAAATTAAATTTATTTAATAATTTTATATTTAAATAATTATATTTCTTAATTAATTAATTAATTAATTAATTTTAAAATTATAATTATTTAAATTTAAATTTTTTAAAAAAATATTTTTTTTTTTTTTTTTTTTAATTTAATTTATTATAATTAAATTTAGTTAAATAAGTTTTTTTTTAAGATATTATTGTTTTAAAAATATAAACTAAAAAACTATTTATTATTCTTAATATTTTAAAATACATATTAATTTGAATTATTAAATATTTTTTTTTTTTAAAAAAAAGAAAAAATAAATAAATTTTACTAAGAGAAATAAAAAAAAAAAAAAAACTTTAAAAGAATTTATAATAAGGAATAATAATAAATATATTATTATTATTATTATTATTTTTTGATTAAATTAATTTTATTATTATTTTTTTTATATTTCTTTTAAATGATATTTTTTTTTGATAGTTTTATTTGAAAAAAAAATAAAAAATAATTATTTTATTTTATTGTTTAAAGGGTAAATTAATCAATTAATTAATTATTTAAATTATAATAAAATCTTTTATTATTAATAAAGATTTTTAAAAATATTTTTTTTATCATTATTTGATTAATTTTAGAAATTTAATTATAATATATTTAAATATATTAAGTTTAATGAACAATATTCAAAAATACTATTAGATTAATAACCTATTTAGCTAAAAAAAAAAATCATTATAATAATATATTATTTATTAATTTAACTTTTAATATAATTTTCAATTAAATACTAAATATCTTTAAAATAATTTTTATTATTTTATTTTTAATTTGAAAATATCTAATTAAGTATAAGGTTTTTAGATTTAAATATTTTAATAATTAATAAAATCCCAATTTTAAAGTATCAAGCTATAAAATTATTTAGGTATTTATAATTAATTATTGAAGAAATATTAATCTTTAATCATAAGAAAATATTTCAATTTAAGAAAAAAAGAATAATTAATATTTATTAAATTAATTTTCTTATTTTTTTTTTTTTAAATTTAATTATATGTCAAAAAAGTTTTAATAAATATTATTTGAAAGAAAAAATAAAAATAAAAAAATAAATTCTTATTAAAATTTATAGATATTTAATATATAATTAAAGATATTCAATATATATATATATATATATATTATTATTTAAAATATATTATAGAATTCAATTATTAAATCCTACAATAGAAAACAAAAAAAAAAATTGATTATTTTAATTTTTTTTTTTTTCAAAGCTAAATAGTAGAAAAATTCAATTGAGAAAAATATTCAAAAAAAAAAAAAATTTATTTTGAATTTTTTTTAACTTATCCTTATTAAATAAAATATCTTTAAAGATTTTTTTATCCCTGAGAAAAATAAAAAAAAATATTAAGAATTATTAATAAAAATAAATTTTTAATATATTAATAATAAACATTTTAATTTAAAATTAAAAACTTTAAGTTTTTATTTAAAGAATTTAATTTATTTAATAATTAGATTTGTCTTTTTTTTTTTTTTTGGAAAAATAAATTAAATATTAAATTTAGGACTAAAGTAAAAATCTAAAACAATACTAAAAATATAAATAAAATTCTCACCATTTTATATTTTCTAATTTTTTTTTTTTTTTTTAAATCAATTCTAAGTCTATGGTATATCATAAATTTAATTATAAATCTTATTTTACAATATATTCTATATTTTAATTTATAAATAAAAAAAACTTTTCAAATATATATTATAGATTCAAAATTTAAAATAATTAAAGGGTGTTGGTAAACACACATAAGCTTTTAGTAAAAACACGTAAGCCCTTACGTGTTTTTACCATAAACTTACATGTTTTTACCAAATTATGGCCAAAACACGTAAGTAACCTAATTTTTTTATAAAAATTCCTCAGGTTCATTTTTGAGCATTTTTAACATTTTTTTTTGCCATATTTTTTCCGACATGGGATGTGAAGGTCCCCAAATTTTTTCAATTTTTTTTTTTTGGCCCAATTTTTCTATTTTGGGCAATTTGGTAAAATGGCCCATTTTTTTGAAAAAATTCATTAAAAATGTTCCCACTTATGGATTTGAATAATTTTTTTTTAAAATGAAGGTGAGAATGTTGAGAATAATAAACCAGAAGCCCAACATTTTGGTATTTTTTTTGAAAGAACATTTGTAGGCCCAAAAAGTCCATGTTTTTTGATGTTTTTTTGTTCATGTTTTTAATTAAATTGAAAATGCCATTTATGACATAAATTGAATTCAAAATGTAATTTATGATGGGTGGAGGTTAAAGTTTGATTTTTGGCATTAACAGTGCCATTTATCACATCAAAAGTGCCATAAATGGCATCACTAATGACATAATAATGCCATAAATGGCATCAAGAATGACATACAGATGCCATTTATGGCCAGAAAATTGGCATAAATGGCATTAAAGCAATGCCATAAATTGAATTTAATGGCCTTGACAATGCCATAAATTGAATTTAATGGCCTTGACAATGCCATTTATGCATTTAAAAATGCCATAAATGGCCTTAAAAATGGCATTAATGGCCTTAACATTGGCCTTAAAAATGGAATTAATGGCCTTAACTATAACATAAATGGCATCAAAAATGCCATTTATGGAATCAAAAATTCCATTTGTGGCATTACATAAATGGAATTAACAATGCCATTTATGGTGTTACATAAATGGCATTATGCCATTTATGGTGTTACATAAATGGCATTATGCCATTTATGGTGTTACATAAATGGCATTATGCCATTTATTGAATTGATAATGCCATTCATGGAATTAGTAATGCCATTAATGGCATTGTTAATGTGGCATTATTAATGCCATTTATGGCATTAATGGCATCAGAAATGTTACATTTTTGATGCCACAAATGGCATTAATGGCATCAATGATATTTCATTGATAATGCCATTGATGGAACAGTTAATGCCATTTATGACACTGTTAATGCCCTTTATGACACTGCTAATGCCACTTATGGCACTGTTAATGCCATTAATGGCATTGTTACTGCCATAAATGGCATTGTTACTGCCATTTATGGCACTGTTAATGTCATTTATGGCACTTTTAATGCCATTAATGGCATTGTTACTGCCATAAATGGCATTGTTACTGCCATAAATGGAATTGTTACTGCCATTAATGGCATCAGAAATATTTCATTAATAATGCCATTAATGGCACTGTTAATGCCATAAATAGAATTTTTAATGCCACAAATGGCATTAATGGCATTATAAATGCCATAAATAGCCATATTTCATTTAAAAACCATCCCTTACGTGTTTTTACCATAAAATTATGTGTTTTTACCAATTGATGGTAAAAACACGTAAGCTCTTACGTGTTTTTACCAATTTGCTTACGTGTTTTTACCAATACCCTAATTAAAATTAAAAAAGTTCTAAAAAGCTCTTTTTTTTCAAATAAGGGAAAAAAAAGGTTTTTATCTTAAAATATATATAATTAAGATTTAATATTATTCTTAAAAAAAAAACAAAAAAACTATCAAAAGAAATTTATATATATATATATTTAATTTATTTTTTATTTTAATTAAAAAAAATATTTTAAATAAATAAAGGGTGTTGGTAAAAACACGTAAGGGGTGCCCTGGGCCCATTTTTAATTAAAAATGAAACACAATTGGGCCTGTATTGGGCCAAAACATGCCCAAAAGAGGTTTTTTCCCCACAAAACCTTCCTAACTCCAAATTGCTTCAGATTTTTTTGCCCAGCCCCCCCCAAAAAAAAAACAAACAAGCCCAAACAGCCCAATAATCCACATTATCCCCACCCCAAACCATTGTTTTTTTTTTTGGAAAAACAGCATTACCAAAGCCATTTTGCAAAGCTTTTCACACTTTTTTTTCTTTTTTTCACCCAAAGACTGCATTTTCTACCACAACAACCTGATTTCAAGCCTCCAAATTTCCAATTTTTTACCTTCCCTCATCCATTAATCCCATATTTAAACCACTTTCTTTCACTCTTAACCCCTTCTGTTCATTATTCACACCTTTTTTCACCTCTTTTTCACACTTCGAAAGGTTCTTACCCCATTCCAAATCCCCCAATTCCCCCTTTTTTTCACTTTTATACATATTTTTCATTAAAAAATGCTTTAACCCCCCACTGAAGGTGACTTTCAGACCCTTGAGTTTCTTTGGCAACATGTGCATAATGTTGCCAGGGCTCAGGGGTATGCTGTGTCCACCTTGAGGTCCAATATGACCCACAACCAAATTGAAATATGTTGTGACAGGTCTGGCACCCCAAATCCCAACAAAAGCCCCTCCAAAACAGTCATCTCAAGAAAGCTTGACTTTCCTTTTAGACTTTATGCCAGGAAATATGCCAAGAGTACCACTTGGAATCTTAAAGTCAAAAATCCTGAACATAGCCATGATGCCACTGAAAATATCATGGCACATCCTGCTTTCAGGAAATTCAATGAGCAATAAACATCCCAAATTTCTCAAATGTCTGAATCTGTAACAACCATCCATCAGGGGTAAGGGTATTCATTCATACACCCACTCAAACACCTCAAATCAGCAAATCCAGTATCTGCATCAGCAGTCAGTTTCAGCAATCTTCATTCTGAAACATGCATACAGTTTGGTACATCAATACAGCCTGTCAATACTTGTACAGGATGGATTCACCCAATACAGTTTCAATACACCAGTATGGAACTGTATGATCACTCAAATACACCACACCTCTTGTACAGGTTCTGTACAGCTGTACAGGACCTGTATTGGCCAGACTCAATTCAATCATCAATTGTTCTCATGAAAATTCTTCCTCTGGATCAGGGCTGGTGATTCTCACATATACCAGCCCCTCTTTCTCCCCCCTGGGGACTTTTCCCCAGTTAATTAATTTAGTTTATTTATTATTTTATAATTACTCTTATCCTTATTTTGGGTATTATAATTATTTAATCTTAAGTTAGTCTTTCCATTTCTCTCTTCGCCTGTACAGTATGAGTTGGGTGGCCATATCCTTATTAACCCTTCTCTTTCCATTCTGACAGGTTGAAACAGTGGACTTGGACTTGTTTGTGGTTGACTCTTCTATTCTTTTACTCTTATCTTTTGTTGCTGCTTTTCTTATATTTATTCTTTAGCAATTTATCTTTAACACTCTTAAGTGTATCCCCTTTTATCTTATCTTTGAGCCTTCCATAAGTGAGTCCCAGTTTACTGAGTGCCAGGCCCTCTTCACTTCGAAGAGCCCCTGTGACATTAAATTAATTAACTCATATTTGATTCTTTCTCTTCATTCATTTATATTCATTTCCTCTCATTCATCAATTATGACCTTTTCATGATTTTATGATTTTTTATGATTTTCTATGAAATTTTCTCTCTCATCAATTTTCATCTCATTCATTTCATTCTTATGAAAATTGATTCTTTTTCCTTTCTTAATCATTGCTGACCATTTCATCACTTCATTTTATTTTTATCAATCAAATTTCTTCTGTGTTCTTATTCAGGTTTTATCTAGGGATTATTGATTGGTCTAATTGATTGGATTATTCATTGGGATTCATTTGGGTTATTGATTCAGGATTTATTGGATTTATTGACTTTGAACTCTCAATATATTGAATTGATTTCTGAAGATTTTGAACTGATTGATTGATTCCTCAAGACTTGATTTCATTTGAAGACACTTATTGATTGATTATTGATTGAATATCGATTGATTATTGATTTCCTCAAGATTATTGATATTTGATTGAATTGATTGTTGATTGATTGAATTTATTTGACTGTTGATTGAATTTGATTCCTCAAGATTTGAATTGATTCCTCAAGATTCATCAAGATTTTATTGTGATTGATTTGGCCAAGCCTGATTATTCTTCTTAATACCATCAAGTTACTTTAATTATTTTCATAATGCCAGTCCAGCATAGCCCCCAGCAAAGAATACTAGATCCCAGAAAATTCCAGCTGTTCTCACTCCTACAGCAAGGGCTCCTCTTGACCGCACACCATCAGTTCATCAACTGAGTGCAAATTTGGACAGAGGACCACCAATGGAAGGAGCAGCACCCTCAAGAAGAGGTGGAATGAAATCTAGAAGATCAAGATCCTTTTCTGGACTTTTGGGTGGCTACCCTGGCATGTCTGAAGGTGCAAGAGCAAGATTAGGGGAAGTTGAAGATGAAGAGGGGGAAGAGTCTGTGGAACAGGAAGATTCTGGGGAAACTGAAGTGGCAGATGCCTTGGCAAATGCTCCAGAGGTGCCTCAGGGTTCTAATCTAGCCCTTTCTAGTCAACCTCTTGTCTCTCAAACTGATCCAAGTCTCCTCAAGATGATGGAGCAGATGACTCAATTCATGGGACAACTCACTCAAGCAGTTGCCCCCAGGGACAATTCCAAAGCCCCTGCTTTCAAGACTCCATCCATGAAGGCACCTGATTCTTTTGATGGTACTCAAGCTCATAAGTTGAGAGGATTTATCCAATCCTGTCAACTAATTTTCCATAATGATCCAGCAAACTTTGTCTCTGACAGGAAGAAGGTTTTGTACTCAACTTCTTTTCTTACTTGTAGAGCTGGCAAATGGATTGAACCTTACCTCTCAAATATTTCCAATGAAGACCCTTCCTACCTCCTCAATAATTGGCCATTGTTTGAATCTCAATTATTCACTCTGTTTGGTGACCCCAATGAAGTCAGGAAAGCTGAACAAGAGTTGGACAATTTGAGGATGAAGGAAAGTGGTCATGTTTCCTTGTACATAGCAGATTTCAGAAGCTTAATGTCAAGAATTGGAGATTGGGGGGAAAGAGCTTATATCCATGTTTACAGAAAAGGATTGGCATCAAGATTATTGGATCAGTTGGCTTCTCACCCTGGAACTTTTGATACTCTTCAAGAACTTATGGATGTCACTCTAGAATCAGACACAAGATATCATGAGAGGCAAAAGGAAAAGGGTGGCAATCAAGAAAAGAAGCCTCCAGTCAGTGGATCCAATCAGTCTAGGCCTCCTCAAAACTCATTTCAAAAGAGGCCTCATCAGAAGAAGAATAAGAAGGGCAAGCAAGTTCAATCTTCAAAGGACAAACCCCATGCTGCTCTCCTCAATAAGGACAATAAATTAATCGGTTCTGAAAAGGAGAGGAGGATTCAAGCAGGGTTGTGTACTTATTGTGGTGGCAAGCACCCAATTGAAAAATGCTTCAAGAGACCTCAGAACAAGCCTGGGTCATCATCAGGAGGCTTCCCTAGCAAGCAGGGAAAAGCCTGAGTGGGGATCATGATGTGTTCAATGGTTCTCACTTATTTCCTTCAAGAGCACAATTGTGCACTCTGAATACTAGTGTCAAGAAATATTTAAAATTTCTTATCTTCTCTTCTGTCTCTGATATTTTTTATAGTATTCTCATTGATTCTGGTGCTACAAACTCTTTTATTGCAAAGAATTTTGTTCTCAAGTACTCATTGACTCTGTCAGAGCTCCCTGAAAAGATTCCTCTTTCCATTTTGGATTCTAATGAATCCCCTGCCTTGTTCATCACCCATTATACCAAGTGGGTAGTTGACTTGCCTTCCTTCCCAAGCTTTGAATGGGATTTCTTTATCATAGATTCACCCAAAGGAGAAGACCTGATATTGGGCTATGATTTCCTTTACCATTTCAATCCCATTATTGATTGGAAAAATGGATTGATCACCTATGATTCTAATCATAAGGATTCTAGTGGTATTACTCCTTCTACTAGTAATGACTTAGCCACTGCTGTCAACAGTGTTGCTCTGGCTGGTGAACTTAAGACACCTTCCATCCCTTCTTCTGTCCATATCCCTTCCATAATTCCCTCTCAGTCATTACTTCCATCAAGAGATGAAGTCTTCAAAGAGATAAAGGATGTTGGAGAAGATGTTGCCATATCTTCACTTCATCTCTTCCGAGGGGATATGGACCTTCCTCCCTTATCTTTTCATGCATCCCTGGAGGAGCAGTGGGATGAGGAGGAAGAGCCAGAAGAAATTGAAACTGTGTTGAAGGTTGTTCCTCCTGCTTATCACCAATATTTGGATGTATTCTCCAAGGTGAAAGCAGAGAAACTTCCTCCACACCGCGCCTGTGATCACCATATCGAATTGGAGGGTCTTCTACCTCCAATTGGTGTTATCTACTCATTATCAAATCAAGAGTCAGAAACACTGCGGGCCTACATTTCAGAGAATGTAGAGAAAGGTTTCATTAGACCAAGCTCCTCTTCAACAGGAGCACCTGTCCTTTTTGTCAAGAAAAAGGATGGAGGTCTTCGTTTGTGTGTTGACTACCGCAAACTCAATGCTGTCACTAGGAAGAACAGATACCCTGTTCCTCCTATGAACCAGCTTCTTACCGTATTCAACGGTTCCTCTATCTTCTCCAAGATAGATTTGCGTGGTGCATATAACCTTCTGAGAATCAAAGAGGGGGATGAGCACTTAACTGCCTTTAGAACCAAATATGGCAGCTATGAGTATTTGGTCATGCCATTTGGTTTGACCAATGCTCCTGCTTCTTTCCAAAATCTAGTAAATGATATCTTTGCAGATTTTTTGGATGTGTTTGTTGTGGTTTATCTAGATGATATTATGGTCTTTTCCAGTTCTGAGGAGGAACATGTCAAACATGTGGCCTCTGTCCTCCAAAGACTGAGGGACAATAATCTGTTTGCCAAAGCCTCCAAGTGTGGAATACTTGGGCTATGTTGTTTCAAGTGATGGCCTCAAGATGGATTCTTCAAAAGTTCAGCAAATCCTCAATTGGCTTCAGCCCAGAAACATCAAGGCTCTTCAATCTTTTCTTGGCTTTGCCAATTTTTATCGACGTTTCATTAAAAATTATTCTAAAAAAATCACTTCTCTCACTTCCCTCCTTAAAAAAGATTCTCCCTTTATCTTCAATGAGGAAGCTCTTAGTCAGTTTCAAGCACTCAAAGAAGCTTTCACCTCTGCTCCTATCTTATCTCATTTTAATCCTTCTCTACCTACTATAGTAGAGACTGATGCTTCTGATTATGCATTGAGCGCCGTACTGAGTCAGGTGAATGACTCTGGAAAGCATCCCATTGCATTTGATAGTCGCAAGCTCTTACCAGCTGAGCTCAACTATGAGATTCATGACAAGGAACTCCTTGGCATAGTTTGGGCTCTCAAGCGCTGGAGAGCATTTCTTCTTTCTCTTTCCAATCCTTTTGAGGTCTTGACAGACCACTCTTCCTTGCAGTATTTCATGTCTTCCAAAGTTCTTACTCGTCGTCAGGCCCGTTGTGCCGAATTTCTCTCAGAATTTCATTTCACTATCACTTACCACCCAGGCAGGCTGGCCACTCTACCAGATGCCTTATCACGTCGGGACGACATGTACCCAGAGAGGGGGGTGGACTTCATCAGCAAGAATCCTCAGAATTTTCATCAAGTACTTAAGCAAGATGGAATTCAAGAGTCAAGATTCTTCTCAATCAAAGTGGAAATTTTCTCAGATTTAGTTGACAAGATTCAAGAAGAAGTATGGCAAGACAAAGACTATAAAGAAATACTCAAGCAACTAGCAAGAGGTGAATCAGTTCCAGATTAATCTCTTGAACCTCAAGCCAAGCTATTATTATTCAAAGATAGAGTGGTAATCCCAAGCAATGAAGAACTTCAACTCAATATTCTTCAAAAGCGTCATGACTCACCATTGGCTGGCCATCCTGGCCAGGAGAAGACCCTCAAGCTCATCAAGAGGGATTTTTATTGGGCTGGCATGAATCAATTCATCAAGGACTATGTGTCCTCATGTCAGCAATGTTCAAGAAACAAGAACATCCATCACAAGAAGTTTGGATTACTCAAGCCTCTTTCAATTCCATCTGGTCCTTGGAATTCATTATCAATGGACTTTATCACTCAATTGCCACTGTCCAACAACTTTGATTCAATTTTAGTAGTTGTGGACAGATTCTCAAAAATGGCAATCTTCATTCCAACTTATGGCACAATCACTGCTCTGGATTTAGCTCAAATATTCATTAGCCATGTATTTTCCAAGCATGGACTCCCAGTCAGGATTGTCAGTGATAGAGGATCCTTATTTGTTTCATCATTCTGGACTCAATTGTGTCAGCAGCTCAAGATATCAAGAGATCTTTCAACTGCCTTTCACCCTGAAACAGATGGACAGACAGAGAGGGTAAATCAGATACTAGAACAGTACCTTTGGATGTATGTCAGCTATCATCAAGATGACTGGTACACCTGACTCCCTCTGGCTGAATTTGCCTATAATAATGCAGAACATTCATCAACCAAGCAATCACCTTTTTTCACCATTTATGGAAGAAATCCCAGCTTTGACTCAATCCATATTTCTCAAGACTCACCGGCTGGAAAGTTATCAACAAAACTCCAATCAGTACAGCAAGTTGTCAAAGAAGAATTAGAGTCAGCAATAAGGAGATTCAAGAAGTATGCAGATAGAAATAGGGCAATTCCACCTGATTTCCAACCTGGGGACAAAGTATGGCTAGCTTCCAAGAACATCAAGACAACAAGACCCACCAAGAAATTATCATAAAGATGGTTGTGACCCTTTGAAGTTCTTAAGAAGATTGGCAGCCATGCATATCACCTCAAGTTGCCTCAGCAATGGAAGACAGTTCACCCTGTATTCCATGTGTCCTTATTAGAACCAGTCAAGCATTCAACTATCCCAAATTGTCATCAATTGCCGCCACCACCAGTTTTAGTGGAAGAGCAAGAAGAATGGGAAGTGGCTCAGGTTCTGGACTCAAAACTCAAAAGAGGTAATTTATGGTATCTTGTAGAGTGGAAAGGATTCAGTGAAGACCCAGAAAGAACCACTTGGGAACCAGCTTCCAACCTTACCAACTCACCAGACCTTGTCAAGGATTTCCACTCATTGTATCCAGACAAGCCTGGTCCAAATACCTCAAGAGTTTGATTTTATGGTGCTTGGTGGGGAGAAGAAGTTATGAAAGTAAGTTCCTCTCCTGGCATGCACCTTTAAGGGGGTATTCTACCCATATGTTGTTGTAAGCATCACCTTGGCTACTTTGTGAGCACTTGTCAATTCTTTGGACAGGTTCAGGAAGCATACAACATCAATACCCTCCATTTGGACCTTATCAAGATATGGCCAAATATTTTCTTTCTTTCTTTATGTTTCATTTTCCTTCTTTGTTATCATTTCATTTTATGCCAATCATCATAATTCAAGACATTCATTACTTCAAGTCATTTACGGCAATTCATTTCAGTAGTCATTTATGGCAAATCATTTCAGAAGGCATTTATGGCAATTTATTTCAGTCTTATGGTGCTTGGTGGGGAGTGGAAGTTATGAAAGTAAGTTCCATCTCCTGGTATGCATCCCTGAGGGTTCTACTTCTTGTAAAACATCACCTTGGCCACTCTGTGAGCATCAAAATGCTTGGTTTTCACTTTTCAGACACCTTTTTTTGGCCAGAATCAAGCAACTCACCACAAGAAGGACCAACCATCAGGATTTTTCTTTATTTCTTTCTTTACTCTCATTTTCTCTTATTATTTTTCTTTCTTTCTTTACTTGTATAATTTTCTTTCTTTTATTTCTTTAAAGCAGCAGCATCCCCTCCCCAAATCATGTATTGGGAGGTTCCATTATCTTTTTTATTTTTTATTTTTTAGTATTTATAAGAGTGGGGATAGAAGCCAAACCAAACACAAACAAGGAAAAGGAAACTAGTTATCTCTACCCAAGTCATCAAAAGTTCTCTGGAAGTCATTTATCAACTAATCCTCATACCAGGCAAATTTTGCAGCCATCTCTTCAGAAGCAGTACCTGGAATAGTCCTGTCATTGGCATACATAATCACCTCTCTGCTATTTCTATCAACCCTCCTGAACAATCTGGCCACAGCATCTTGATTTTCACTAGCCGCATTGGGATCTTCTCTGGTAACCCGGATAGGCCAACGTTCTCTTCTTTGGAAGACTTGGGCGGCAGGAAACGGCAAAGGGGATAATCCATCTCTTCTTCTGCTGGAGCTGGCCACAGGTTGGAGTTGACGGGAGGTGGTTATGGGTGAGTTTCTAGGCTGTTGAACTGGTGATGGTCTTACTGCTGGAATCAAGGCAGGCCTGGTGGTATGGGAAGTAGTTGGTGAAGGAGGAGGAAGGGTTGTAGGAATAGAGGCAAGCATTGGTTGAAAGGTTCTTGGAGTACTGGGAATGACTTGACTTTGGAATCTGGTGTTGGCAAGAGGTTGAGAGGAGGAATTGCTGGATGGATGGCCACTTGAATGGGGAATAACTTCAACTTCTTCACCATCCAACTCATCACTTCCTTCAGCATCTGGATCTGATGGGGAATCAACAATTCTTCTTAGCTTCTTCACTACTTTCACCACTCCATCAGCATTGGTCCTTGAAATTGGAATTTCTGAGCTGTAGTGGATGGGCCTACCACCAATTGGAATGGACCCTCCAACATTAGTCCATCTGGCCACATCCCTCTGCCTGGAACCAGTCACTACATCAAGATATCAGCACCAATTCAATCAAAATATGCAAAGCACTCACATTGAGAAAATCCAGAAGTGGCATCAGGGGTAGGCTCCTCAAGAATGGGGAATTCCTGCCCATAAGGCCCATCCTTCCTACTCCACAAGTGTCTCTTGACCCGGGACAAAGTTGATCCGGTACGGCGGCATGGCTTCTTCCCAATAAAGCAGAAATGGCATTTTGACGATTGAGGATTGTAATGTTGAAAGCAATCCTTACCCCTGGCCAAACACTCAGTACAGGCAGGATCAAGGACTTCAACTGCTCTGAACCCATCATATGTTTGGGAGGGGTCAAAATGGCCAGAAGACGCCATAGAAGGAGAAGACAATCGACTGAAGACGCCAGAACCATGAAGAATAGACGGTGGCGGTGCAGAAGGGGAAGATTCAGTGAGCTCAGTCAGTTTGGAACTCATAACTGAAGAATATGCAAGCAGAAGATTCAAGACGTCAGAATCAATCCACTCCATATCAAGAAAAAAGGAACTTGACTCAAGGAAATGGGGCCATAACTCAATTATGCCCCCCCTCAAAGCCTCTAAGGTGAAGGTTCATACCCCTTTGGGGCTGAACTCATCACCCAGGGCCTCCCCTGCAACTTTGGGGAGGCCAGGATCTTGATGGTCCTGGACCCCATCAATGGGTCCAGGCCATGTAGGGTAAAAAATGGGTAAGGGCCATTTCTGGACCCCTTGGTCACCCTGGGTCCCCAGCAAATTTGGGCCCAGGGGCTCCATTTTGGTCCTGGGGGCCTCCAATAGCCCCCACGGACCACGGACCACGGACCGCGGCGTATGGACCGCGGACCGTAGGATCCCAAAGACTCAAAAGGGCCAAAAAAGGCCAAAAATCAAGATATCAAGGTTTTTCACCAGAGCACCCAAAAAGGCCCATAGGCCATAAAAATTCAAAGACATCAAAATCCATCAGAGCAAAGGCCATAGCCCCAAGTGCCTTATAGGGCTGTTAAGGCCATCTCCATGGATTATGGGGACAAGACCCCTTGGAGGAAATTTTTTCAAATGTTTCAATCGTTCAATTTTTTCCAGAGATATAAGGCTTGCCCAATGAGTACACTTCATATACTCATTGGGCATCATTTTTTGAGCACAAGAGCTCAGTGGTCTTTATTCTGGGATATATCCCAAGGCATGGCTGATTGAATCAAAAGAAAAGAATGGCATATTCTGGAAGGAATACTCACTCAAGCTTGGAAAAAGGGGGAATCAATTGAATTTGGCAGGGAAGAAGGAATGAAGGATTTTCAGGATAATGGTCAAGAGGAAAGAAAATTAAAAGAAAATTTTTTTTGAAAAAAATGTGGGGATATTGAGACGCCACTCAACAGTGGCAGGGTATTATGGTGTTCAGGAGCCCACCAGTTTCAAGAGGGGGATACTGTAACAACCATCCATCAGGGGTAAGGGTATTCATTCATACACCCACTCAAACACCTCAAATCAGCAAATCCAGTATCTGCATCAGCAGTCAGTTTCAGCAATCTTCATTCTGAAACATGCATACAGTTTGGTACATCAATACAGCCTGTCAATACTTGTACAGGATGGATTCACCCAATACAGTTTCAATACACCAGTATGGAACTGTATGATCACTCAAATACACCACACCTCTTGTACAGGTTCTGTACAGCTGTACAGGACCTGTATTGGCCAGACTCAATTCAATCATCAATTGTTCTCATGAAAATTCTTCCTCTGGATCAGGGCTGGTGATTCTCACATATACCAGCCCCTCTTTCTCCCCCCTGGGGACTTTTCCCCAGTTAATTAATTTAGTTTATTTATTACTTTATAATTACTCTTATCCTTATTTTGGGTATTATAATTATTTAATCTTAAGTTAGTCTTTGCATTTCTCTCTTCGCCTGTACAGTATGAGTTGGGTGGCCATATCCTTATTAACCCTTCTCTTTCCATTCTGACAGGTTGAAACAGTGGACTTGGACTTGTTTGTGGTTGGCTCTTCTATTCTTTTACTCTTATCTTTTGTTGCTGCTTTTCTTATATTTATTCTTTAGCAATTTATCTTTAACACTCTTAAGTGTATCCCCTTTTATCTTATCTTTGAGCCCTCCATAAGTGAGTCCCAGTTTACTGAGTGCCAGGCCCTCTTCACTTCGAAGAGCCCCTGTGACAGAATCACTTCTCATGCCAAGGCAAATTCAGGCCCAATTATGCAGCCAGAGGGAGTCTGACAGGCCTGTAATCCTTCAAGACATTTACAACCAAGTCAAGAAAATCAAGAAAGACAAACTGTAAGGCAGAAGGCCCATTGATGCTCTTATTGACACTCTCAAACAAGAAAATTTTGTTTGATCCTCTGCAAGGGATTCTGAGGGACACATTACCTCCTTGTTTTTAGCTCACCCCCTGGCCATAAAACTTCTTCATGGCTTTCCTCATGTCATTCTTATGGATTGTACTTATAAAACAAATAAGTACAAAATGCCCCTTTTTTCATATTGTTGGATTCAGCTCAACAAATAAGAACTTTTCTGGGGCTTTTTTTTTGATGAAGAATGAAAATGAAACTTCATATACTTGGGCATTAAATCAATAAATTGAAAAGGTCCTCAACAACACCAATCTTGTTCCCCCTCCAGTTATTGTTATTGACAGGGATCTGGCCTTGAAAAACTCTATTAAGAAGCTCTTCCCAGACTCCAAAGTCATGCTATGCATTTGGCACATCAACAAGGATGTATCTGCTCATTGAATGAAGAAAATTGGTCATGGAACTGAATTTGAAAATTTTATGGGCCTTTGGAATCAAGAAATATACTTCTTCACTTCATTTCATTTTATTTCACTTTTTTTCTTATTATTGTCTTTATTAATGACTTTGGGATTCTTTTCTCAGCTTATGTATTCACCCACTGAAAAGTCTTTCAAAGACAACTGGAAGAAGCTTCAAAAGAAAGTTAAAAATCCTGAGGTCTTGCAGTATTTGGAAAATAACTGGCTTCATCTAAAGGAGTATTATGTGCCAGCCTGGAACAACCACCATTGCCACCTGGGTGTGGGCTCCACCTCCAGAGTTGAAGGTGCCCATGCCATGGTTAAACTTTGGCTACAAAAGTCCACTGGTACTCTCCTGGAGGTAGTCGGGGCTCTCCACATTGCATTCAGAAAACAATTTATTGAAATTATCAACAGAATCTCCAAAGAAATGATTGTCCATGTCAAGAATTTTCCTCCACACATCTGTGCCCTCAATGGCAAGGTGTCTCATTATGCTCTTCAGATTGCCTTTGAAAATTTCAAAACAAAATTTCCTCCAAATGAAAAATGCACCAACAAATACAACAATTATAAAGGCATTCCTTGCAAGCATAAGACCCAAAAGGAATTTGCCAAGTGCCAAAGGCTTGAATGATCAGACTTCCATCCTAAATGGCATTTGAATTTGCCTATGAGGGTCTTTTAACTTCTTCTTATTATTTTTTTTCTTATTAATTGATTTTATTTGTCATATTCTTCTCAGGCTGGCTTTCAAGGTAATGATCAAAGCGTTTAAAAAAAAGAAAGAATGAAGGCAAGAAAATATTTGAAGACATTGGGGAAGAACTGTTTTAAAGACCAATGGCAGAAATCACTCCAATACTCCAACATTTTCAAGATGTTTTGACTGGAAAAGTCCCATTTGATCAAATTCCCAAGAATCAAGAGGATGATCAATATTATGAAGACCCTCTAGAATGAAAGAATATCCATGGAAGACCCCAAGGAGCCAAGAATAAAAACAAAAATCAAAACAAAAGATAACCTTCAAGATTTGAAATTATTGAAAGTCAATCCAAGAGAAGAGGAAGACCCCCATCAAAAGTGACCAGCACAACAACTTCAAGATCCCAGTCAAATGTCCCCTCTCCAATTATGGAAGTAGACTCATCTGAATATTCTGAATATTCTGAGGACTCATTATCTAAATCCATCAGTTCATCAGATTCACTACCCTCAGCAACTGAATTAAATAAATCAGAAGTAACCCTTAGAAGGTCCAGAAGATTGGAAATTGGAATCAAAACATCACAAATAAAATCACACAAGCCTACCACCAGTTTTAAGATATATGATGCAATTGAATTGACCTGTGAGCATTGTCAAAGAAATTATCACACAAGTGATGAATGCTCAAAGCTGTTTGTGAGTTTCTGATTCTTTTGAATGTAAATTTCTCTTGTTTATTTTGATATTTATTAATTTTTTGACCTTATTTTATCAGGTACCTGGCTTGAAAGAATTTCCAAAGTTTATATTTAAATAAAACTTCAAGCCCATCAATTACCAGGGTGATGGAAACATGGGCTACATAACATTATCCCACTACCTTTAAAATACTAAAGATAAATAGGCTAACTTCAGAGGTGACTTGGCTGAAGAAATTCAAAAAAATCAAGACCTTTATGAAGCCATGAACACTTTAATTCCCTCAGTATCATCTTATTTGGAAAGAATTGAATGGTATGAAGATGTTGGCCAGGCTCCAAAAAGCAAGTGGATGTCCATGCCTGACATGGGGGATCCAATTGCAAATAAGTATAAAAGACCAGTTTTCTTTTATTCCACAGCCCAATCTTTTTCTTTTTTCCCTTATTTTTGTCCTCCAAATGATAATCCCCCCATTTTCATCTGCTTCTTGAATAGCTGTGCTCATTTTGTTCCTTTAGACATCATCATTTCTAAAGTTTATCCAGTCCCCCCCATTACTCTGAGCTGGGAGATTCATGCCCAAAAACAAGCTCTGGGGTGGGCTGATCAATTTAAGAAACACAGAATGTTGTATTTGTCCAATCTTCCTCCCCCCTCTCAGAAAAAACCCACTATTTTGGAGGTTGATTCTGATTGAATGATTTTTGTATATACAATTTATGCCAATTATCCCCCTCCTCAGTCATATTTATTGCTTAAATCCCACCTCAGTCTCCTTTTTTATCAAAAATGTGGAACTTTTGTACTTGAAAATAGTCATATTACACACAAGAAAAAAAACAGTGGAAAAAAAACACTCATTGCACCTTCACTTGTTGTCCCACCAAAAAATTTTTCCCAATTAATGAGCTGCTCGTTCTTTATTGTCCAGATTGAACCCTTCAATTTAAAAAAAAAATGAAGGAAATTCATAAGTGGGAAGCTATTAAATTCACTCTTTAAAAATAGGCATATTACAATGAGGGGAAAAAACATTTGAAAAAAAAAACCATTTTGTGCCTTCACTTGTCCCACCCAAAAAAATTCCCAAAATCATGGGATTCTGATGCTTTATTCTTCACATTAAACCCTTCATTTTAAAAAAAAAATTAAGGAAATTAATAAGTGGGAAGATTTTAAATGAATTTTTGAAAAAAAATGCCATTTTGGCATATTGGCCAAATTGGTTAAATTTGGAAAAAAAAAATTTTGAAAAAATTTGTGCTTATTGACATGCCAAGTCGGGAAAAATATGGCAAAAAAAAATTAAAAAAATCCTCAAAACTGAGCCTGAGGAATTTTTTTGGAAAATTAAGGTCACTTACATGTTTTTACTAAAAGCTTAGGTGTGTTTACCAACACCCTAAATAAATTTTTTAAATAATAATTTTTTTTTTTTTTATTATCAAAAAAAAAAAAAATTATTAAAAAAAAATAAAATATTCTAATCAAAATTTAATCAAATATATATATATATTTAAGAATTATTTTATTTTTATTTTTTTTTGAAAAAAAAAAAAAAATGAAAATTTTAATTTATTTATTAAATTTATTTTTTGAAGATTTTTTTTTTTCTTTTTTGATTATTTTTTATAATTTTTTAATTTTTTTTTCTTTTTTAATAAATATTTTAAATTTAAAGATTTTTTTTTATATTATATTTTGATCAAAATAAAATTGGAAATTTTGAATCAAATGAAAAAAAGAGGTAGAAAAAAATGGAAATAAATTGAATTTAAGTGTTACTTAGAATAAATTTAAGCTTATTTAATTAAGATAAAACATATATTTACTGAATAAATATAAATATAGGATCTAAAATACTATTTTAAAGAATATTCTTGAAGAGATAAAAATTGGAAGGATAAATACATACTATTGATTAATTTATAAGTCTATTCAATCACTTAAGATAAAATGAAAAATAAGTTTAGATCAGATCATAGAGATAGAAGAACTATTAAAATAAGTTGATAATTGGTATTTTTTTAAAGGAAATTCTTGCCTTATGAGCTTCTCAAGGATATATGTAACAAATCAATTTTTAAAGGCATATCAGGTGATAAAATTATGTAATTTAAATAATTTATAGATAGTAGATTAAGTATGCATTAAGTACACAATTAAAAATTATTTGTAAAGAATAAAGCTATTATGGGTGGGAGTTGGAAGAATATTTTAGCATCTCAAAAGCACAAAATTATTGAATGAAATTTTATTAAGAATAATAAAATTGAAAGATATGTGTTTTTTTCTTTTTTTTTTGGAAAGAAACATTTTGTGAGCTCAATCAAAAAATATAATGGAGATTCAAACATAAATTTTAAAAAAATTACCTCTTAAGTTAGTTTTTTTCAAGGAAAATTTATTTAATTTAAGAAATTCCATTTATTAAAAAATCCTTATTGAAACATAAAAAGTTATTCCTGGTAAAAATGTATTCAGAAACTGATACCTATTGGAGAAAGTGGTCAGTCTTAACTCTTATTGAGCTTATTTTTCTAATTTTGTATGAGTTTATATCCTGGAATTTAGATTAATATCTCATTTTATTTTACCTAAAAGAGTATGATAAGCCAGTATTTCATTTTATAATTATGTTATTAAGAATTCTGAGGATCTTTATTTAAATTTAAAATAAAAACAGTCCTCAAAAATATATCAAAATAAGATTACTAAAAGGTATTCAATTTCTAAAATGTTAAATTTATCAATTAATCTTTGAAGTAAATGGCTTTAAAAATAAAATACTGCAATAAATTTCTGAACAGAAATAATAAAAATATTTCCACATAGCTCTATCAATACTTTTGTTTAATAAATACTGATTAGAGCTCCTCTGGACTTTAAGTTAAATGAAAATAGTTATATTGATATTTTATATTTGAATTTTATAACACTAGCTCATTTTTGAGATTTATTTTATCTTGATGATTATAATGAGATAAAAATTAGATATTAGAAATATTTCTTGCCTGAAAAAAATAGTTCAATATCAAGATATTTACAAATATAACGATAATATATCTATCAAGTTAATTCATTATGATATCATAAGGAGCTCATTATTTCTATGGGTACTGTATCTCCCAAGGTTTTAATTAAAAAAAATAAACCTAAATTTATTTTTTAAAAGATTAACTAAAGCTCTAATTATTCCAACGCTATTTTTCTTTTTGTTTCTATTTTTATTAATCATAAATTTATCAGAATAACTATTAGGTTTATCTATAAAAAAAAAAACAAAGACTAGTTTACTGTTTACTTTTCTCAAAAATAAATATAATAAAATAATTTTTTTTTCTAATCAAAAGATTTAAATTTTTCATAAAATTAAAGTTCAAATTATAAAATTTTTTATTATAAGATATAATTTCTTATATAAAAAAATCAAAATATTTAATAAACTTTATAGAAGAGTTTTCTATCACCAAAATATGTTATGAAAAATATTTAGGTAAGGGTAAAATTTCTCAACCAAAGTCAATAATATTGAAAAACAAGATTTTATATAAAAAGAAAGGTTTATGAACTAAAAATCATTTGAATATATTTCTCTAAAATGAAAATGATAATGACATATGTTTTTAGACATAAATTAAGAGAACTTAAGTATAAAAATAATTTATAAAATTGATAACAAAAAATTGATATAAATAAAAAAATGTATAAAAGAGTCTAAAATCTCATAAGACCATAAAATATATGTTAAAAGCCTCCAAATAATGTGCAATTAAAGACTTGGGGGGGGTTAGTAGGATTCAATGAGGACTTGTGGAATTAAAATGAGGATTTTGAAAGATAAGTAATATAAATTATAGTATACTATTAAGAATGACAGTAGTATTATTGAGTTAGTTCCTTCTTTAAGAATAAAAAATATTGAAAATAATAATTAAATAATATTTTCTAAAATTATAATGATATAAATTTATGGCTATTGAAGTGATGAAAACAGCAATAGTGTGCTTCTTTAAAGCTTAAAAAAGCTCACAGAAGTGTGAAAATGAGTAAACAAAATAAGATATGTTATAATAAATTTTTAATTATTTGTAATTATGGTTAAATCACTTCTTCTAATTTAAATTTATCATAATTACTAAATTATGTGATTTAATGTTGATACCAACCCATTACTGGTTAAGAAATAATGAAGCTAATACTTCAAATCTTTTTTCATTTCAAAACAAACATTTTTTGCTCAAATTTATAAATTTAATTTGAAATTTAATCACAGTCTTTAATTTATATAAATCTTTAAGAATTAATTTCATCAAAAGGAATAATCAAAAATATACTGAAAGTAAAGATTTTAATTTATATTATGAAGGCATAGTACTTTTTATATTTTAATTTAGGATAAAAACTTTTTATTTCTTTAAATTTTAAAGTGATCAATTAAAAATTGTATTTTTAATAAATTTATCAAGCTTTAACTCATTTTTTATGTTGTGAAGGCTAATAGAATAATAATAGCTGGTTTACACGAGATTAATTAATGGAAACTAGTCTAAAGAGGATTCCAATTGATACTTTTTGGATTTTTAAATTGTAAATATTAAAAAATGGACATTTTAAAAGGATTCAGATGTTCTCATTACCTCTTTGGCACATTAAGTTATCACCTTATTTTCTATTTTATCCAAATTGAAAGACTTATCCTTGATAAAAAGGTTTCAAAAATTTCTTTCTTTACCAATTGATTAATTATAAGATATTGATTCAAAATCTGGGGATACCTATGCATCAGAGGTTGCAGAACATGGGGTACCCTGGTTTTCTTTACTGTCTTCTGTACCCCTTGGCTATTTTCATGTCCAAAATGGAAATTAAGGCCTTAAGACTGATATTTAGTATTGGAGTAGAAAATATTTTTGTAACAAAATTGTAGTTTCACATTTTATAAATAAGAATAAAACTTATTATAGTGTATATTTAACATGTAATTTCTCATAATCCCATCATTTTAGTGTAAAACTGAAAAAAATCACTGATGTGCTATTGATGTATTTTCCATTTTAACAAATCATATATTTTCTTTAATCTTATTCACCTCATGAATTTATCCTATGTTAATTTTTAAATAAAATTCAAATCTGTTCTTACATTCATGTATTTAGTTAAAAAAAATCTTTTAATTGGTGAAAATGATTAATTTTGGAAATTCACATGAATTATGAGTTTTGAATATTCAAAATTTGATTCAGGCTTATATGTGGCCTTATTGGGTATGTGAATACTTAGATTAAGTAATCAAAGAACATCCAAAGGAATATTCAGGATTGTTGACTTCTTTCTGGACTAAATCTTCTTGGAGAGAATATCTGTTTCTTCCAGCAATTAGTATTCATGTACCAGGTATCTATATCTGAATAGATATCATATTTTATTATTACCTCAGTTTCTTCCTTATCTGATTAATTTAGGGTGTTGGTAAACACACGTAAGCCCTTATGTGTTTTTACTAAAAACTTACGTGTTTTTACCAATTTATGGTAAAAACACGTAAGTTTCTGGTAAAAACATGTAAGTGACCTTAATTTTCAAAAAAAATTCCTCAGGCTCAGTTTTGAGGTTTTTTTTAATTTTTTTTTGCCATATTTTTCCCAACTTGGCATGTCAATAAGCACAAATTTTTTCAATTTTTTTTTTTTTGCCAAATTTCACAAATTTGGCCAATATGCCAAAATGGCATATTTTTTTCAAAAATTCATTTAAAATCTTCCCACTTATGAATTTCCTTCATTTTTTTTAAAAAATAAAGGGTTCAATGTGAAGAATAAAGAACCAGAATCCCATAATTTTGGGAATTTTTTTGGGTGGGACAAGTGAAGGCACAAAAAGAGTTTTTTTTTCAAATGTTTTTTCCCGTCATTGTAATATGCCTATTTTTAAAAAGTGAATTTAATAACTTCCCACTTATGAATTTCCTTCATTTTTTTTAAATTAAAGGGTTCAATCTGGACAATAAAGAACTAGAAGCTCATGAATTGGGAAATTTTTTTGGGTGGGACCACAAGTGAAGGCGCAATGGGTGTTTTTTTTCTTGTGTGTAATATGACTATTTTCAAGTACAAAAGTTCCACATGTTTGATAAAAAAGGAGACTGAGGTGGGATTTAAGCAATAAAAATGACTGAGGAGGGGGATAATTGGCATAAATTGTATATACAAAAATCATTCAATCAGAATCAACCTCCAAAATAGTGGGTTTTTTCTGAGAGGGGGGAGGAAGATTGGACAAATACAACAATCTGTGTTTCTTAAATTTATCAGCCCACCCCAGGGCTTGTTTTCGGGCATGAATCTCCCAGTTCACAGTAATGGGGGGGACTGGATAAACTTTAGAAATGATGATGTCCAATAGAACAAAATGAGCACAACTATTCAAGAAGCAGATGAAAATGGGGGGATTATCATTTGGAGGACAGAAATAAGGGAAAAAGGAAAAAGATTGGGCTGTGGAATAAAAGAAAACTGGTCTTTTATACTTATTTGCAATTGGATCCCCCATGTCAGGCATGGACATCCACTTGCTTTTTGGAGCCTGGCCAACATCTTCATACCATTCAATTCTTTCCAAATAAGAGGATACTGAGGGAATTAATGTGTTCATGGCTTCATAAAGGTCTTGATTTTGGTGAATTTCTTCAGCCAAGTCACCTCTGACATCAGCCCATTGATCTTGAGTCTTGTAAATGAAGTGGGATACTGTTCTGTAGCCACAGTTTCCATCACCCTGGACATTGATGGCCTTGAAGGTGTATTTCAATATAAACTTGGGCAAGTCTTCTGAGCCAGTTATCTGATAACATAAGTTCAAAAAATGAATAAATATCAAAATAAAAAACATAAAATTACATTAAAAAGAATCAGAAACTCACAAAAAGCTTAGAGCATTCATCACTTGTGTGATAGTTGCTTTGACAATGCTCACAGGCCAGGTCAATTGCATCATAGATATTCAAACTGGTGGCAGGCTTGTGTGATTTTCTTTGTGAGGTTTTGCTTCCAATTGCCAATCTTCTGGACCTTCTAAGGGTTACTTCTGATTTATTTAATTCAGTTGCTGAGGGTAGTGAATCTGATGAACTGATGGATTTAGATAATGAGTCCTCAGAATCTTCAGAATCTTCAGATGAGTCCACTTCCATAATTGGAGAGGGGACATTTGACTGGGATCTGGAAGTTGTTGTGCTGGTCACTTTTGATGGGGGTCTTCCTCTTCTCTTGGATTGACTTTCAATAATTTCAAATCTTGAAGGTTCTCTTTCTTTTTATTCTCGGCTCCTTGGGGTCTTCCACAGATATTCTTGCATTCTAGAGGGTCTTCATAATATTGATCATCCTCTTGACTCTTGGGAATTTGATCAAATGGGACTTTTCCAGTCAAAACATCTTGAAAATGTTGGAGTATTGGAGTGATTTCTGCCATTGGTCTTTGGAACAGGTCTTCCCCAATGTCTTCAAATATTTTCTTGGCTTCATTCTTTCTTTCTTTTTCAACACTTTGATCATCACCTTGAAAACCAGTCTGAGAAGAATATGACAAATAAAATCAGTTAATAAGAAGAAAAATAATAAGAAGAAATTCAAAAACCCTCACAGGCAAATTCAAATGCCATTGAGGATGGAAGTGATAATTCAAGCCTTTGGCGCTTGGCAAATGCCTTTTGGGTCTTATGCTTGCAAGGAATGCCTTTATAATTGTTGTATTTGTTGGTGCATTTTTCATTTGGAGGAAATTTTGTTTTGAAATTTTCAAAGGCAATCTGAAGAGCATAATGAGACACCTTGCCATTGAGGGCACAGATGTGTGGAGGAAAATTCTTGACATGGACAATCATTTCTTTGGAGATTCTGTTGATAATTTCAATAAATTGTTTTCTGAATGCCATGTGGAGTGCCCTGACTACCTCCAGGAGAGTACCAGTGGACTTTTGTAGCCAAAGTTTAACCATGGCATGGGCACCTTCAACTCTGGAGGTGGATTCCACACCCAGGTGGCAATGGTGGTTGGTCCAGGCTGGCACATAATACTCCTTTAGAGGAAGCCAGGTATTTTCCAAATACTGCAAGACCTCAGCATTTTTAACTTTCTTTTGAAGCTTCTTCCAGTTGTCTTTGAAAGACTTTTCAGTGGGTGAATACATAAGCTGAGAAAAGAATCCCAAAGTCATTAATAAAGACAATAATAAGAAAAAAAGTGAAATAAAATGAAATAAAGTGAAGAAGTATATTGCTTGATTCCAAAGGCCCATAAAAGTTTCAAAATCAGTTCCATGACCAATTTTCTTCATGCAATAAGAAGATACATCCTTGTTGATGTGCCAAATGCATAGCATGACTTTGGAGTCTGGGAAGAGCTTCTTAATAGAGTTTTTCAAGGCCAGATCCCTGTCAATAACAATAACTGGAGGGGGAACAAGATTGGTGTTGTTGAGGACCTTCTCAATGTATTGATTTAATGCCCAAGTATATGAAGTTTCATTTTCATTCTTCATCAAACAAAAAGCCCCAGAAAAGGTCTTATTTTTTGAGCTGAATCCAACAATATGAAAAAGGGGCATTTTGTACTTATTGGTTTTATAAGTACAATCCATAAGAATGACATGAGGAAAGCCATGAAGAATTTTTATGGCCAGGGGGTGAGTAAAAAACAAGGATGTAATGTGTCCCTCAGAATCCCTTGCAGAGGACCAAACAAAATTTTCTTCTTTGAGAGTGTCAATAAGAGCATCAAAGGGCCTTCTGCCTTGAAGTTTGTCTTTCTTGATTTTCTTGACTTGGTTATAAATGTCTTGAAGGATTACAGGCCTGTCAGACTCCCTCTGGCTGCATAATTGGGCCTGAATTTGCCTTGGCATGAGCAGTGATTCAGACATTTGAGCAATTTGGGATGTCTTTGCTCATTGAATTTCCTGAAAGCAGGATGTGCCATGATATTTTCAGTGGCATCATGGCTATGTTAAGGATTTTTGACTTTAAGAGTCCAAGTGGTACTCTTGGAATATTTCCTGGCATAAAGTCTAAAAGGACAGTCAAGCTTTCTTGAGGTGACTGTTTTGGAGGGGCTTTTGTTGGGATTTGGGGTGCCAGACCTGTCACAACATATTTCAATTTGGTTGTGGGTCATATTGGACCTCAAGGTGGACACAGCATACCCCTGAGCCCTGGCAACATTATGCACATGTTGCCAAAGAAGCTCAAGGGTCTGAAATTCACCTTCATTGGGGGGTTGAAGCATTTTTTTAATGAAAATTATGTATAAAAGTAAAAAAAAGGGGAATTGGGGGATTTGGAATGGGGTAAGAACCTTTTGAAATGTGAAGAAGAGGTGAAAAAAGGTGTGAAAAATGAACAGAAGTGGTTAAGAGTGACAGAAAGTGGTTTAAATGTGGGATTAATTGATGAGGGATGGTAAAAAATTGAAAATTGAGAGGCTTGAAAGCAGGTTGTTGTGGTGGAAAATGCAGTTTTTGGGGGAAAAAAAGAAAAAAAAGTGTGAAAAGCTTTGCAAAATGGCTTTGATAATGCTGTTTTTCCAAAAAAAAAACCAATGGTTTGGGGTGGGGATAATGTGGATTATTGGGGTGTTTGAGCTTGTTTGTTTTTTTTGGGGGGGCTGGGCAAAAAAATCTGAAACAATTTGGAGTTAGAGAGGTTTTGTGGGGAAAAAACCTCTTTTGGGCATGTTTTGGCCCAATACAGGCCCAATGGTGTTTCATTTTTAATTAAAAATGGGCCCAGGGCACCCCTTACGTGTTTTTACTAAAAACTTACGTGTTTTTACCAAATTATGGCCAAAACACGTAAGTTTTTAGTAAAAACATGTAAGCTCTTACATGTTTTTACCAATACCCTTATTATATTTGTGATTTTTCTCAAAATAAATTATTAAGTTTTTAACTTTACCTGTAGCTTTTAATTTAAATCTATTTCTATATATATATATTTAAATCAAGGAAAATGTTTTAATAACTCCAAGGTGTTGGTAAAAAATGTAATCCCTCATGTGTTTTCAGAAATTTATGGTTAAAACATGTAAGTGGCCTATTTTTACAAAAAATATCCCCAGGATTAGTTTTGAAGAGTTTTTTTATTTTTTTTGCAATATTTTTTCTAAAATAGGATGTCAAGATCCCCAAATTTTTTCATTTTTTCTTACAAATTTCTCTAATTTGGCCAATTTAGCGAAAATGACCTATTCTTTTAAAAAGAATCATTCAAAATGTTCCAGCTTATGGATTTTCATATTTTTTTTATTTTTACAATAAAGGAGAGAATATTGATAATAAAAACCCAGAAATCCAAAATTTTGGGATCTTTTTGGGTGGGACAATTGTAGCCCCAAAAAGTGCTTTTTTTATGTTTTTTTGTTCATGTTTGTAAGTAAATTGAAAATGCCATTAATGACCTTAATGGAATTAACAATGTAATTTATGGCATTAGTGGAATTGTCAATTCCATTTATGGCATTAGTAGTTCCACAAATGGTATTAATAGTGCCTTTTATGGCATTAAAAATGCCATAAATGGCATCAAAAACGACATAATAATGCCATAAATTGCATACAAAGTGCCACAAATGGCAGCAAAAGTTCTATAAAAACTCCATAACTTGAGTTAACAGTGACATTCATGTCATTTATGGAATTATCTACAATTCAATAAATGGTATCAAAAACAGCATAACAATGTCATTTATGGCATTAAAAGTTCCATAAATGGAATCAACAATGACATGGAAATGCCATGAATGATATTGACAGTGCGATTTATGGCATCAATAGTAACATAAAAATGTCATTTATAGGACTAAAAGTTCCATAAATCGCATCAACAATGACATAGAAATTCCATAAATTGGATTTTTCTCAATACAGGTGGTTTTTTAGCTAAATTAAAAAAAAATTGACAAGAAATTCTGATAAAAACCTTTTAATGAATCTATTGAGACTATATATTTGTATTTGGATATATGTTTCAAAATATTCTTAATTCTAGGTATTTGGTAACTATCTGTGACTGTTGAGGTATGCAATTCTCTAAAATCTCCAACCAATATCAATTTCTCATTATTCCAAGAAATCATAATAGTAGTTTTGACCTCAATGTCTTCATTGCAACACACATTCCTCAACCAAGCTTAATTAGCTCTGGGATATGTTTTTATAAGTACTCTATGGTTTATGGCCTTTAAGGACAAGATGTTCTGCTAAATACTGGAAGGTATGATTCTTCCATATTAAGCTTAATGTTAGCTATGTGGACTATGATTATACCTCTTGGCTCATTATCTGAATCAAAGGCATTATCACATGTGTATAACATATTTATTATCTCTTTCAAAGCTTTAGATGATAGATTTGGATTTATTTGTGCGTAACTAAGTCTTCTGGAGCAATTTCCCCCTTATTTCTATATTTGACAGAAGATAAAACTTATATTTACTTGGGTAAATTGGAAAAGTAATTGTTCTCTCTTTTGATTTTCTTTTGTGATGATTTATGTCAACATCAATAAATGTTCTAATAGTCATTTTCAAGTATGAATTTTTGAGAATTATGTTTATCTGTTACTACTATCTCAGTTTTCATTCTCATACTTCTTTCTGAGTGTGGAAATATCAGGCTAGTATCAGGAATACCTAGTAGATCAATTTTTTCATTAAAGCTGCTAAATTGCACAGCTCCAATTGTATTTAGACAATACTTCCAATTGTTAATATGTTATTTAGTTACTATTTCCCCACACATGTGGATAACACTCCTTTATCTAAGTTAAATTTGTCTTCCAAATCATTTATCAAACTCAATGTGACACAGGATGATCCAGAAGTATCACCTTTACCTATAGTATACTTTATTGCCTTAATTATGTAATATTTGATATGAATGAAGTATTAGAAACTCTCAATATCCTTTGTTAAGTGAGTATTCATCTCATTATCTTCAAAGAGTTATTTAGTGTTTTGAATACAACAATCTTCAGCTAGGGTATAATTAGAGATTGAAGAATCATGATAAGATTCCTCCTTCACTTCACTATACTGTAATTTTTCAATTACCTTCACTTAATTTATTCCTGTATGTTTAGTAAAATAATTTTCCAAATGGTATTTACTTCTGAATTTGTGAAATTTTAAGGGAGTTATTTAGGATTTACTTTCCTCCCTTGAATTATTTGGTATAATTATGGTCTCAACAGGGGTCTTAGTATATATCTTACAGGTTTTAGCTCTATTAATGATATATTTAATTGAGCTTATTTAGTCCTATGTGGAACAGGGTTTTCCAAATGGGGATTTAATATAATTCTCTAGCTCTCAAAATTTTCCCAAGAATTTTAATTATTGAGTCAGACATATCTGGATGTAAGCTAGAAATTAAATCCTTTTTTTTGAGGAGCAAAGTGAGTGATTTATATATTTTGGAGCTAAAAATTTCAATTGAAAAGGAATTCTCCATTTTACACCTCCAGCAGTTTTGCAGCCCATTTGACCATCATTTCAGATTTCCACCAAGGCCAATTATTTCTTCCATTTTCTGGCTGCATTTTTTATACCACTTTTTCAGTTATTGCAGAAAAAAAAGTGAAATATTGCAAAACCAAATTTATCTGATATAGTAAAGTCTTCTTGTAAAATATCAACCGTTATTTTGAAATGAATGAGGTTAGATTTTCCTCCACCAGATAATTTTGGCAATCCTTCTAGTCTGGGAATTTCTTTCTCAGCAAATTCAATTTATACAGGGGAATCTCTTGGCAATGGATTGTTATTAAATGATGGAAGTCTTCCATTTTTTTAGGACTATTGTTACAAAGTCACAGGTGTAGAGGGTCTAGGAATATTTGAATTAGATTGATGAATATCACTTTTTAGTTTTTCCACATTTGATAGTATGTATGCCTTTTATTTTTCCCTCCCTTTAATACTTTTATCTGAGTTTTTGGTAAAAAAGCTTGTATCCTGACTTTTCTAACTTTCTAGTATTAATATATGACTTCTCAAGTCCACAAGATGTTAATGGATGTTATCAAGGGAATTATTTCCAACTTAATAATTTTGATATTTCATTCTCAATCCTGTCACGTTTCCTATGAAATGGACTAAATTATCACAGTTGTCACTTTAAGCCATTGAATAATTTTTCTGTCATTTTTTCCCATGTAACTGATAGTTGATGATAATTTCTTCAATTATTTATCAAAATTTCTAATTTCTATGATAATGGTCAAATAAATATTCTTTATTTAATCCATAATTTTGGTTTAAAGATCTTTTTACATTTTCCTGTTCCTTTTCTTTGAGATACATAAGATTCCTTTCCATATTGAACACACTTTCCATTGCTTAGGGCTCCAATTTGGGGATCCTTTATCCTTGTGAGTAATGTCTGTTCAATTTGGCTTTTCCTTTCCCCTTTCTGTTTTTGGGTCCCTTTTTATCTTATTTGGAGGTTTCTTGTTTTGGTTTGGATCTGGTTTATGTCACAGGGTCTCCTGTCTTCTTAAGATCTGGAGCTTTCTCCATCTCCAACTCTTTCCTTTTTGACTGACAAAAACTATGGCTGTTGATTAAATTCTTGACTTTATTTACTCTTTTCTTGCAATAAATTGGGCTCCATGGTCTTTCCCTGACCCAGAAAGTACTTTACCTGTAACTAGGAGCTCATAGCACCCTTCCAGATGATTGGGTGAATTTACCACCTCGTTTCATTTGCTTCTCTAAACCAGATTTTGTAATGGGACTGGTTATATCTATGTTTTACACTGTAAAGTGGTTCAGAACATGTTTAATTTCTCTTAATTATTTCTGATTCAAAATTTATTTCAAAATTAGTTGGCATAGACCTTGCAGAATGGTAGAAAAACTAATGTCCTTCATATGTGTCTTTTTTGAGGAGGGTTTAATTTTTTTTACTTTGTTTTTAACTCATAGGTTTTTGGTTATTTTTGGAAGTCTTTTGATATCAATATTTTTGACAAAATCATTGAGAGTAACTCAAAGAAGAATTTTATAGGTTTTTGGATGTGAAAAGCCACATTCAAAACAGTAAAAAGAAAATCTAAATTACACGATAGAAAGCTCCAAAGGATAAAAAAAAGTAATTAATTTGTAACACTTTTGCTTGCATAAGACCAAAAAATTCATTTAATAGGGGTTAAATTCTCAAAAAACATGGCCAGGCCCCCAAATTTAAGAGTTTTTCACCAAAGTATATATAATATTACTATCAATTAAGAGTACTTTGACTTCTCTTATTACATATAATAAAATCAGTAATCATAGCCATGAATAAATCTTTAACTTTTATATCCTGCTAGTAATTATAAAAGTAGGAATCACTTGTCTATCCAAATTAATCACAAAATTTTTTGAGACTAAAAATTCTTTATAAAATGATATCAAATCCTTCTCATTACCAATTATCTTTCACAATAGTAATTATTTTAAGTTATTAAAGAAAACTACATAATTTAGAGAAAATAAACCTCAATAACTTGATGAAACACTCAATAATACTCCAATAACTACCTTGAAAGCATTTGAAAGAGTGATCTGTTAGATTATTTGTGTATTTAAAGAATAAATAGTAGGTAAAAGACCAGTAAAATAGTAAATTTAGTTACAACACTATTAAAAATATCAATAGCTTTTTTGTTTGAACTACTTATGGATTGTTGAAATATTGAAAAAACGTTGGAATTATTTAATAAATAATATAGAAGATTATATTAATGATTCATTGTATTTACTGGATGATTATTATTAATATTGGAAAATAAAGTAGGCTTATTTTAAGTCTACAGCAGCTCGTAAAGGTTTGAAAATATTTTAACTGAAAAAAAATAAGTAATAAGCTAATTGTATTATTTGGATTTATGTTTACTCCCTTATGGTCATGTGAAACTATCATACTTACCTAATTATATTATTTTACATATATACCAACCCATTTATGGTTAATAATGATATTTATTTTCCACTTTAAATCTTTACTTATTCCAAACTAGAAATCCTTTTATGAACTTCATTGATTATATTGTAAATTTTATCACACTTTGTAATCTCAATTAATTATTCAAGATTAAGTGCTATACATGGAATCATCAAAAATGGACCATAAGTAAATATTTTAATTTAGATTATTGATTCATCATTAGTTTTTGTTCTTCGGTAAGAACAACCACTCTCTATATTTCTCTCAAAAAATTCCTATTTATTATTTAATAATTGTATTTTCAATCAATTTTTCAAGTTTTACCTCATTTTCTACATGGTGCAGGAAAATAGCATAATAACAGCTGATTTACATGAAGTAAATCCATGGATGAAATTACAAAGGGTTTATTTATTGATAATCTTTTAGCTTTTAAAGTAAAATTAATAAATAAGGGAGATTGTTACAGCATTCATGTGCTCATTACCTCCTAGGAATGCTGAAATATCTCCTTATTTGCTATTTTCTCATGATTGAATGGGACTTTGCAATTGTAACAAGGCTTCAAAAAGTTCTGCATTTACTAATTGATTAGTTATAGCTAATTAATTGAGTTCCTGGAGCTGGCTGTCCCTCAGAAACTGAAGAAACTGGGTTACCCTGGTTCTTTTCACTGTACTTTGTCCCCCTTAGCTATTTTCATTTCAAAAATAACAATTCAAGCCTCAATACTGACATTCAGTATTGTTGTAGCAGGAATATATCTATAATAAGATTTATTTTGAGTTCCAAAAATTTTTTTTAACATTAATCATAATGTATATGTATCATGGGATTCTTCAAAATACCATTTTTTTGGCATAAAAATGTAAAAAACAATCAATTTACACAATTTTTTTACTTTTTGTGAGGCTAATTTGGCTTCTTTTGAAGTTTTACTTGTAAAAAGAAACATTTACTTGAAATAAGGCTAGAATATTTGAATAAAAAGAATCTAAAAAAGATGTAATCCCATTGGCTGGGTAGAATATATGGGCAGCAGTGCAAATACTCATATCAGAATTCTCCTCAGTTGTAAAGGACTGAAATTGTTCAGAAAGAGATATAAAAATTAAATTATTTTTCAAAAACTATTTATAAGAACAGAGAGTATATTAAATTCAGAAGGAGAACAATTAATAGATCCAAAAGAATCTCTCAAGTCATATAATAATGAAACTCATGAGCTGGTAATGAAACTTCAAAAGAAAAAATAACGAGATTTAAAATGAAATTATGGTTCAAATTACATAATAATCATTGGAAAATAAAAAAATAAAAAAGGGAAATAAAATTTCTCAACAGAACCAAAATCCTAATTCTATTGTGAGCCCTGGTGTACATGATCTTATGGGGAAACATTCTTTAGATACAGGAATGACTAAGAAAAAGTATTCAAAAGAATTAAGCATTTCTTAAATACAGGTTAATTTACTTATTAATGAATATTATAATCAAAATAACATAAAAAAGAAGATAAAACAAAATATCCAATAATATGGTCACAGAGCTGTTTTTTATTTATAACAAATTCACATCAGCTTTGAAGGAAATGAAATAGTACATTTAAACAAATGTTGATATCAATCTCTACTTAAAAACCATCAGTAACCTTTCCAAGTACATGTAAGTAACTTAGAAGAAAGTGACCAGCATTCTAGCCTCCTGTAACAAGTCACAATGACTGGAGAAATGTGTAAATTTTGTAATACACTGAGGGAATTATCTTTATAACAAGTTAGTTTTAATTAATGGATCTAGCTTCAAGATCCACACCAGAACCTTTCTTGGGTATGGATCATCAGGTAATCATTTGTTCCTGATTTTAATTTTTGTTTGAGAGTTTTTTTATTAATTATTATTATCTTTTAAATATAGGCCTATAATATTTCTTGGACTTAGTACCACAGGTGAAGTAAATCACACTCACTGGTGCCATATACAAAGAGGGATTTCTTTTATCTTTATATTATTGAATATTATGATCAAATTACAAAAGTAGAAGGCTCAAATAGAATCTCTCCAGCTCTTCTGGGCCTTAGATAAAAATCTCTAGAAGATTCAATAGTAATAATTGCTAATTATCTAATTGGAAAAGGTGAAATTTTGGAGGAGATAAAAGATAATTTGAACAGTTACAAAGGAACAAAAACTTAGTTACTTACCTATTTCTTTCCTTTTTTGAATACAATTGAACTCAGACTTCCTTCAATAAAAATCAATTTCAATTAAAAATCACAAAGTTCTTTCTCAGAATTACTCTATGAGATTAATAAATAGAATCATTCAAGTAATCAACCCAGGAAATAGCTCCATTTTATTTTGAAAATTGGAAAAATTTCATTTGTATCTGTCTTGAGATGCAATCTGTTACTGGTGTAATCTTATTCAATCCTTAATTCATAATACTTTTCATCATCATATTTCAAAGACTGATCCATATTTCATAAAAATTGGTGATAAAAACATATCATTTAATTTGAATTTTGAAATAAGTTTATACAAACTCTATTAACAACTTAGACTTTTCAGTAAGCCTAGATGTACCATAAAAACTTTGAAGAATTTCAAATTTCTTTTCTAATTGTCCATAATAAAATTTACAAACCATATTTTTTGGAAATAAAAATAAATTAAGATTAAAAAATTCAATAACCAAAAAACATATATTGCATAAAAAAACTAAAAATTATATAAAATAATTATGATTAAGTTATTTACTTTTTGTTTTGGATCTAATTTAAAATACCTATATTTGTTTGATTTTTGATGATAATGAAATTATAAAATTATTATTATAATCTCTTCATCTTTGTCTTTATTATTTTTTTCTTCTATTTTTCTCAAAAAATCCAAAAAAAAAAATATCATAAAACTATTTTTTATGAACAAACAAAAAAACCAAATGAATGTAATTTATAGCTTTCATTAATTTCTATTGAAAAAAATATTTAATCTTTCATTTAAATTTTAAAAAAAATAAATTCCATTTTTTTTACATTTTTTTTTTAAATTTCATTAAGTTCAATTTTCTTAATTAATTCTAATTACTTAAAGTATTTAAATATTCTTTATTTTCATTTTTTTTGCTCAAATTTTTTTTCAAAACGTTTTTAATACTTTCAAAAAAAACTTCTTTTCAAATATATACAGTAGGCACTGTCCTAACCCATACCTTTCAGTAGACACAAAAGGTTATGGGTTATCACATCAGCCTTGCCTAACCCATAGTATATTATTTAATACTAATACCTCCTCTGACCCATATAAGTATGGCTTTTTGCTCCATTTTCTTTTTTACAATCATCAATTTCTTGATTTTTTTTTCAAGCCTTTGCTAGTGCATGTATTTCATCAGAAATAAACTTAGATTATAGATACAATTACAGTAAAATAAAATAAAAATATCAATAAAAGCAATCTACTTGGCTAAGCTGAAACTTGCAGGATCAAAAAAGTCTTGGATGGACGTCTGTTCAGAGTTTTTGAGTAGAGAGTAATCAAGCCCGCATGCATATGACTCCAGTGAGTCATGTAGAAAGTCAGATTCTTGTGAGCTCGCATCGGAGATGAACTTCATAAGAGAACATATAGATTTTTTGGGCGGCTTTTCCAGATGGTTTCTCAAAAATAAATTTGTTTTAACCATCCCCTTGACCTTGGGCATCTTCATCATGAGAAGCAGAATCTTAAGCCAAGGTGACACTGAAGATCTCCTCTGGAGACTATTGCTCTAAATTTCCTTTATGATGTGGGTTGAGTAGCTCATCCAAACTCATCATATTCTTGGCATGGACAACACATAGTTTTACCAGGAGATTGGATTCCTCTTCTACTTCCTGTTCAGCTTTAATGATCCAATTGTTTAATCTTGAGGGAATAGTAATTTCAGTAGCTTTTGGCCCATTGGTGATGATCTTTGTGTGCTTCCAACAATTCATAATTGTTGATGAACTTATTGCGGCCCATGAAAGCCTTGCAATTTGCATGGCTCCCAATTAGTTGATCTTTTATATATTGCCTATAAGAGCTTTGTCATTATAGTTTTGAGCTGCATAGGATAAAAATTGTTGGAATTAGTAAGCCTTAAAAGTTTGTATTATCCCTGGATCAAGGGGTTGAACATGTGATGTCAAAGTTGGTGAGCTTGCCAGGGACAATGTGCCCTTTGAAGTTTTCAACAAGAAGAATAAAATTCTTGGAACCTCATAGCTGTTGGTCCAAGCCAAGGATCCACTTTTGAAATATTACCAATTTCCTCCACACCTTAGAGTTGTGGTAGAACTGATAACTCATTTGATTGGCATATTTCTTGTTGAAGCAGTGTGTTCATTAGAATTTCCCAATTAATAAGGGTTCCAAGTTTTCTGTCCCCAAAGAATTGCATGTAAAGGCTATCAACAAGAATTCTTGAAGTCACTGTTACAGTCAGCCCTTTATCAGGGGGACTCCTACAAAAAGTCAAAAAACTAGAATGAGCCATTAAAAAATGAAGATTATGTAAAAATACTACTAGGGCATAAAAAAGGCCGGTTTCATTAATATTAAAAAAGTCTTTGTGATCATATCCCTTGAGAAAGTTGTTCAAGCATACAATCTTGCTTTTCAAATTTTCAGGGGTTGCCTCAGATTCTTCGCCATGAAATTGTACCTGAGTAAGATTGTTTAATAACTTGAAGGATTAAAACCAACCATTGCTTAAGATGAGCCACTCATTTGATGGAATTGCTTCCCTACGTGAAAACCACTACCATTTCTCGCGCAGGATATCACCGGTTATTTTTATGTTTGACAAAAGGGCTTGACTGGTCCACTTTTCAAGCATCCTGTCAACATTTTCAAATTTTATTATTTTGAATTTTTTTTCTTTTGAGGAAGAAATTTTGTATTTATTTTCAATTTTTTCATGATCCTTGATCCATGCCATAATGCAAGGCTGTTTTAGTCCAAGGTAAGGATAAACTTTGGAGAAATGGGCTGCAGTGTTTACTTGACTCTTTCAATTGGTATCATACCGATTGATTATTTATATCTTTTTCAAGACTGTGGAATTACGGCTTGGACCTTTGATGGTTTGGATTTTAGGCTGGTCAATCAGAGTTTCTTTCAATGATTTTTTCCTTTCTTTTGCAGTAGGCTGGCAATATCGAAATTTCCTTTTGGTAGGTACAGAAGGATTCAATGTGCCATTTGAATTGGCTGTGGTGGATTTCTTTGGGATTTCATTTAGGCAATGTGGTATTCCATACCAGTTCTTCCAAGGTTCAAATCCACAATTTCAAAGATAGAAATCTAATCAATAATAATAATATATATATAAGAAGAAAATAAAGATAAAAGTGAAATATAAAAGTAAAAATTTGCAAGAAGAAGGAAGAGAATTATATAAAAATGACAAATTCAAGTATTCTACTGGAATCTACATCAAAATTTACCTATAGTCACATATTGCCTCAACCCCATAACATGAATAATTCTCTAGATATCATGGATTAAAGAAGAGTAATGATACTATACACTCTATAATAGGAGCAAGAATATGCTTAAAAATAATTCAGCTTTTTCAAATATTCAATATGAACAAACATGTGTAAGATTACATAAGTGATACCATTACTCTTACAACATCATGTGTTACATTTCTTGACATGAAAAAAACACTTACATATAAGCTAACATAGTGTTAAATTACTCAATCCCCATTTAAACTCCCATAACCAAAAATTACAGGTATTATTTTCAAATTAAAATTTTACATAGAAAATTACTCAAATGAATACATCTCAAGGCTGCGCAGAAGAAAAATAAGGTTAGTAGAGATAAGAATACAGTTTTCAAAATGGTGCAATCAACCAAACATATGGTGCAATATCTGTATAAAATGACACCATTCCAAATTTAACCACTAGCAAAAATTTCTCAAGTCTGTGCAGAAGAAAAATAAGCAAAAATATCTCAAGGCTGTGCATAATAAGAATAAAGTTTAGTTAAAATATCATTATAATTCAAAAAGTATGGTGCAATCAACCAAACATATGGTGAAATATCTTGATCAAATGACACCATTTTCAATTTACCCACCAGAAAAAATGCCACAAGGTGGAACTTTTGCTAAGTACCTTGTTTTTGGAAGGAGCTATTGAGGGCTCAAAATTTATGAATAAAGGGCCTCTCCCCATGCTTCTGATTCAGAAAATAATCTTGAGGATCAATCCATCCCTTCTCTAGTAGGATAATATAGTATTATAGTAGAAAAGATAAGTAGCAAGGCTCATTATCTTATAGTATTATTTATTATTAATTAATGGAATATATTTATAATATTAATGAAATAGTTCAATATTATTTTATAGTCTTACCATTATAGTTGTAGTGCTAAAGTAGTGTTTTAAGATATTATCATTAGTGATCTTATCTAATTTATCAATAACCCTTATTTATAGAAGGGATATCATCTTACCCTCATACCTTATATCATAACCCTTTTAGGTATATTGGACTATATTATTTATATCTTACCCTTATATTAAACAAAACTACCCTCAAAAAATGATCTTACCCTTAAATTATTCTAGCTATATTGATAGTATTATTAAATCACCTTTAAAAGTATTAATTAGCTATCAAGATTATTATTAATATTAATAGTGATCTTAAAAAATACTCTTTAAACATCCAAAGTTAAGAAAGAAATAATCCTAGAAGAATTAGTTAAAAATAATTATATAATCAATAACAAGAAGTTAAGAAAACCTCAGTTATTAAGCAAATATTAACTATTACCATTATTATCATAGTGATCTTTTATTGACAGACTGATAGAGACTTCTTAAGAAAATTCTCTAATTGAAAAGCCACAAAACTAAATATTTTATTTGTGATCTTATCAAAAGGGTATCTTTTTTAGTATATTTAGAGGGGAAGCTAATACATCTTAGCACCAATGGTTATTAGCTAATTCTGAAATTCAAAACAGACTCACCAATAATTTTGCCCTCAAGGTACTGCCTATTATTTATGCCACAACAAAAGGAGTTCCCACAGTGCTTGAGTGTTTCTTCAAGAGTGGTGAGGTCAGCTTCAGACAAAAGAAACCTTCCTCGCCATTCTTGAAATAAACAAGGATCTTGTTGAGCAGAACATATTCTTAAACTTGATTTCCCTTGGTATCAATCCATTACTCCTCTTCTTGAGTGATAGCCTCTTGCATGTTTAGACAGTGTATATATTTTTTTGAGAATTAAGGGGGAGCTGATATAAATGAGATTGTTCAAATTCATCAATTGAAAATCCCAGAGGAGCAATAAATGATGACCCCATTCCCAATTATTTTAGCATAAAAGGAGGGTTGGGGAGATTTATTGAGAGGAAATAAAAATGGGATGGTTGAACTGTAAAAATTAATAGCCACTGGTAGGGTGTCCATGGCATATGAAGGCTGAATAAATGGGAAGATGAGGAACTGTTGTAGAAAAAGGAAGAAAAAACCTGGTGGAATTTCATAAACAAATATGGGCTTTTGGGGTGTGGTGGACCTAAAAAGTATGGGTTATCAGGTTTGAGAGGTTTATGGGTTTTGGGACAAGTTTTGGCATGCACCAAATTTGTGGAAACCAAAACCTATGGGTTAGGCCAGTTTCTACTGTATATATTTTTTTCTTTAAATGAAAATAATAATTTTAAATTAAAAAAATAATCTTTCAATCCCACTTTCTGTTTTTTATTTATTTATTTATTAAGGTAAAAATAAAAAAATAAAAAATAAAATTCTGGATTTTTTTATGCTCTCAATTTTGATCATTAAATTTGAAATAAAAAGATTCTTTTTCAAAACTGACTTAAATAAATTTTTCTCTTTTAAGCTTAAAAAATCATCTATATATATATATATATATCAGCTATATTGAAATATCATTTTTTTTGGATTAAGTTAAAATTAGCATATTTTTTCTTTTTATATATACCTATTATATGTAATTAACTAATTAATTTAAGAAAAAAAAACATTATTATTTTAATCATCTTATCTTTTTCAAAATAAATTATTGAGGTTTTTAACTTTAACTTTAAATTTAAATTTAAATCTAGTTCTATATATATATATATATATATATATATATATATATAATTAAATCAAAGAAAATGATTTAATAAATCTAAGGTGTTGGTAAACACATGTAATCCCTTATTTGTTTTTACCACTTTATGGCCAAAAAAATTAAGTGGCCTATTTTTTTAAAAAATATCCTCAGGCTTAGTTTTGAAGAGTTTTTTATTTCTTTTGCCAAATTTCTCCAATTTGGCCAATTTAGAAAAAATGACCCATTTTTTTAAAAAAAAAATTCATTCAAAATGTTCCCACTTATGAATTTGCATATTTTTTTTTTCTTTTTACAATAAAGAGGAGAATATTGAGAATCAAAACCCAGAAACCCAAAATTTTGGGGGGTTTTTTTGTGGGACAATTGTAGCCCCAAAAAGTTCTTTTTCTATTTTTTTTGTTCATGTTTGTAAGTAAATTGAAAATTCCATTTATGACATTAATGGAATTAGTGAAATTGAAAATTTTATACATGTCATTAATAGTGCCATAAATGGCATCAACAATGACATCATAATGTCATACATGGCATACAAAGTGGCATAACAATTCCATAGCTTGAATTAACAGTGACATTTATTCCATTTATGGAATTATCTACAATGCAATAAATGGTATCAAAAACAGCATAACAACGCCCTTTATGGTATTAAAAATGCAATGAATGGTATTGACAGTGCGATTTATGGCATCAATAGTAACATAAAAATGTCATTTATAACATTAAAAGTTCTATAAATGGCATCAAAAATAACATAGAAATGACATAAATGGGGTTTTTTCCAATACAGGTGTTTTTTTTTAGCTAAATTTTAATTAAAAAAACACCACTTATACTTTGTTTTTACCAAATTGATTACATGGGTTTACCAACACCTTAAATTTCTTCAACCTGAAATTTGAAAAAAAGAAATTGATTTGAACTATTTTTTTTAACTCACATAATTAATTAATTTAATTTTCAATTTTGATATATATGATTTCCAAACAAATTAAAAAAATTGAAAAAATTAAAAAAAAATTAAAAAAAATTTAAAAAAATTAAAAAAAAATCAAAAAAAATTAAAAAAATTATCAAAAAATTAAAAAAATTAAAAGAAAATTAAAAAAAATTAAAAAAAAATAAAAAAAATTAAAAAAAAATTGAAAAAAAATTAAAAAAATTGAAAAAAATTAAAAAAAATTCAAAAAAATTAAAAAAATTAAAGAAATTCAAAAAAAATAAAAAAAATTAAAAAAAATTTAAAAAAAATTAAAAAAAAATCAAAAAAATTTAAAAAAAATTAAAAAAAATTTAAAAAAATTTAAAAAAATTAAAAAAAATTCAAAAAAATTAAAAAAAATTGAAAAAAAATTTAAAAAAATCAAAAAAAATTCAAAAAAAATTCAAAAAATTTAAAAAAATTCAAAAAAATTTAAAAAATTTTAAAAAAATCAAAAAAAACTCAAAAAATTTAAAAAAATTCAAAAAAATTTAAAAAATTTTAAAAAAATAACAATAAATAAATAAATAGATAAAAAAAAAAAACTTCACCAAAAAGTTCCTTTTATAAATTTTTTCTTATAATTAATTTTTATTTATTTCTTTAATTTTAATTTTATTTTATTTTTGACAGATAACTAGTTTTTTTTTTGAAAAAATGTTTCTAATTGATTTTTTGAATATTGGTTTTTTTTTTATAAGATTTAATTTAATTTAATTATTATTTCTTATTAAATTTAAAAGCTATTAGATTAAATTCATTTTACTTTCTTAAAATTGGCTATCCCACTTGTATTGAACTACTTGTACCAAAACATGGATCAAAGTTGGATTATTGATAATGAGAAATTCCTCCTGCTGATTTCTGAGAATGAGTGAGCTGATGAGATCTTGATGATGACATTTCTGACAAAAGGAAACAAAGAGTATAAGACCAGTTACATAAGCTTTGCTAATCATAATTTTTTTTTGAGAAAATGGATAGAATTTTGAAAGTAGACTTTGTGCATTTGAAAAACTTCAGGTTGATTTCTTAGAATTAGGTTTCAAATTCGAAATCACAAATTTTCCAAAATGCTCAGATTTCAAAGAAAACCCAAGAGACTGAGTCAAAAAATTGGGGTTTTTGTATGTGGCAGAAACCTCAAAATCTATCTATCTAAACAATCCTAGAACCACTGTTTTTTTCTCTCTTTTAATAGTTCACAAAAGTTTCTGTGGAAAACTATTCAATCAGCATATCTCAAAAATCCATTTGAAATCAATTTGCAAAACTTCATAAATAGGAGCCATTTGTTGTTACAGCTTGTTAATTGGATAACAAAAACAAAAGAGAACAAATTTATTGTGTTTTTGTAACCAGCAAAATCCATCAACCAGCTTTAAATCAGACAAAAAAGGTGAATGAATTAATTTATTATGGTTTGGTATTAATTTTTTTTGTTTAAAAAGAGTCAAGACATTTTCATAGACAAAAAACACAGTTTGATAAATTAACCAAAAATAATTATCACTTTTATAATGATTTTGATTTAAAATGTAAACACAATAATTAATCATTATTACACTCGCAAGTGGAAAACGTCTATTATGGTATTAAAGAAAGGAAAACACATCAGTTTTTTGTTTACATATTGAATTTCTTGATGTTGTCATTTTTGAGGGATGGAAGGGAACTTTGGAAATTTCTTTTCTGTGTTCCAAATTGATTTAAAAAAACGCTCATAAGTGATTCTTGGAGGTTTATATTCAATTTTACTGACTTTAATATCTTCTCTTTTTAATGATTTGACTCAAAGCACATTCAGCTCTTTCGCTAACATCGATTCTGTTATTATCATCATTAATTAACTCTTTCAGCTTTTTGATCACACCTAATTCTTCAAATAAATTAATTGTTCGATTTATTACTTAAAATAGTTTAACAGAAAACTTTCCGTTAGCAAAGCTTGAATTCAACTTTTTGGCAAATTTTAATTATTCCAGATCAGATAAAAACTTACCCCGAGATTTACTTTTTTCGTCAAAATACGTTAAATTAATTATGCACCATATGGCACCAATTTGAATTTCAGGATTTGGATGTGACTAGATGGAATGAGATCTTAGTCAAACAGTTCATTAATTTGATCAACTGATTAAGTACTGAGGTCTCACCATTAAGTCATAAACACTTTTCATGGTTCGGTACCGATTCATTAGAAAATTTTTATGAACTTCATCCCCAGTAGCAATATTAGAAATCGTATAGATCGTTTGCAACATAATGCTTTCTCTTAATCCATTCCCAATCGAGCTCATAGATGGTGCTTCAGATGATAGACGATCATCAAGCAAGTCTGCTAGCCGATTATCTGAGCTCAACTGTCTAAACACAATATCAATATCTACAATTTCTCCACAAGCCACGTTTCTAAGCAATGAGATGACGTTTTCTTGAATAGAAGGGTTCTTATCTTCTAGTAACCTAATATTAGATATCAACACATAGCGTAAGCATTGCTTTCCGTGTTGTAAGCATGTAATGGGAAAGATTTATAGTACAAACTGACTTTATAATTTCATCCCAACCTAAGTTGGAGATCACTTTGAGTTTTAATTGAGTGGGAGATGAAAAAGTTATGTTTTTCAATCCCCAAAGAGCAGATTCACGCAAAGATTGGTACTTGGTCAATTTTAAGAGCTTCACAAATTTTTCAACACCCTGACGATTAAGAACCTCCTATTGAGTCATTCAGATATGGACATTAGTTACCGAATAGGAGAGGATAAAAAAGATTGAAAATCCTTAACAAACGTTTTTCATAGGGGAAAAGTCTAAGACAAGATTACAAAGCGCGCCCATAGCTACAATCTTAAGCTGAATCTCAACTGCGTCTTCATCTTCATCTTCATCAACTAGTGTTTCCCCCAAGGAGACGTTGGATTGATCGATTCCAAAAGCCAACTCAAAAAGTCGCGAGCCAGCTCCTTCATCGGCCAATTTCGTTCTTAATACGCTAATGGCACGTGAGAGTGCACGACAGCATTGACATGCGGCAGCCCTTACAAAGATAGACTCATCATTGAGTGATTTGACTATAATAGGTAAAAGGTCTAGGTCGATTACTTCTTGACGAGGGGCGTCAAGTGTTGACATTAAAGAAGCCAAGGCTAAATAAGCGCTCTGTTGAGTTGAAATCAGCAAGTCAGCCTCAAACCAAAACTTTATTTTTTTTTTAAAAAAAAAGCCAAACCTCTCGTAACATGGCGTTTTGAGTGACTATACTGGGAGTAGGATAGGGTATCGGTTGCTCTGATGCCTTATCAAGTAATTTTTTCAATACTGGTATTACGCCAGACCTCGTGGCTTCAAACTGTAAGGCTTCTGAGATGGTGACAGCATGAGCTATTAAATGAGAGACAAAAAATACGTGAGATCTTTTAAATTTAACTGGAATTCTTTTAAGATTAAATGAGGTAGCCTACCAAGGGCATAAGTAGCCTCAGATCTGACTGTGATGGAATGTAGAGGATTATTGATCAATGGGATGGTATCAGCTATTTGAAGAAGTAAGATTCGTAATCTTATGTCCGGAAAGGGTTTAACCAGTCCGATGATGCTGTGAAAAATTAATTAGAGGCCAAGGTTCCAATCAAAGGTTTTAAAACTTGTCCAGAGTTAATAAGTCAGGATAGAGTTAACTGCATACCTAGTAGCCAGAGCAGAGCGTAAAGCCGGACTAGCTTCATGTGTTCGACAAGTTAATAAAACCCAACCAATACCCCAATTTTGTAGCTTTCGTGAACCATCATCCTCGGGATAGGTTTTACCCCATATGAGTTGATCAAGATATTCAAGAATTTGTTGATCTTGAGAATAATGAAGAGGTTCATGGATTGAAAGTAATGCACCAATAAGACGAGTAGAATATTCAATAGCTTGATCATGATGAGAATTTAACCAAAACCTTAAGCATTGAGTGAGTGCCTTCAAGCAACTATCTTGATTTGTGATTGGATCATGTGCGTTGATTAACTTTTTGACTAACCAAAGTTGACGACTTGTGTCTTTGCATAATAACCAAATCAATTGAAAGCAAGGTACCACTAGATCGGCGATTGAACATAAAGGCAATTGGACTGATTGAAGTAAATTAGATGAATTTGAGTTGGGAGTGATGGTGAGAATGAGAGCAATCAAACTATTTTGAGAGACTAAGAATTTGAGCAATGAAGTTTTAAAATGTTCACAAGTTTCTTTAAGTTGATTAGGTTTTGAAGTTAGCCATAAATGTTGAGTAAGAGTTTCAGATTGATCGATTTCAAGGTTGAGGGGAAGAAGTGTATTGATTGGCATTTCTTCCGAGAGATCTAAGAATGCTTTTGCTTTTCCTTTCATATCTAAATTTAGATTATTATGATTATGATTATGATCTTCTTGATCAATATCATTTTGATTTAGATCATGATAAAAGTTTGATTGATTTTTAATGGAATTAGTTTGAGGTTGATGTAGACGTTCAGGAGATTTAGTCATATAACCCCATTTTCGAATGCTTGATACATCTTGAATGATGCTATAAATTGAAGCTAAAGTGCGTAAAAGTGTTTGAAGAAGATGATGTTGAATTTGACGAGTTGAAGAAAGAGAAGAAAGAATGGATTGAATTGGAGTTTTGATTAAGAGATTAGTTATGGAATCGATTATGACAGTTGGCAGACGAGCAGAGAGTAAGGCATGAACCGTTTGATCTTGAGCTAAAAGTTATTTAAAGAGAAATTTCTATGAATAATTATCAAAAGAATGAAAAAGATTTTATTAAAAAATTCAATTTAGGTCACATACGAATGCATAATAAACCAACAATAGCAGCAGCTTCAATCTTTAAGTGAATTGAAATTAAATCCAAATCTGAAGATTCTAGAATAGAAGATAAACTAAATAACCAACAAAAATTAATTAGTTTAGATTATTATTATTATTATTTTTTAATTTAAATAACAAAAAATAATGAAATAAAAATACTTAACATTAAAATTTCTTTTGAGATTTTTGAGTTAGTGACAGATAATAATTTACGTGATCTTGAGCCTACTAAAGAATTTTTGATGTATCTCAACGATTTTAAGATTAAATTTTTTTGATTTTGATTAAAATGATTTCTTAATTCCAACCAAATTTCTTGATAAGAATTTTTTAAATTATCTGAAATTAAGATTTGATTAGTTAAGAATACCATTTTCGTTATTAATTTTAATTTTAGTTATTAATTTTAATTTTAATTTTAATTATTTTAAAATTTAAATCCAAATTTTTAGGCCAGCTTTATGATCGGGTTTACAAATAAATTTTGAATTTATTTTGAATTAATTTTTCAAAATTTCAAATTTTTTCTTATTATATTTTTTTTATTCAAAATTAATCCAAAATTCTTTTCAAAACTTATACCTATAATTTTTAAATTATTTCATTTTTACTTTTTTTTTTAAAAATTTGTTTTGGATCTGGCAGAAAAAATTTATTAATTACTATTACAAACAAACTTATGGCCAACATTACCCTTGATTTGCAATTGTCCACATATGAATGTCTTCATTGAATGCTCAATGGGAATCATCCCAAACATGAAGACAATGACTCACTTCAAGTGAGCCCAAATCTCACCAATGAAAATATGCAGCCATCAATGGAAGAGCACCATATTATTCAAAATAGTTATGAGGAATCGCCCAGTCAATCCTCAACTCAAAGACAAAAATGGCATACCAGTGAAGAAGCACAATTACATCAACAAAAACTAGAGCATGAACATATGCTTAAGAGGCAATGACGGGAAAACAATTGTGTTAATGCAGAAACACAAAGGCTAAAGCAAGTGGAAAGAAGTTTGGCACAAGAAAGTCATGATCAGAATGGCAAAACTTGTTTGTTTTTTTTGGAATGAAGACAGCATGCAACAATTATTGGAGATGATGAAAACTTTGTGTATGGAATTTGTAAATCTCAACAGCACAACTTGCAGATTTGTTCCTTGGAGCTGTTTTTTCAAAACAAATGAAAATCAAAAAGAAGACTTTCCACAAATAAAGGATCTATTGTTTGAAACAATAGAAAGCAGATATAAAGCTTTAATGGCAATATACAAGGTATGTTTTTGATTGGATCATTTGGTGAAAAAACCTAACAATTTTGAAAATTGTAGACTATACAAGATGCATGTAATGCCACTGGAGGTGGAGGCATATATATGCAACTGCAGTGTCATCACATGACTATGGAGGTGGGTCAAAAGGCATTATCTCTTAATTTCATTACTAATTGGACTTGCTTAACAGGTATATGAATTACTGAAAGAAATAAATATAAACAATTGTGGAACAGTTAAAGTTGGGATGTAATCAAGTGATTTTCCTCAAAAAAGTGTTAAATATGGATCAATACCTCAAGATGACATGGCAGTACTGACAGAAGGGTTATGTGAACAAGGTGGGCATTCTGGAAGTGTGTCACAGGGGCTCTTATGGAAGCAAGAGTGGCCTGGCACTCAGGAATCAAGAACTCACTTAGAGGGCTCCAAAAGAATAAAGGAATAGAAGAATATATTTCTTTAAAGAAGAATAAAAGGTAAAGACAAGTATTCCAAAAGATAAAAGAAAAGGAAGCCAGTGGCCAGGATAATAAGAAGCCAAAAGCCAAAGAGCCAACAAAATGAATCCTCAATTCACTGTTTCAACCTGCCAGAAAGAACAATGGAATTAGTAAAGGATATGACCACCAATATCCACTGACAGGCAAAGAAGAAAAGGTGCAAATGACTGACTTAAGATTATCAGTATTTACTTTGATAAGGTAAAAGAAAATAAGGATAAAAAGAAATCCAATATATTAATTAACTGAAGAAAAAGTCCGCAGGTGATGAAAGGTGGCCAGTATATGTGAAAAGCTGAAAGGCTGATCCTGGAAGGTGAATCATCTGGCTGTATTGTCTGAATTGGGCCAATACAGTTCTGGCCATGAGAATTAAACTGTGTGACTGGATTCCCACAGTGGAATATGAATTGACCCAATTGGGCCAAGGCCACACAGGATGCTTGATTACTGCCTGTATGCACCAATTGAGTTGTCCAAGGAATGCTGAGTACTTGATGCCTTGACACTGATTGAAAAGATTGATAACCTCTGAGAATTTCCCTTAGAATAGTCCTGATGAGAAAATGACAACCCAACCTCTGCAGGGCCAGGTGGTTGGGGTCCTTGAATGATCTTCTGGTAGCCGCCAGGGAATTGCCAGACTGAATAGCTGAAGAGTCCTCCTTTGAAATTGGTGATGGACTTGGGACTTAATTTGGTCCTGAAAATGTCACCATTGGATTTCTGAGCAAAAATGGTGCATAATGGTATATTATACCATATATGCACCACTCATGGAACCTCGCTAGGAGCTGAGTTGGTGCCCTCTTGTGGTTGCCAGAGGCCATGGACTGAAAAATGGTGTCCATAGAGTTTTTGGCCATTTTAGGTCCTGAGGGTCTTTTATGGCCATTTTGGGTTGGATGGAATTTGGTACCAAATATGGCTCAGGTCGGCCCACTTGTGATTTGGGACCCACCTGGCCTTGGGGGCTGATGATCTGCCCCTTGGCCCCTTTTGGCCTCATTGGATTCAGGCCAAAAGGGGCCTAAATGGCCCAAAACCCCATAATAAAAGGGGTTGGGCCCAGAGCCCTGGAGGTGGCTATAGGGGCCATAGACCCCTAGAAGATTGAAAGGACCCCCCAGGCCCAAAAACAAGGGTAATGGCTTGGGGGTTGGTGAGGTGGAGAGTTGGCCAAAAGGACCAATGAAGGCAGGATGTGGCCAAGAGGTCATAGAGCACCAGAGGGGGCCAATTGGCCATAAATGATATGGCATGGCCAATTGGCCCTAACTTGGGTCAGGCTAGAATTGTGGCAACACCCATTGAGGGGGGTGATTATTTGTGGTTGTGACAGTACCCCCCTACCTTGAATGGTGAGCTCCTGAGCACCAAGACACCAAGATAAGGTACAAGCCTGTTGAGTCTGTTGAGACAGGTTGGACATAGGGATTCCAGAGGTATTGAATCTTGAAAAGAGTTTTAAGACTGGTAAAGAGGTTGATTTGGTCTTCTTTTGACATTTGGCTTTGAATCTTTGAAGAATGAGTTGACATAAGGATTGGCATAAAATTCATAAAAAGGAAATTTGAAAAATATAAATAGAGAAAGGTAACAAAGAAGTTTGAAAATAAGAGAAAAGAAAAAACAAAAGAAAAAATAATCTTGAGGGGGGATTCCAATCTTCACCATGGATATTGACAGTTGACTTGAGATGGCCAAGGACCTGGAAAGACAATATTTGATGCCAGGTGCTCACAGAGTGGCCAAGGTGATTTTTTGAAAGATTGTAGACCCCTCAGGGAAGTGCACACCAGGAGAGGAACTTACTTTTGATAGTTACCACTCCCGCCAGTGCCATAGAGTAAAAAAGATTGATGAAAGAATTTATTGAAAGGTAATGACTTGGAAAAAAGGATTAAGAACAAAAAATGGTTGGTTGCCCCAAGTGGAAATGGCCATAAATTGGAATTTGATGTTGAAAGCCAGGCCAGAAATATGTGTCCAAAATTGCAAAGTGCTCACAGAGTGGCCAAGGTGATGCTTACAACAGAAAAGAGTAGAAAACCCCCAAAGGTGCATACCAGGATTGGGACTTACTTTTGGAAATTCCTCTCCCCACCAAGCACCATAGAAGTCAAGTTCTTGAAGAATTGGAGCCTGGCTTGTCAGGATATAAAGAATGGAAATCTTTAAAACGTTCAGGGAAATTCTTGAGGTTTTTGGCTGGTTCCCAAGTGGATCTTTCTGGGTCTTGACTGAAACCTTTCCATTCCACCAGATAACATAATTTTCTTCTCTTGAGCTTTGAATCCAGTATTTGTGAGACTTCCCATTCCTCTTCTTCTTCAATGATGATTGGAGGAGGAGGCTCTTGATGCCAATTTGGGATTGTTGATGTCTTGACTGGTTCAAGGAGGGAAATATGGAAGACTTGGTGGATGGATTTCCATTGAGATGGAAGCTTGAGGTGGTGGGAATGAGTCCTGACTTTCTTTAAGATTAGAAAAGGACCCAACAATCTTTCAGACAGTTTTTTGGTGGGTATGGCTGATTTGATGTTCTTGGAGGAAAGCCATACCATGTCACCAGGATTGAAAACAGGTGGACTTGCCCTACTTTTATCTGCATACCTCTTAAACCTGTTTATGGCAACTTCAAGTTCTCTCTTGACATCTTGCTGTATGGATTGAATTTTTGTTTATAACTTTCCAGAAGGAGTATCTTGAGTAATTTGAACTGATTCAAATTGTGGATCTCTTCCATAAACAGCAAAAAATGGTGATTGTTTTGTTGAAGAGTGGTCAGAGTTATTGCAAGCAAATTCAGCCAGAGGGAGACAGGTGTTCCAATAATCTTTATGATAACTGAAATACATTCAAAGGTACTGTTCTAGTATCTGATTTACCCTCTCTGTCTGTCCATCAGTTTCTGGATGGTAAGCAGTTGAAAGATCTCTTGAAGTCTTGAGCTTCTGAAAAAGATTGGTCCAAAAGGAAGAAACAAAAAGTGAACCTCTATCACTGACAATGCTTAAAGGAAGGCCATGCTTTGAAAAGATATTCTTGATGAAAAAATGGGCCAAATCCAATGAAGTGATTGAAGAAATTGTTGGAATAAAAACCACAATTTTGAGAACCTGTCCACTATGACCAGAATTGAATCAAAGGAATTGGACAGTGGCAGTTGAGTGATGAAATCCATTGAAAGACAAATCCAAGGACCATTTGGAATTGGAAGAGGTTTGAGGAATCCAAACTTCTTGTGATGAATATTCTTGTTTCTTGAGCACTGTTGACAGGATGAGACATAATCCTTGATGAATTGAGTCATGCCGGACCAGTGGAAATCCCACTGGACAAGTTTGAGAGTCTTCTCTGGGCTAGGGTGTCTGGCTAGAGGAGAATCATGACTCTTTTGAAGAATTATGAGTTTAATTGTGGGGTCATTTGGGACCACCACCGGATCTTTGAATAAGAGAAGTTTGGAAGAGAAATAAAGAGAGTGATCATGGACAGATTTACCTTTACCCAATTCTTGAAGAATACCTCTGTACTGAGAGTCTTGACATAGAGACTTCTGAATTGAATCAATCAAATTTGAAAAAGATTCCACCTTGACTACAAAATATTTTGAAGGTTGGACTTCATCCTGCTTGATGAGCCGTTGAAAGTTCATTGGATTCTTGCTGATGAAATCCTCCCCCCTCTCTGGGTAATTGTCGTCCCAATGTGATAAAGCATCTGGAAGAGTAGCTAGGCGGCCAGGGAAATAAGTGATTGAAAAGTAAAATTTGGAGAGGAATTAAGCCCAGCAGGCTTGACGGCAAGTAAGGAATTTGGATGACATAAATTATTGAAGTGAAGAGTGATTGGTGAGAACTTCAAAAGGTAAAGAAAGGGAAAGAAAAAAAGTCCTCCAGCACTTGAGAGCCCAGACTATGCCAAGGAGCTCCTTTTCAGGAATCTCATGGTTGAGCTCTGCTGGAATAAGCTTGCGGCTGTTGAATGAAATGGGATGTTTTCCTGAGTCAGAGACCTGACTCAGTACAGCACCCAAGGCATAGTCGGATGCATTGGTCTCTAAAATGGTGGGTAGAGAAGGATTGGAGCAGTGGTGAAAGCCTCTTTGAGTTGATGAAACTGACTAAGAGCTTCCTCATTGAGGGGAAAACAGGAATATTTCTTGAGGAAACTGGTGAGTGAACTGATTTTCTTTGAATAATTCTTGATGAAACAGCGGTAGAAATTGGAAAAGCCAAGGAAAGATTGAAGAGCCTTGAGGTTTCTTGGAGGTGGCCAATTAAGAATCTGTTGGAATTTTGCTTGGTCCATCTTGAGGCCTTCAGAAGAAACAAAATAACCCAAATATTCCACACTAGAAACATGGAATAGGCACTTGGAAGCCTTAGCAAAAAGGTTATTGGCTCTGAGTCTGGAAAGAACAGTGGACACATAAGTGACATGTTCTTCCTCAGATTTGGAAAAGACCATAATGTCATCCAAATAGACCAAAAAATAAACATCAATAAGATCTTGGAAAATATCATTGACAACATTTTGAAAAGAGGAAGGAGTATTGGTGAGCCCAAATGGCATAACCAAGTACTCATAACTTCCATATTTAGTTCTAAAAGCTGTCAAATGTTCATCACCCTCCTTGATTCTGAGCAGGTTATATGCACCACACAAATCAAACTTGGAGAAGATAGAAGAACCATTAAAGAAATTGAGAAGCTGATTCATAGGAGGAACAGGATACTTGTTCTTCCTAGTAACAGAATTCAGTTTGCGGTAATCAACACACAAATGGAGGCCACCATCTTTGTTTTTAACAAAGAGGACAGGTGCTCCTGTTGAGGAGGAGCTTGGTTGGATGAAACCTTTCTCTACATTCTCTGAAATTTAGGCCCTGAGTGTATCTGACTCTTGGTTTGATAAAGAGTAGATCACCCCAGCTGGAGGTAGAGACCCCTCCAGCTCGGTATGATGATCACAGGCATGGTGAGGAGGACGTTTCTCTGCTTTCACCTTTGAGAATACATCTAAGTACTGGTGATGGACAGAGGGAACAACCTTCCTCACGGTTTCTACTTTTTCTGGCTCTTCCTCTTTATCCCACAACTCCTCCAGGGAGTCATGATAAGATGAAGGAGGAAGGTCCATATTCCCAAAGAAGAGATGAAGTGAAGATACATAATTATCTTCTCCAACATCTTGAATCTCTTTGAAGACTTCATCTCTAGAGGGTAGTAATGGCGGATGGGAATTAAGGGAAGGAATATGGACAGAAGATGGAAATGATGGTGTTCTAGAATCACCAACCAGAGCTGCACATGATTTGGAAGAAGAAAAGTAATTACTGAAAGATTTTGAAGGATCACAATAGTCCTTATGATCAGCATTAAAGGTGATCAGCCCTTGCCTCCAATCAATAAAAGGATCAAAGTGATTGAGAAAGTCAAAGCCCAATATGAGGTCTTCTCCCTTGAGAGTATCAATGACTAAAACATCCCATTCAAAGCTTGGGAATGAAGGAAGCTCAACCATATATTTAGTATGGTGAGTCACAAATAAGGAAGGGGACTAAGAGGAGTCCAAAACAATAAGAGGAATATTTTCTGGAAGTTCTGATGCAGTCAAGGAATACTTGTGAACAAACTGCTTTGCAATAAATGAGTTGGTAGCACCAGAATCAATGAGAATACTGTAAAAAACATCAGAAAGAGAAGAAAAAACAAAGAATTTAAGAGAATTCTTGACACCAGTATTCAGAATGCACAATTGTGCTCTGGATGGAAAACATTGAAGACCATTGAACACAACATGGTCTTCACTCAGGATTTTCCCTGGCTGGGAAATTGGCCTGATGGTTGGGTAAGCTTGTTTTGAGGCCTTTTGAAACAGGACTCAATACTATGCTTACCACCACAATAGGTACATAGACCCTCCTTGATTCTTCTTTCTTTTTCAGAATTCATTAACTTGAAGTCTTTATTCAGCAAAGAAGAATGGGGCTTGTCCCTCTTCTTAAAATTCTTCTTCTTCTTATGACTTGAGCTTGAAGAATTTGACTTTGAGGCTTCAGACGTCTTCTCTTGATGATGACTCTTCTCTTTTTTCCTCTCATGGTACCTGGTATTGAGTTCCAGGGTGATGTCCATTAAGTCTTCAAGAGAGTCAATTCTTGAAGGATTGGAGGCCAATTGATCCAAAAGCCTGGATGGAAATCCCTTCCTGAAATGATGGATAATAGCCCTTTCAGCCCAATCTCCAATTCTTGAGACCAAGCTCCTGAAATCAGCTATGTATAAAGAAACATGGCCACCTTCTTTCATTCTTAGAGAATCCAATTCTGCTTCAGCTTTTCTGACTTCATTTGGGTCCCCAAATAAAGTAAAGAGTGGAGATTCAAACAATTCCCAAGAATTGTGAAGGTAATTTGAGTCTTGATTGGTGAGATTGGAAAGATAAGGCTCAATCCACTTTGAAGCCCTGCCAATGAGAAATTAAGTGGCATAAAGAACCATCTTTGTGTCTTGAGAGGAGTTTGCTGGATCATTATGAAAGATTAACTGGAAGGACTGGATGAAGCTTCTGACTTTGAAGGGCTGAGTCCCATCAAATCATTCTGGTGCCTTCATAGATTGAGTCTTGAAGGCTGGTGGTCTTGATGATTCAGAAGATGAAGCTACTTGAAGATTGGCCATAATTTGAGTCATCTGCTGCATAATGACCAATAAGGATGGTTCAGACTGAAGAGAGACAGGCTGATCAGACTGGGCTAGAGTTGGTCATCCAGTACCTTGGGAGGCCTCCACCGGAGTAGGGGCACCTTCAGTGCCATCAGACTCTTCCTCTTCCACAGAATTCTCCTCCTCCTCTTCACCATCTTCACCTGGACCCGTAAGATTGGCCCTTGGAAGTCCTGGGAATCCGGCAACTACTCCTGAGAATGAATTTGATCTTCTTGGCCCTCTTCCTTCCTTCCTGGATGGTGCTTCTCCTTCCATATGGGGTCCTCTATCCAATTGGGCCCTTAGTTGAGGAACTTCTTGGGTGCCATCAAGAGGAGCTCTTGGAGTTGGAGTAAGAACATCTTGATCTCTGGCCTGAGATCTGGTCTATCTTGAAGGAGGTGAATGTTGAATGGGCATGAATGCAGGGATGAAATTGAATTAAATGAATAAATAATCAAAATTTGCTTGAAGTCAAAAATCAACAATCAAATATTGAGGAAAATCAATCAATAAAAATGAAAATTTTGAAGTAATCAATCAATCAATGTCAAAAAAAAACTTCAAGTAAATAAATAAATAAGTCAAAATCAATCAAAATAAAATCTTTCAGAATCAATCAAGATAAAATATTTCAAAATCAATCAATCAAATGACCTCTTGAGGGAATATCAATTCATGTCAAAAATCTTGATGTGAAAAATCAGCAAAATCAATGAAATCTTCAGGTCAATCAATTTTCTTGAAGTAAATATCAATGATATGTCAAATAAATCAATCAATCAAACTCAAGTGAAATCTTCTTTAGAATGAAAAATTCTTGAAGAACAATTCAAAATGAATCTTGATATGAAGAGTGTGTCTGAAAAATCTTGATGCCCAATTCAAAAAATCAAATGAAAAATGAGATTACGGCTGAATTAAGAATGAAATTAATTTGATGATTTGAAATAATATTTAAAAGAGAAAAAAGAAATAAATTTTGGGTCAGCTTTCAATTTTTCAAAATGAAGAATAAATGAGAGAAAAGTGAGAAGTGACAAAGAATCATAAAGTTCATAATCATTGTCAGCTGGAGTCTATGTTGAAGCAGTAATTAGGCTATTTACAACTAGAACTATGACTGTGACACGTGGAGATAATTTTAAAATAAGAGTTTTAATTTAATATAAAGGTTTCTAATATAATAACAGGGTTCTACTATTGAAGAATAGTGGTGGTGAGCGCTATTGAGAACCCTGGGTGCAGTCTTACCAGTTGGATTACTATAATAAGAGCTAAAATGATTAAAATTATAATTATACCCTGATTATTACCCAATAGTAAAACTTTTTTTGACAGTTTACTATGTAGGATATTCAAGAGCAGGATGAGGAAACAATTCTGGCTGTGAAAAGCCTCCTTTTTATCCTGAAATGGGGTGGAAAGGGTGCTAGACCTTTCCATGTAGAGGAAGTGAAGATTTTTCACCCTCTAGTACTGGCTTGTGGTTTGCAAACAGCCTGTATAGCCTGCATTGGTCTCAGATGAGGTTTTGAAACCACATCTGGGCAGTTTTCACCAATACAGGGTGAAAAGTTTCATCTGGGGACCTCACAGCCTGATTCTGACATGTATGACGCGTAGAATGCTGTACAGAAACTGTATGGGACCCCAGTATTGACTGAAATATATGCTATTGAAGTAAAAACAAGCTTCTTTGTCTATTTGACACCTTATATTCATGGTTATGAGATATTATCCCATGGTAAGGCTGTATATGACAGCAGGTGGGAATCTGACCTTAAAACAGCCATAACTTTGTCAATTCTTGAGAAATCAACCTCAAAATTGGTTCAGTGTGTAGCCCTGTATGTGCTCTACACAATGGTACCTCATTTGATATGGGTATCATTAAATATGGCAAAGTTATCCCACGTACAAGATTTTTGTACATTTGCATGGTATAGGCAAAAAGCTGTATTGAGCTTATTTGCCCCATAACTTTTGTTCTAGTTGAGCTATGGGGAAATGGATGAAACCATCAGATAACCCTGATTGTGCTCTTTCCAAAAAGACCCCACTTCAAGTATCTCACACTAAAACTGTAGAAGTTAGATGAGAGGTGAATGTTTTGTTCACCCTTATTTGGCCTGAAATTGACCATAACTCCAGTAATATTGGTGCTAGCTCAGTTTGACTGGTACCATTGGATAGCCCAGGCTTAGAGCTTCATTTTGAATACCCATTTGATGGGGTTAAGACTCTCCTTCTGGATTTTAGATGAGAGGTGAAAATTAAGGTTTATGCTCAGCAATAACTTTGTTATTCTTTGTCCTATGGTGATGGGACTTATATTTTCAGGAAGAGGTGATTTTCCTCTTTTGTTTGATACCTTTTGAGCTGATTTGGCTCAGCTCCATGTTTTAGTGGTATCTTGGCTATACCATTGGTTTATGGTATTTTGGCTGTCATGCTTGTACTCTGGTTTTGAGTCACAGGCTGACATACCCTCCCTCTAAAAAGTCTCATCATTGATGAGACTTTTCAGTACTCCTAGAGGCTCTGAATCTCCTTAAGTGAAGGTTCCCATCTGGTATGGCATCTTCTGCCAACCATTTGTCCTTATCAGCTGTCTGGTTCTTGAATCTGACTAATTACTGTCTTTGATCCTTCCCATTAAGTCTGATCTTTCTGGCCCTGATGATTTTACTCACAGGTCCTGGGGAATCCTCCAATTCCGCTATCTCTGGTGGTGTGAGGATATCCTTCCTGGAGGGGAATTTACCCTCCTCAGTTTGTAAGTATGGTTTGACCAAGCTCACTGGAAAGACTGGGTGTTTCCTGGAAAACTCCTCTGTGAGCTTGACTTCCACTTCATTCTTGCCTATCAGCTTTATGATAGTGAAGGGCCCTAAAAATGAGTCTCCAATCCTCTTGGGTCCTTTAAGATTGTTCAAGTTCAGTGTAGATACTAACACCTGGTCCCGTTCCTTAAAGTCAGGTTCCATGTGTGTCTTGTCCCACCTCTGCTTATTATAATTTTTTGCTTCGGCTATGCATTTAGCAGCTGTGTCACAAGCCCTCTTCCACATATCATGGAAGTCTTTGGCTGTGGGGTGGATGGTTAGAAGATTCTTCTTCAAGTGATCCACAGGCAACAAGGGATTCCACCCTTTCTCTACCAGTGCAGGTGTTTTTCCTGTGGTAGAGTGCTAACTTGTATTATAAGCCAGTTGGACAGCAAGTAGAAGGGTAACCCAGTCATGGGTATATCCCTCATGGTCCTTATACTCCATGCCATAGGCACAGAACCTCCTAAGGATTTCCTCCATTGTTTGGATCATCCTCTCTTCCAGGCCATCTGTTTGTAGATGGTAAGATGTGGAAAAAGCAAGCTTGGTGCCAAGCATGTCATACAAGTTGGTTCAAAATTCAGATGTGAATTTTGGGTCCCTATCACTAATGATGATCTTAGGGACTCCACAGGTGGATATGATATTATTCCAAAATAACAGAGAAGTATCCATGGCTGTATCCTCCTTGTGGCATGGTATACACCTCATGCTCTTTCTCAACCTATCAACTATGATCAAGCAGGCATTGTAGTTTTCTTTGCCTCCTGGGACAAGTCCTGTAACCCAGTCCATGTTGATGGCTTCCCATGGGTGTTTAGGTTCTTCTATATGCTGAAGTAACCCATACTTCTTCCCATGTTTCCTATTTGCCTTTTGGCATCTTTAACAAGTGTTAATATATTCACTCAACTCTTGTTCCCACTTGGGCCACCAAGCTGTGCTTGCTACCCTCTCCTTGGTCCTGTCTTCACTCATGTGTCCCATATAGGGGCAGTCATGGAATTCCTGCAGGATCAAGGAGATGTGGTCTCTGTCTACCACTGTGAGTGCACTTGTGTGTTTCTCTCTGTAGTAGAGCAGGCCATCTATAAGGAAGAACTTGTTATCCTTATAGGCCCTCAACCAGGGTTCTTTCAGCTGGGATTCCAGTTCTGGACTCCTGTACTTTTTTTGAAGGAGTTGTAGTAGTATGCCACACTGTTTGTGTTTGGCATAAGACTTCAGTACTGCACTAAAAAATTCATTGTGCAGTTCAGAGGAACTTATTCCCAATATGGGAGTTTCTGTCCCCTCTGAATCAGTGTTTCCACTGTCAAGGGTACTACTTTCTGGTGCCCATTCAGAAAATCTGAAGTTCTTCCTCCTATATATTTCCATGAAATGGATAGGGATTTTGGCTGCAACTTTGGGGTCATAAGCTGGATTGCTCTTGACATTATCCAGTGGCCATCTGCTAAGGCCATCTGCATTGGTATGACTTTTACCTTCTTTGTATATGATGGTCATGTTCCCTCTATACTCCTGGATGGCTATTTGCCATCTAAGCATGTGTCTATTTGTAGTCTTCATGTTCAGTAAGGACTTCAAGGCTGTGCAGTCTGTGTAGACTTCAAAGATTGCACCCTCCAGATAATAATGGAGTTTTTCTAGAGCCCAGACTAGACATAGACACTCAGTTTGGGTGGCCCCATACTTGGCTTCTGAATCTTTCAGTTGCCTTGAGATGTAGCAAATTACTTCTTCTCTTGGTTCACCATCCACAATTTGTCTTTGGTGAAGGGCTGCTCCTAGGCCTTGACTACATGCTGCATCTATTTATAACTTGAATGGTAGCTCAAAGTCAGGTGAGATGAGCACAGGTGCATTTGTGAGTTCATATTTGATCCTCTAATATGCATCCCTCCTTTCCTGGGTGATTTAAAAAACTACATCTTTTGAACACAACTTGTATAAACTACTAGTTATGTGGGCAAAATTCTTGATGTGGTTTCTATAGTAGCTAGCAAACCCAAGGAAAGATTACATCTCTTTGATGCTCTTTGGTACTGGATTTTGCAGCACTGCTGCTACTTTATTCTGTTCAATTGCCAGACTAAGACCTGAGACTTTATGTCCTAGAGCCAGTAACTCTTGTTGGCCAAAATTGCACTTTTTAAGTGAAATTTTCAGATTTATGGGTGTGCATTTACTTAGAGATCTGTCTTTGTATTGCACATGGTCTTCCCATGTCTCTTAGTATATAATGATATCATCAATATATACCACCATCCAGCCTTCCAGTATTTCTTCTTGGAATATTGTGTCCATCATCCTTTTGAAGTGGGCTGGTGCATTTTTGATGCCAAATGGCATCCTGGTATACTCATATATACCCATATGGCATATTATTCTGAGTAATTTCATGGAGTTTGGTTTAACTCCATTTTGGTGGAAGCCTTTCATACAATCGATTTTGGTTATGTATTTGGCTTTTGCCAGTTTATCCAAGGCATGAGGTATCCTGGGTATAGGGTACCTGTCTGCTTTTGTGTAGTTATCCAGAGCTCTGAAGTCTCCACACAGTCTAGACTTGCCATCATGCCAGGTGATTAGGACAGGGGTGGTGATTTCTACTATTTCATTATGTCCAATCTTCCTGATGACATCCATATCCAGGAGTTCATTGATATGTTTCTCAATTTCTCTCCTAGTTTCCAGGCTTGCTGGATAAGGAGGTCTCCTAAGCATGGGTGGATAAGGTCTTTCCACATCCAGATATAGTTCTATATCATGGCCTTTGATCTTGCCTAATGGTTCTTCACCAATGGCAAATTCTGGTCTGTTCTTTCTCAGCATCTTCAGTAAACTTATTTTCTGTTTACTGGTGAGGGTATTGCTAAACTGTCCCTCTCTGAATTCCTTCAGAAGGTCTTCTAGTGGATCTTGAGAAGATATCTGGTATATATCAAGTGAAAATTTCTTTTCCTTGTTAGTACCAATTGTGATGTGCCTATTTTTACTGTTGTAAATGTCTATGCCATACATCCTCTGGTAATCTGTTCCCAGTAAAAACCCTTGGATGTGGGCATCATCAAGCACTACAAACTCTGGGTTGAGTCTGATATTACCCTTCCTGTGGGGTATAATTATCTCTTTGATAATTGTCCCAATGGAAGTCATCTTCCCTGATGCACTTTTAAAGTTCTTTGCCTTAGTGGGCAAGAGCTGTTTTTCCCAATTTGGGAAGTGGTTATCCAGATAATTTCTGGCCACTATGGAGCAGTGTGCTCCACTATCAATGATCAGTGGGTGCTGAGAATTGTCAATACAGACAGTCATCTTTTTGGCTGTTCCATGTATATATGCTATTCCTTTAGTTGGTGTAACCAGGAATGTTTGGGCATCTTGTGTATGTTTGCACAAGTTTTTGTTAGCAGTATCTTGTGGCATGCCTGCTTCCAACTGTATGTCTTGAATTTCCAGTGAGGTTTCCACTTGGTACTCCACTAGAAATTCTTCTCTTGGGTCCTGTTAATCATCAGATTGTTCTCTGATGGCATCACCCATAGAGTCTGATTCAGAATCCTCTGTTGGGGATTCTTCCTCTGGGACTTTCTCAATGGCATAGACTTTTTTTCTTTGCCTTTGGACAGTTGTTGGCATAGTGGTCTGTTGAACCACAATTGTGACAAGAATTTCTCTTCTTTGCCACTTCTTCCACTCTTTCTTTTGGTTTGTCTTTAAACTCTACCCTGAAAGGTTGTTTCTCTTTGAAACCACTGCTCTTATATGGGGTGAATTTCCCTATATTAGTCCTTTTCCTTATGTCTTGTACGGTGTTGGCAATGTCATCTAGAGTGCAATTTTGGTTGCATCTGCATTTTACTGCATGCTCTAGTTCTCCTTTCAGTTGTGTGAGAAGCTTGTGATTCCTCATTTGGATGTTCATCTGAGGATCAATGGCTTTAAGTCTTTTAGACTGTCTAAGACACCACTCATATGGATCTTTGTCCACTTAGTATTTGTCATTTTCAAATGACATGGTCTTCTGCCATATCCAAGTTCCATTACTGTACTTTTGGATGATTTGACTCTTCCCCCATGGCCAGTTTCTCCTGCCATGGATTTCTTTCATTTCTGTGTACCATATACTAGCATGACCTTTAAATGCAGTATTCAATCTAGCAGTAATCCAGTAGTCTGGTATGCTTGGTACATCAATGAAGAGTCCATCAATATAATCTATGAGCTCCATATGATCATATTCTCCTGATCCAGAGAATTTGGGCCAGCTTGAGGCCTCAGGAAGCTGTTTCAAGGCTTCCTTCTCTGAATAAGACATTCCATTTCCATCCTGGTATTGTGATGAAGATCTTGCCTTATTCATCAACATGGCATCTGGTTTGATTTCATCTGGTTAATATGGATTCTACATAACTTGGCCTTGTGGTTGGGGCTTCAAGTTATGGTAGACATTAAACAATTTGTTTATGTCTTGGTTCAGACAATCCCTGTCCCTTTTGCTGTGGTGTTGTTCTTCAAAGACTAGATTCAGTCTTTTGTTAGTTTCTTCAGAGGCTTTGCTCAATTGAGTTTGTCCTTCTTGAAGATTTTTAACTATTTTTTCCATGGAGGCTTGTAATTTTTTCATCCTCTCATGGCTGGCTTCAAGTTCTGCAAGCTTCTTTGCAGATTTCTCAGCATATTGGGACATTCTTAGCCACAGTGTATCACTGTTGATGTTACTCTCAGATGTGACAATGTTATGTTCAGTCTGAGTGGGGGTAATGTTTCTATTACTAGGACTACTGATTCTAGAGTGGTTTACAACTACTTCTGGTTCTTGTGCACTTCTTTTACCAAATCCAACAGCTTCTGAATCATAGGGTCTGACTCTTTCCTCCTCTGGTTGAAGGAGGTTTTGTTCTTGCCCTTGTTTCCTTGTCTTCTCCTAGAAACTTCCTGGAATTGTGAAGAATGGTGACTCTTGGCCACTGATCTTCTGGTTTCTGAATGGTGTGAAGCCACTGGAGAGATGATTTGGCCTGCTCCTTGTGAGCCTGAAGGAATCTAAGTAGGCCCTGTATGGGTTAACTGTTCTTCTATAGCTTGGATAGTGGCTTGATTCTCCCTTATCCTCTGTGCCCTTGCCTCCAGGAGTCTGAACTGCCTGGTAGGATTCCAACCTTTGGTGATTACCATCAGGTCTTTGAAGTCTATCTCTCTGAGACAGATCTTCTGGCAACTTGCTCCAAGTTCTTCCCAGTGAGATGCCAGGTTGAACCTCTTGTTGTCCATGCTCCATTGGAATAAGTCCTTGAGGAGTTGGTGGAGCTGAAGAACTTGATCCATGTCTTTCCAGTCCTCTGGTTTGAGGTCTCCATTGAATTGGAGTGTGAATGGCAGGGTTGATATTATCTCCCTCATTGTTTTGCCATCCACTACTGTGTCCAAGGTGTCCTCTTTCAGGTCTTCTGGTTCTGGACAAACCTTCTCTGTCCTCTGGTTGGTTCCTTTGGAAGCCAAGATCTCTGAGGTGTACAGGTGACATGTTAGTGTTTTCAAGCAGTCAAAAACTTTATGTTCTTAGGGTATTTACCTTTGACTGTGCCTTGTACAAATTTGTTGTCTTCTGATTTGGGCAATTTACCTTTAGAGGTTACAACTGGGTTAATTATAGTAATTTTCCCTGTACAAGTTATCAAGGTTGGTTTACCTTGTATTGATGCAGAATTTTGTGGTTTTCTACTCTTCTGTGTGGCAATGGGTGTCCACTTCTTTGCTGTTATCAGGCCTTCACTGTGCCTCTTTCCTTTTCCTTTGTTGCCCTCTGGTTATGAGGGTGTCACTGGTGTGTTGGCCTGTGACTGGCTTTCAAGTGGTATGAAGTTATCTTCCACTGAATCAAAACAGGAAAAAGAGGGCTTATGTCTGTTAAGACTTCTCAAAAAATGCTGGTTTTGCACATCTAAGAATGGCCTCTGGGCTTGTATATTATTACAATGTGCCCTTGTATAATGACAGTGTGATTGAATTAACAATTCCACATCAGAAATACAGCTTACTGATATTTTGTATACTGTTTGTATACCAATATCTCACAGAATAACTTGTAATTAGCAAGTGTAGACTGTCAAAAAGTGGTGTGTAACAGGGCAATTGAGTTAACAATATGTCCAACCACGCCTCAACTGTTGGTTTATCAGTATGAGGTGTCTTATTTTAATTAAAAAATGAGACTGTATTCATGGCTTGAGTGTTTTTATATGTAAAACACCCCAAAAATAAGGGTCTTGTGGTTATTAGCCACGTGACAAATACTCTTAAAATATGAGTATAAAGTGGTATATATACCAAAAAAAGAAAAATATATATATAATATATATATTTTTAAAAAATATTACGCCTAAAAAAATAAAACAATTGTCAGAAAGTGAGAAATAAGAGAAAAAAACTCACTTATAAGGGTCCAAAAAAGGTTTAAAACACAGCCAGGCCCCCAAAATGTCAGCTGGAGTCTATGTTGAAGCAGTAATTAGGCTATTTACAACTAGAACTATGACTGTGACATGTGGAAATAATTTTAAAATGAGAGTTTTAATTTAATATAAAGGTTTATAATATAATAACAGGGTTCTACTATTGAAGAATAGTGGTGGTGAGAGCTATTAAGAACCCTGGGTGCAGTCTTACCAGTTGGATTACTATAATAAGAGCTACAATAATTAAAATTAAAATTATACCCTGATTATTACCCAAGAGTAAAACTGTTTTTGACAGTTTACTATGTAGGATATTCAAGAGCAGGATGAGGAAACAATTCTGGCTGTGAAAAGCCTCCTTTTTATCCTGAAATGGGGTGGAAAGGGTGCTATACCTTTCCACATAGAGGAAGTGAAGATTTTTCACCCTCTAGTACTGGCTTGTGGTTTGCAAACAGCCTGTATAGCCTACATTGGGCTCAGATGTGGCTTTGAAACCACATCTGGGCAGTTCTCACCAATACAGGGTGAAAATTTTCATTTGGGGACCTCACAGCCTGATTCTGACGTGTATGACGCGTAGAATGCTGTACAGAAACTGTATGGGACCCCAGTATTGACTAACATATGAGGTATTGAAGTAAAAACAAGCTTCTTTGTCTATTTGAAACCTCATATTCATGGTTATGAGATATTATCCCATGGTAAGGCTGTATATGACAGCAGGCGGGAATCTGACCTTAAAACAGCCATAACTTTGTCAATTCTTGAGAAATCAACCTCAAAATTGGTTCAGTGTGTAGCCCTGTATGTGCTCTACACAATGGTACCTCATTTGATATGGGTATCATTAAATATGGCAAAGTTATCCCACGTACAAGATTTTTGTACATTTGCATGGTATAGGCAAAAAGCTGTATTGAGCTTATTTGCCCCATAACTTTTGTTCTAGTTGAGCTATGGGAAAATGGATGACACCATCAGATAACCCTGATTGTGCTCTTTCCAAAAAGACCCCACTTCAAGTATCTCACACTAAAACTGTAGAAGTTAGATGAGAGGTGAATGTTTTGTTCACCCTTATTTGGCCTGAAATTGACCATAACTCCAGTAATATTGGTGCTAGCTCAGTTTGACTGGTACCATTGAATAGCCCTGGCTTAGAGCTTCATTTTGAATACCCATTTGATGGGGTTAAGCCTCTCCTTATGGATTTTAGATGAGAGGTGAAAATTAAGGTTTATGCTCAGCAATGACTTTGAGCAGGAATAACTCTGTTATTCTTTGTCCTATGGTGATGGGACTTATATTTTCAGGAAGAGGTGATTTTCCTCTTTTGTTTGATACCTTTTGAGCTGATTTGGCTCAGCTCCATGTTTCTGGTGGTATCTTGGCTATACCATTGGTTTATGGTATTTTGGCTGTCATGCCTGTGCTCTGGTTTTGAGTCACAGGCTGACAATCATTAAAGAGTCATAATTTTGATGAAATGAGTGAATCATAATGATAAAAGAATGAATGAACAGAATGAAAAGAAATTATAAGTTAATTAATATAATGTCACAGGGGCTCTTATGGAAGCAAGAGTGGCCTGGCACTCAGGAATCAAGAACTCACTTGGAGGGCTCCAAAAGAATAAAGGAATAAAATAATATATTTCTTTGAAGAAGAATAAAATTTAAAGACAAGTATGCCAATGGCCAGGATAATAAGAAGCCAAAAGCCAAAGAGCCAACCAATTGAATCCTCAATTCACTGTTTCAACCTGCCAGAAAGAACAATGGAATTAGTAAAGGATATGACCACCAATATCCACTGACAGGCAAAGAAGAAAAGGTGAAAATTACTTACTTAAGATTATCAGTATTTACTTTAATAATGTAAAAGAGAATAAGGATAATAATAAATCCAATATATTAATTAACTGGGGAAAAAGTCCCCAGGTTATGAAAGGTGGCCAGTATATGTGAAAAGCTGAAAGGCTGATCCGGGAAGGTGAATCAACCAGCTGTATTGTCTGAATTGGGCCAATACAGTTCTGGCCATCTTGAGAATTAAACTGTGTGACTGGATTCCCACAGTGGAATATGAATTGACCCAATTGGGCGAAGGCCATACAGGATGCTTCATTACTGCATGTATGGACCAATTGAGTTGTACAAGGAATTCTGAGTACTTGATGCCTTGACACTGATTGAAAAGATTGTTAACCTCTGAAAATTTCCCTTAGAATAGTCCTGATGAGAAAATGACAACCCAACCTCTGTGGGGCCAGGTGGTTGGGGTCCTTGAATGATCTTCTGGTAGCCTCCAGGGAATTGCCAGACTGAATAGCTGAAGGGTACTCCTCTGAAATTGGTTATGGACTTGGGAGTTGATTTGGGATCACTTAATTTGGTCCTGAAAATGTCACCATTGGATTGCTGAGCAAAAATTGTGTATAATGGTATCTTATACCATATATGCACCACTTGTGGAACCTTGCTGGGAGCTGAGTTGGTGCCCTCTTGTGGTTGCCAGAGGCCATGGACTGAAAAATGGTGTCCATAGAGTTTTTGGCCCTTTTGGGTCTTTTATGGCCATTTTGGGTTGGATGGAATTTGGGACTCAATATGACTCAGGTAGGCCCACTTGGCCTTGGGGGCTGATGATCTGCCCCCTTGGCCCCTTTTGGCCTCATCAGATTCAGGCCAAAAGGGGCCTAAATGGCCCAAAACCCCATAATAAAAGGGGTTGGACCCATATCCCTGGAGGTGGCTAGAGGGCCCATAGACCCCCAGAAGATTGAAAGGACCCCAGGCCCAAAAACAAGGGTAATTGCCTGGGGGTTGGTGAGGTGGAGAGTTGGCCAAAAGGACCAATGAAGGCAGGATATGGCCAAGAGGACATAGAGCACCAGAGGGGGCCCATTGGCCATAAATGATATGGCATGGCCAATTGCCCCTAACTTCGGTCAGGCTAGAATTGCCTCAAAATCCATTGAAGGGAGTGATTATTTTTGGTTGTGACAAAGTGAAATTGCAGAATCATTACCAAGAGAGGTAATGAGTGATTGGCCAGAAGATTGACCCAATATGCCAAGCCAACCAGAAGGGAGTCAGGAAACTCACCATGGAGCAACCCCCTTGCACATTGTCTGTTGGGATTCTGTCAGTAAATCATTGAGAATGAGCAGGCAAACAACATGACATGATCACAATTTCATGAATAACATGAATAAAAACATGCAAAACATTTTGTTGCCCTCAATGCTCATGTTACAGCAAAGTCAAGATTGGGCTGAAGAACAAGATCAAATGCAAAGGTCTCAAGATGACAAAAGACAGATGTTGATGCATTAGTGAGAAGAGGAACATTGTCTACAAGAAACACAAATCTGTTCCAAAGAACATTGACAAAATGATCAGATGAACATGTACATGATGGCCATGTTATTAAAAATGACTGGTGTTCCTTTGGATGAACTGCCACCTGATTTTCAAATAGGAGAATAGTCCATTGGTGAATTTCTATGTTTATTTGGCTTTTGAATACAAAGTAATTGTATAGACATATTGACATTTTGACCTCATATTTACTCGCATGACCATAAACATACATTTGGTACACTCTGGAAACATTTTTCAAGATTGATATCATACAGTCAAGAAAGGTCCAAATGCTTTATGTTTTAGATAATAACTAACATGTGTATTGCAAATCTCTTCTTGTAAAGACAATATTACTTTCATTTTAATATGCAGTGTAAGATATATAAAAAAAAATATGACTGTTATTTGCATTATTTCCAATATACAACACCAGATCGACAAAAAAATAATATTGTAATGTTGAAATGAGGCGCAAATTATTCCATTGCTACCTCATAAAAGAGCTACATACTGTATTATAATTAATTTGCTGCCAATTTTTCACATAAGAATTTACTTTACCCTGCTCAAACATTTATCTCCCCAAAATCCATATAGGTTCAGGAGGTTGTTGAAGGTATATCTAATTAAATAATAACTAATCATATTTTATCATCATGAGTCTATCACCATCCTCCTTCAATCATCAAAATAGCATTGAGCCTAACACCGACGTCAATAAAAATTATTTGGACTGTCTGCATCAAATTAAGAGACACAAAATCATGCATCAACTGACACTCCTTCAAATGCAAAATGAGGCTCAAGACAAAGCTATAATTATATTACAACACAATCTTCAAGTGAAAGATAATATTTTGCATGAGTTGCAAGCCCAAACATCACAAGAGTTACACAATTTGGAAACACAATTACTCAATTTGATGCCCTCATCACAAAAATTGTGCAATTAGGTAGGAATATTTTATTTCCTCTTATGCATTACTGGCTTGAATTTTGATTTTAGTTCCTTATTCATTGGATCTTACAATTTCATTCCCTGAACAGCTTGGTGGCTAGTTTTCTTTTTTCTCAAAAACCTAGTATTCATTTCTCAATTTTGTGTCTATTACTAATTGACACTACCAATATTTGCTACATGTAAAATTTGTAAACATGTATGAATACCAGTATACCTACTGTGTTTCCCCCTTCTTTTCTGTCTTGCATTCTTTTAACCCATCTGCTCCTCTTGAACAGTCTGCCAACTCCAGTTGTGTAAAAAATTCCTCGGTTTCCTGTTTAAGAGATTATGTAATATCATACAGGCTATCATCATTTTCCATATATAGATTGGTACAATTGCTTGGGGTTACAGCAAGCTGCAAAAACAATTTTTCAATCAACCAAATGCCTGCTCCACAACCATTCTACCAAAATCAAATTTATTTTCAATTTCTTGATTAATTTCCAAAAATAGTATCACCTGTTAGATGAGTGAATTGTATTAAAATGTGCTGATGTGTTGCAAATTATTCATCCCATTAAAATGAAATAAATTCCCTATGAGAAATTGAATTAAATTTACTAGTTAGAAACCCATTAAAGTCATTTTTTGTACTATTCAGCCCCCATGAGGTAAGGACTAATCAAAGTGCTCCATTTGAATGTTATGAAACAAAATGGTTTTTCTTGAGAAAAAAATACACAATTCTGGTTTTAAATAGTCCACTTATTAGGTTTTAATTTGTGAGTTTCATGTTTAAACTCTAACCAAAACATTGTGAATATTCACACCAATTTCCTCCAAGAAGATTTTGAGGGAGAAAGCCACTCAGAATATTTTTGTGATTGGGTTAATCATGTATGCCAACAAGCCAGTGTACCCTATGGCTCTAAACACTTACTATGATGAAATGTCACTCATATACACCTTTATCCCCTTCCCATGTAATGGAACCTCATTTAATTCTCATTGAGGGAGAGCATTGGTAATTGAGAATTTGGTTTTCATGATCAGAAGGATGGTAAAGTGCAAAAATGATCAGCCATTGGTGCAGAAGCCAATCATTGTAGGAGTGTAAGGATGGTTAATTTCAGAGATGATCAGGCAGTTGTGCAGAAGATAATCTTTGCAGGAGTAGAAGGATGGTAAGCTGTAAAAATTATAAGTCATTGGTGTGGAAGCCAATTATTGCATGAGTTTGAGTATGGTAAATTGAGAGAATCAGAGAGCAGTGTAAGAGCCCTATATTGAGAAGCTTCCAAGATGATGAGGTGGGGGTGCAGAAGTGTAAGGATGGCATACAGTGGAGATGATCAGAAGGAGGAGTGAAAGCTAATATTTTCATGAGAAGAAGGATAGTAGATTCAGAACATTAGAGGGTAGTGTGGGAGCCCAAGCATGGGAAGTTGAAGATATGATGAGGCTGCAGTGCAGAAGTTTAAGGATGGTATACAGTGAAGATGTGGAAGTGGTGTTAAAGAAGCCAATCTTTTCCTAAGAATAGGAATGGTCAGATACAGAGATGATGAGAAGGAAATTCAGAAGAAAATTCATGAATTAGAGTAAGCATGGTAAAGAGGGGAGATGATCAGGCGTTGGTTCAGAAGTCCTCTCATGCATGAGCATTAGCATATAAAGCTTCTGGCTTTCACCATGGGGTGTGATTACCCAAAGATTGAAAATGGTTTTGATAAGGGCTTTTTCTTTGAGTGACATACTCATGTGAAATATTTGACAATTGATTTTGTCTTGACACAGACATGATGAAAACCAAAAAAATAAAGTGACTATAATGTGACAACAAGGCAACTGTAGCAATATTTTATACTGACAGTGGTGTGACGTGAAGTCAATTGCCAGAAATTGATGCAAAATTTGCTCTGGTTTATGCAAATAATTTTCCAAAGGGAAAAAAGAAAATATTTTACATCAAGGAAGAGTAAGTAGAAGAACACATATAGTAACAATCTGACTCTTACAGTATGGGAAATGGGCTAAGAGAGGAGTCAGACAGTGAATAATAGCCTATTGGAGTATGAGGATGAGAAACCAGAATCAGTCTTAGAAAACTATTTAAATCCTGAATTCAGTCAGCCCAAAAATGTTGAAGACCTTTGTGGAAGCACCACTTATTCCAAAGAATATTTGGAAAAACCCAAAAAGGGCATGGCTTTTATTTGTGGAGCAAAATAAAAGATTTATGTGTCTGTTGGAAATACAAAGCATCCTTTGATAGTTGACACAGGAGCAGCTTGCTCAGTAGTAGCCAAGAAATACTTGGATATACACTTCCCCATGCTTGATGCAAAAATAATTTCAACAAAAGCAAGAGACTTTAAAAGTGCTTCAGGAATACTGAAGTAACTTGGAACAATCCAAATAGTTCTTATAATTCCGCACACAATGGGAAACCTCAGATTACACACTGAATATGTGGTACTTAAAAATTCTGAGATCTATGGATTCTTAATAGGTACAGAGTACCACAGAATCTATTGAATAAGCATATATAATTCCACAAATAATTCCTTTATAGTTTGGGAAGAGAAAGAAATGCAATTCTACTCTCAAACTGACAACCATAATAAAGTAAAAAAATATTCCAATGAAGAGTATCTAATAGAATAAAATAATAAAACACCAGAAAAAGACAAGTGGGTCAAGCTAGATACTATTATAGAGATAAATCCTCCTTTAAAAGGCTCTAGAGACCCAATGAGGACGAAATAGTTTCATCAATGATGAGCCTTTTTTGGATAGAGGGTATGTCAGCCTGTGACTCCAAACAGAGCACCAAAAAAATCCAGCATACCATAAGTAATGGTATAAAGAGTATTGGACAAAAAATAGCCAATACAAGAATTATATAAAGAGGGCGAATTCCAAAATAGAAATATACCAGCCTTACCAAAATAGGAAAAGAAAGGACAAAGATATTCCAGATAAGATCAAATAAGAAAAACCCTTATTTTCACCTCTCATCAAGCTTATTCATTTTTGATACAAAACACACAAAAATGGTATTTTTATTATAACTCTCAAGGAGAGCTATCCAATGGTACCGTCCATATATCTATAGCATTCCTAATTCAGAAGAGACCATCATACCACCTTTATTGACTAAGAGCCCTTAAAAAGCTCAAGAGGGCTTGTAAAGAGCTGTAAAAAAGTACAAAAAAATTGAACATCTAATTGTGAGCTTTAATTTGAGATACCCCTTACTCGTGTACCTTTGAAACTGGCAGAGAGATCCTGGATCAAAGGTTGAGCAAACCAAGTACAGCTTTCCTGAAAACAAAAATATAAAAAAAACCTATATTGTGAGCCTTGAGGTATATTTTACATACCAAAATAGGCCACAATTATCTTAAAAAGAAATTTTGAATTATGCATAACTCATAAGTCATGCATATATCCAAAATTCATCATTTTTGATTTCAGAAAAGATGAATAACTTTTTATTGAGTAAGTAAATCCATGGATTTAAGGCCAGATTTGGATTCTACAAAAAAAATTCACCTAGGGTAGCTCCATAGAGTGAATAAGCTCAAATTAACTCTTTGAGGTGGTAAAATGGAAAATACTTCAATACCACATAAAAGATCTGTGAAAATTTTTGTTTTTCTTAATTTCACGCCAAAATAATGGGAATGTGAGAAATCCCATGTTACATATACACTAAGAATAGTGTTATGCATGTTTTGAGCACTTAATATCATGGTATTCTTACATGGACTTTTGGTACACCCATAGTGGATATCTCACTTGAAGCTTAAAATTCTATTTTGACGTAAAAAATAAGCAAGGGGGACAAAAGACATCAAAGAGAGCCAGGGTACCCAACTTCTGAGGCCTCACAGGCGTGGCCAGCTCCAAAGCTTGGATCCATGGCTGATCTTGGCCTAATTGGTAAACTAAAACATTTTGAGAACTTGGTTACCATGTTACAACTACTGTAAATCTTAAGAAAAAAGCAAATAACCTGCTATTTTGACATGCCAAGGAGGTAAAGAGCTACTTAGGCTCCTGTAACCATGTCAATTCTTAATGATTTTCCATTTATAAACCCCAAAAGAGTAATTAAAACCCTTTTTGGACTTGTATCCATTGATTTACCTCATAGCAACCAGTGAAACACTGATATTTGCAATTCTACATAGAAATGAGGTAAAAACTTCAAAAATTCATTAAAAATACAATTCTTAATGAATCTTTCTGAAACTTTCAGGACCAATGGAGAACTGTATTATCTATGGTAAAACCAAAAATAATTACAGTTTTACTAGTAAAATTAAAAGGTTTACTTACAGTCCATTTTTGACTATTCTACGTGAAACACTGAATCTTCAAAAATTTACAGTAATTACAACCTGTGATGAAATTGGCAATAACATTGATAACTTTGAGAAATCAATGATTATTTTGGAATAAAAGAAGATTTACAGATTTTACTCCTTTTATTCTTAACCATATTGGGGTTGGTAGTCATGTAAAAGCATCAATTAAGTAATCATGATAATCTTACGTGACAACAGATGATGAAATCAATAATCCAAAAAGGTTTATTGTTTTCTCACTCACTGGTTTTTCAGTTTGCTCCATGGCATGCCTCTGTGAGATGTTGTTGACTTAAAAGAGGCCTCTTCTTGCTGTTTTTTCCACATCATCATCTTATTATCATTTTAAATCATTATTACCAACAAGTAAGTATTAGCTATAGCTATTCTTAAGTGTTTCAAATCTTTCAGAATCAATCACAAAGACCGGAAATTATAGAATCCAACTATATATTGTTGTAATACTGTTATAAATTCATTTTGATCCTTAAAATCCACAATTCTACATCAAATCTCTCTATCTTATCTTTCAATGAGTTCTTTGGAATATTAGTGAGTGATTTATTCTTAATTCTTAAAGTTTTTCTCTAAAATTAGTTTTCTCAAAGAATTATCATTATAATTATTCTTTCAAAAGATAATTATATATTAAAATAATTTTATTATTTTAATAAAGGAAGTTTTATTATTAAAATCTTGTAATTGATTCTTGTAGACAATTACTTGCTCACTGTTAAAATCACTAGTAGTGTTTAACACGTGAAAGAAATATTTCTTTAATTACTTAATTGTGGCTATAATAGCATTTTTGTTATTATATTTAATAAGAAAAGTCATAGTACTGTTGATTAATAGTAATATTATCATCAGTTTCATAGACACCTCTTACATATATCCTTTCCATATATTCATACATCTGTACAGTGAAGCATACCAAAGTGTAGAGCTCATTGAGCCTTATAATTCTGTATCATTATAATTCTTATATATTCTAAATTGACAGAAATATCTGGCTTGGAAGTTTATCAAGCCATATACTGATGTACAAAAATACATCAAAAGGCTAGAAACTCTTATAGATTTTAAGATTTTTGAGAAAGGCTAGCATGAATAATACCAAATTAAGGACCTCATAAAGATTTTAAATCCCATTCTCTTTTATTTTTGATATCTTGAAAACTGACTGAGATATCTGGGTTGGAAGTTTTTTGACCAATACTGTTCTGAACCAAACCTGTACCAACCAGTCCTTGTTAATACTTAAAATAATGGTTTTTTAAAGCTTAAACCTGACCATAATGACTAAGATTAGTCATGAAAACATTATAGACACTTAATAAAGGTGCTGATGTGGCCGGTGAAGAGTTATTCAACCCTGTATTGATCCAGAATGATCATTTGTGGTCCCAAAACCACAATTCTGACTATGATAATGTAAGAATTGATGGTAAAGAACCACAATCCAGCGTCCAAAGTGAAAATTCTCACTCTTCAGAGGTGTGAAGAGCTTACCATCCCTCATAATCCCTGAAAGGGATAAAAGCAGGCCTTTTCTCACCAGAAAAGGACCTCATCATCATTAATTAGCATTCTTACATAGTAAAACTGTTTTATACCAGTAGTACTCTTTGGATCATACTGATATAATTCAATTAATCATTGTAGTTATTCTTAGTGAATTAATATTAAATCATTTCCACCAAGGCTCAAAGTAGATTCATTACCACTGTTATCATATAACTGCAGGGCCTTTTAGCTATATTTGAAACTATTTTTATGTTGTCACAGTCATAGTTTTAGCTTGTATTTATTGTATTTTGGCTACTAAATAGACTCACCCTGACACTATATCCTTCATTACTTCTGAAGACAATGAAACAGTGACATAAGGATTTAATTTTCTGTCTCTTTTACCATTGGCTTCTTCCTCCTCCTCTCTATTCTTGTACTGAATTCTTGTTAGAGAAATAGAATCCATATTCTATTTTATCTTTAAATCTTTGAAGTCCAACCAAGTGATTCCTTATCCACTGATTTCAGGGCCACTCTTTTTTCTCCCAAGAGCCCCTGGGAAAATATTTAATCCTTCAATTCATCCTATACAGTTTCAAAAATGAAGTGAAATATTTAAATTTATTAAAAAGAAATAGGGACAAGAAAAGTGTCTTGTTTGATAATTTTTTCATTATAGTTAAATAAATCAGTAATAAGTACTTAAAAATCTAAATAATTATGATACTTTAAGTGTGTTTTAGGGATTTATATTCTGAATATATAATCATGTTAGTAAAGTTAATAAATCATTTAAATTTCAAATGAAGAGCTTATTAAGAATTATATAATAAATATTTAGTTCTTTCATGTTGAACTTTAGTGATTTCATCTTTTGAGCTTATGATATTGGTTAAAATTAAAGCCCTGAGGAAATTTCATTCATGTGAGCTGGGAGTTTTTTCTTTTAAAAGAAAGAAAAAAGAATATTTCATTAAGAAATAAATCCAGTCTAATCCTTTTTCCATATCATATCTCTGAAACTGTATGTTTTTTCTATGAAACTATTGATAATTTTATTAAAAATCATGAGTACTATGACTTTCTCCAGTAGAAAGTATAATATAATTATTAAAAAAATTATAAAAAAAGGAATAATTAATTATTATTAAATAAGGTAATAATAATAAATTTCTTTAATAATTATAATGAATTATAATTATTCTATTCTTGTTATTATAGTCACTGAGAGTCATAATGATAAGAAATATAAAAGCTCCTAATGAGACATTTATATGTGGAAAAGAATAATATTTACAGCTTTTGAATAATAAGAATATTATTTATAAAAGAAATTATCACAAACAATGTTCAGAGATAATTCTTATAAAGAAATTTTATATAAAAAAAACTAAAACTAGATAAAAAAGATATAGAAATTTATAATTCAAACAACAAAAGCTATGGTATAAAATAATTGTTATAAGTTAAAAATGCTGAAAAATCAATAATTTCAATAAGTAAAATAATATTATATAATAAAGTATGATTTAAGAGTTTTTAGAGGAAATTTGTGGAGTTAGAAGAACTTTTGAGATAATAATTTTTATTATAAGAACAATTATTTTTGATTACAACAATATAAGCTAAATTCTATGATTCTGATTCTTTATTCAAAATCAATTACAACTAAAATAATCTCATAATTCATTTAATAATATAAGAGCTTATATGTAATGAAATATTACCTGTTGAAAATATCTGATTGATTGGATGATGATTATGATGGACAAAAACAGTGATGTAAAGGCTTCTTTTATGCCTTCAGAGAAGCTCTTATGAGAAATAATGGATATATAGGGAGTTCTCAGATTAAAACTAAAATATTATGCTTAAAAATAAGGTTCTTAACTTAATGTAACTTATTTTTCATTTGAATTCAAACCTACCAGTGTTATTATTAACTGAAAGTAGCTTTAATACTCATTTCAGCTTATCATTTTGATTTATAATATAAAATTCATTTATTTATATGAATCACATCAAATGGAAGACTTGAAATAAAATTTCAAGAAAAAATCTTTCATGTCATATTTTGAATTTATTTTTAAAGAAATATTAATTTTCTTTGAGATAATTAAAAGGGGGTTTTTCAAGTCTAAATACAAAACGATTTAACCAGTAAATTATACTTCAAACTTAATCTATACACAGATAAAATCAATATCTAAGCCGTGTGAAATTCTCAAGTAAATCTATTCATAATCAGATTTTCTATAAATTTTTGAATTTATTGTTATTTTTCCTTGTAAAAAGAGCAATAAACACTAAAAATTGTTTTTTGATGAGGTTTCAATGCTTTGAGCGTTGAAATTAAGATTATTGAATATTATTTTAGCTTAACAAAGCTTTGAAAGTTTTTAAAAACCTTGATTACAAGCCTGCATATAGGGATTTACCCTTTGGCGGCTTGAAATTCCTGTCCAAAAGAGGAATAAACCACTTTAAACTTCAATGTTTGATTAAAGTCTAATAGTAAAGTCTATATAGGGCTGAAAGTCCTATAATACAGGGTTAAAGGTAAATTTGGGCTCTTGCAGATCCCAAAATCAGGTTACCCTGGCTCTTTTTGCATCTATTTTTCCCTTTTATTTATTTAAAGCCATACAATAGTTTGAAACCAATTTAAATTGAGCTCACGCAAGATTTACAGCCTGTATGGCAAATCCTTAGCCAATTCAGTAAATATACACAAGACCTCAATTTGGACTGAATTTTTGTAAGTTTTCATAAACCTTATGCAAAATAAAAATCAACCTTAAAATTGACAATTCAAAAATTTGCAATTGTACTGTGAAATTCTTAAACCTTCCAATAACACTAGAAGTAGTGAATTTTGAATATAACAGCCTGTGGGTCTACCCTAGGTTATTTTTGTTGTAGAATCCAAAAATGACATAATATTTGTAGCTTTTTCTATAAAAAATAAAGCTATACTTTTTTTTGTTATTTTTTGTTTGGAATTCACCTGATAAGTATTCTTATGTCAAAATCAAATGTATAAGGATTTATTTGTGGCATTATGGGTATGTCATACATACCTCACAGGCGCACATAATCAGATCAATTTTTATATAAATTCCCTCTAAACTTACTAAAGATTAAAATCTTAATTGAGAATTTTTCAGTAACAAATTGATAATTAGAAATTTATTAAATAAAATTCTTAAAGAAAATCTCATAATATTAATTCCTCATTTATTTTAAAACAAAAGATATGACTTAAGCCAATTTTAAAATTCCCCACATCAATAAAACTCTATAATTTAAAAATCTAGCTCCAGAAGTTTTTTCATTAATTTTGACTTTTTTTTATAATTTTATACTAGTTTTCTATTATAATGATCAATATTTATAACCAAGGAAATTCATCCTATTCCAGGTGAGTAATTTTTTATTTTTATTTGTATTATTGTTTTCATCATCTTCCTTATTATTATTACTATCAATTTTGTGGTTCATTATTTAATTATTTGAATTAAATTATCAACCAAAAAAAAATCCTTAATCAAATTAGCATTTGTTTCAAAGGATTATTTAGTTGAAATAATTCTTTTTTGAGTTTTTATTTATTGATTTTTTTTAAATTTTTTCCAAATAAGCTTTATAATTATTTCAAAATAATGAAGTAAACCATTATTATCTTATTTTGAAATATTATTTTGATTTTATAATGATAAAGTACCAGAATAATTAAATTTTTTCATTCTATTTGAGTATTTCATTTCCATAGTATTTATTCTAACTCCTAATAATGATACATTTTTGACTATTTTTTTTGTTTTTTAGTGGTGAATTATTGGTTTTTTTGTGTATTATTATTATTTTTGATATAAATAGACAATGTTATTTTTCAGAAGCACTCAATTTAAAAAAACATTAGTATAAATCATCCTATTATTAAAAATTATTATAATTTAATTTCACCTGATCCAATGAGTCCAGCTGGAAGAGCTTTAGTGAATCACTAGATATTCAAGGATTAATCCTCCAATAATCTAATATTATATTCCTACACTCCATATGTCTCCCTAAAGACCAGTTCTTTGATTGGACATTATAAGATCAGCTCTTACCAATAAATAAGAGAAACTTCTTCTAACCTTCATTATCATAATTAAAAAAATTCTCAATTATAAAAGCTCAAAAAGAGAATAATATTAGAAATTAATTTTTTAACATTCCTCCTACCATTATCCATTGAAATAATTAAATTTTTATAAACCAAAGAAATGAACAAGCCTCACCAATATTAGAACATGAAGCTCAGAAGCTTATGAATATATCTCCAAAATTACTGAAAACTAGTAATACCGTTCAATCATTTTTAAGATAAACCAGTACCTAATGTTTAATTATATTTAAAAACATATTATCATCAGGTATCTTTACTGGAACTGTATTTTGTAAATCATCAGATAATGATAAATCTTCCGATTTTTCATACTGAAAGAAGTGGCTATAATATGAATAAAATCAATTAAGAAAATGAAACTTAAATTCAATTATTATATTGAAGTTCCTGTCCTGCATTCACCAAATAATAATTAATCTTCCCTCATCAATATGAAAGATTTTTTAATAATGAAACAAATTCAAATTCCAAAATTTAGTAGATTAGAATTTTGTCAAAAATGAAGAAAATAACCGAAATTTCAATACATTTGAAAGCATAACTTTCAGCATGAATTTCTTCCACAACAAGATTCATATTTAGTTTGATGATGTTAATAACTGGGCCTATAGTCCATTCACCTTTTTTTTGAGAAAACCACTTTAATAAGAATTACTATTCCTTTTTCTCCAGCTTTTGAGGTATTGAATTTCCTGAAAAAAAATTCAAGATTTATTCCCCAAAAACATTTTGGAATAATGGAAATAATTTGAAAAAAGAAGTTCTTAAATATACTTCCAAACAGCAAGAGAATCTATTTGATTAACTAACAATAACCCTTTCAGTTTAATCATTTTTAATAAAAAGGAAATATGTTTCAATTTGTTAGGAAATTTTGAAATTTATCATCTGCAGAAATAAACAAGAAGTTATATGGAAATTAGATGCAAAATGATCAGGATTCCCAAAGGGACAATCCCTCTAAATTATATTGTAGTTAGTCTAATAATATTATTCCTTTTAGTAATCTTATTATTATTTACTGATTTTTTCTCTTAAGTCTTTATTTAAATGGCTTATGATATTATTATAAATAATCTTATCACAATAATAATTTGATTTATAAATTATTTTTTTGACTTATAAATATTATTATTTTAATAAAATGTTAAGGTGTAAGTCTTTAATTTTTCATAAAAATTTAAATTTTAATTAAGTCTTTAAATCAAAGGAAGATATTTTAGCTCTGGGTAATTGTCTTTCTCATAAAAATAATCCTATTAATTACCTATTTTTTCTAATATTTTGGTAGTAAAACATATATTAATATTAGATTTACAAAGTTAATTTCCCAATGAACCCCATTATTATTTTTTAATTTTTCTCAATTAGGACGCTTTAACTTTTAAAATCCCAATATTATTCTTAATGTAACCCCTTGAGATTTCTAAAAAAAATATTCAATATTTCATTTTTATCAGTTTTCCTTGACTTTCCTTTATATTATATCCAAATACAAGCTTAAATTTCATAATATAAGCTCAATATTTAATAATGGAGTTATGTAAAGACCCTATGAGGTAATTATTAAATTTACATATACTTATCAATTATTTGATCATTAATTGAACCTGTAAATACAAAATGAAGAATTATTTAGTTTTTTTTTCTGATTAAAAATACTGATTGAATTTGAGTTGAGTATCTATTAAGTAAATGAAAGCTTAATATATTAACCAAAGATATTTATTCCACCCATTTTTATTATTGCAAACCTCCCCATTTTTAGGCTGTATTTGAGACAATGGAATTAAAAAAAATTGAAAGCCATTTGAGATGCATTACTTTATAAACTTGAAGTCTCTCTTTGTCATCTTGAAAGCTAAATAAAGCCTTTTTGAGCTTGAATAATACTAAAATCACACATTTTTGTCAAGAAAAATGTCTGAATGACTGATCCAAAATATCACCGATTTTTTCTCAAGCAGATCTCTTACAAGTACATTTTTATATTCCCCAATGAAATTCCAATTTAATATCTTGGCTTAATTTTTTAAACTAAATTAATACTGAAAAAATTCTACTAATTTATTGAAAGGATCAATTAATTTGAATAAGCAATGATTTTTTTGAAAAATTTCCTAGATTTTTCTGAGGAAATAACATTGAGATCATTCAGCTTATAAGTATATTATAATTTATTGAGGTATATTTTCTCGAAGATCCAATTTCAAAATGATAAATAAAATTTTAAACATCTCAAAACTTTGATAAATATGGTTAAATTCAATAAAATTAAAATTACTAATAATTGGCCTCTTTTGTTATGAGATTGTTAATTTTGAAGTTTTATTTTTAAATTTACAATTAAGAGATATAAAATGATTTATAGAGGTGATTTTAATGAGAAATTTCAGAATTTTTTATTAAATTTTGTTTTTGTGTAATTCTTACTTTTGAATTCTACAAAAATGGTAATTGGGAAGAGTAAATCTAGTATTTGGCACCAAAAAAATTGGGGGTTTTGGTACCTTAAATAAACAAACATGTTGATTTTTGATATTACTAAGATCACCAAAAAATAAATTTTAAATTTGTTTTGAAATATTCAAGATTTGAAATTTTGCACTTTTTGCTTTAAAGCCCCTGCAATTTCAATTTAAAAAACCCCCCTTTTTTTATAGATATTTTGATTTTTTGTCAAATGAATTTAACTAAACTTAAGAAAAAAACATTAAATAATAAGCTTATTATTAGTATTACTATTTTAATTTAATCTTTTTCGAAAAATAAAAAAAAATTAAAATTAAAATAAAAATCAAAATAAAGGAATTTTTTTAAATTAAATATTGCCTTCAGGTAATTATTAAAAAATTATTCATATCTAATTCTTTTTTTAAGAAAAATATGATAAGAATCAGTTGAAAATAATATTTTCTTTCAAAATATATTAAATCTATTAAAAAAACAAAAAAAATATTTTATTAAAAATAACTAACAAAAACAAGAAAAAAATAAAAGAAGTGATTCAAAATTTTTATAATTGATAAATTATTTGATTAAAAAATATCAAAATATTATTTTTACTTTAAGGATTAAATCAATTTAGTATAATATAATATTCAAAAGTTGAAAATTAATAATAATCATAGAGGGTGTCAAATATAAGAAATCATTAGTTAGAACTCTTTATTTTTCCTCAAAACCTGCATTTAATTTTTGGGATTTCAGAAAACCCACACCCCTATATGTGCTGTATTTTAAGAAAAAAGAAAACCATTCTTTGAGAGAAAAATACTGAGTTTACACACCTGAAATTGCTTCCTTATGTATACACATCCTTCCAAAAAACTAACTAAGTGCACTGTATTTTTCATAAAGAATCCGCTATTGCATAATGAGATGTAGGTATAGCTTTGAGAACTTGATGAAGATAATTTTATCACCTTTCAGTAAATCACACTCATATTTTCTCAATATTTGTTCCAAAGACTTGAGCAAAAATTTCACCACTTTGTGAATTGAATTCCTTTCAAAATTTACTTGAAATTGAATCTGATTCAGATTCCAACCTAGAAAACTACATTTCACTATTAGACCATATCAAAACACAAAGATTCCTTAGGCCCCAAAGGATGATCCCCTCAGGAGATCTGGTCAATTTATCCAGTGAAAAATTCAAACAGCTATTCTATACTATACATAAATCATTCCTGTGATCCTGCAAGCATGTAATGGCTTACCTGCTACAACGTCTACATCTTAATTTTTTATTTTTATTCAATTATTAGGTTCAAACTTTAACCTAAAAATTAAAATTTATTATTTTAAATCTTAATGATGTCATAAAATATCATATGACATCATTTAATTTTGTAAATAAATCATTATTAATTTCTTTTGATGATGTCATAAAAATCTTATTATGACATCATTCATATTTTTGTATTTACAATATTTAAGAGGATCATTCTTACCTTGGAATGATATCTCAGAGCTCTACTACATTATATTTTTACAAATTAAAATTAGTTAAATTTTATTTTAGAAATATCAGCGCTCTCAGATAAGTGATTTAATTCACTTTTACACTTTATTATACTGTTGAAGCTTAAATTCCAACAGTACTTCATTAAAAACATACAGTGACGTCTCTGTTATTTTATCTTAACAGTATTCCACTTCTTTTTAATTTATTAAAATTCCTTTTATATAAACTGGAAGTCACTAAAGTTAAAAAGAAGTGGAATACTGTTAAGATAAAATAACAGAGACGTCACTGTATGTTTTTAATGAAGTACTGTTGGAATTTAAGCTTCAACAGTATAATAAAGTGTAAAAGTGAATTAAATCACTTATCTGAGAGCGCTGATATTTCTAAAATAAAATGTAACTAATTTTAATTTGTAAAAATATAATGTAGTAGAGCTCTGAGATATCATTCCAAGGTAAGAATGATCCTCTTAAATATTGTAAATACAAAAATATGAATGATGTCATAATAAGATTTTTATGACATCATCAAAAGAAATTAATAATGATTTATTTACACAATTAAATGATGTCATATGATATTTTATGACATCATTAAGATTTAAAATAATAAATTTTAATTTTTAGGTTAAAGTTTGAACCTAATAATTGAATAAAAATAAAAAATTAAGATGTAGACGGTGTAGCAGGTAAGCCATTACATGCTTGCAGGCTCACAATTCCATTGGTTGCTATTGATGATTCAATATCATGCGATTTCTAAAAATTCATCAAGATACAAGCAGTGGGATCCAGCATTTTTTTTCAACTGGCTGTCGCCTTGTACCAATTAGGATCCAATGGAAATGAGGAATCATTGGGTAAGTTTGGGATTCTATTTGGTTTTATTCATGGGGAAATTGCACTTTATACCCAGAGTATCATGAAGGTTTTGGAGAAGTTTAAAAAGGATTATATAGCTTGGAAAATATCAAAGAGATATTTCTGCAGTCATGCCAACAGAGGGATTCCCTGAGTTAATTGGATTCATTAATGGGAGTCTCATACCTTTGTCCCAAAGGCCTCAACAAGATTGAGAGGAATACTTTGACCAAAAGGAAAGGTATTTTCCAAAATTTATTACAAATCTATTTACACAAGCTGATTCAAAGTATTTAGGTATTCTATTTAAATTCAGTTAGCTTGTGCTGTCAATAATTGCTTTATTGGACTTCATTATGGATGTGCAGGCTTACTTAATTACTCCAATGTATATCAGCATATGCAAATTTCCAAGACTCCCCAGGACTTTTATTGCAAGACTTGGTACCTCATTCCAGATACAGAATATTAAAGCTCACAATGGATCATAGAACCATCTAAAGATAAATCTTCCCATCCTGAAGACCATCAAAATTTCAATCTATGCTTGTCTAGCTCACTAGTATGTATTGAAAATTCTATTGCTGCTTCAAAGAGAAGCTTGTTTTCTCTGAGAAAGATGTGTAATCAAATGTGAAATAAAGAAGAGGTTAAATATTTTGTTCAATGAGTGGTAGCTTGTGTGATATTCTACAATTTACTAGCACAAATTTGAGACCAATAGATTGATTTATATGAAGATAAGAACACACCTGTTTTACAAAATCTAATGGAACATGAAGTTTTATACCCCTATTTGAGAATATGTGATAAAGTCAAGCCACTAAGTTTGAGCTTGTTTAAAAATGGATTAAATGTTGATTGGATGGAACATAAATAGTTCTTCCAATATTAAGGAATATTATGTGTTCAATATTCATGAATTTTTGATAATTTTGTTGAATCCACTTCATATTAGCAAGTTTTTAGAAAAATTAAATTTAAGACAGAGATATTTTATCCTTTAATGGGGAATATGTGTATTTGTTTATGGAATAATTATTAATATACATTATTAGTACTCTTTTTTTCAATGGAATAAAACTATTTACAGAATTTTCTACTTATTCTCTTGAAGTATTGTGCAGTTTTTTTTTCTTCCAAATATCTTTGAATCAATCTCAGTTGAAATCAAATGTTGAGATTTTTTCCAATGTTGAATAATTTCTTTTTGATCTGAAAGGAGAATCCGAAATTGGTGATTTCTTGATGTTAAGCTGATTATTTTTGGTGTTTGGGGGTTTTATTAAGACAGGCTTCTGTTCTCCAAAGTATTTTGATTATGCCTTCTTTTTTGGACAATTAAAAATCAATCTTGAGTTGTGGAAAAGATAATCCATAACCACAAGGCTTGAAAATTGTAAGGTTTGACTATGAAACAATGAGTAAAAATGACTAATATTTTACTTATTTTACTCTTACTGTCCTTATTTCAATTAATAATAAGATTAAAAATAATTATAATAATAAATAATTATTATAATTATGGAGTAAAACTAACTATATTATTAAATAAAAATAATAATAAAATAAAATAAACATATTAATATATCTATTACAATTCATTTATTTTACCATAAATCAATAAATGTATGAAGAATTTTGGTTGAATAATGAAAAAAAGTTATAAACATAATACTACCAATATGACAGTTATTTATTCATATAAATACTATTTATATTAATTTAATAATATAATTATTAAGAATAATAATAGAGAAAAATATTTTAATAAGAGAAAATAACTTACTTTTAACACTAAATATAATTATTTTGAATAGTTTTACACCTTATAATATAAACAAAACTCATTCAAATTGTATTTACAATAAAAAATGGATAGAATTACAAATTTTACTATTTTTAAGAGAAAAAAACAAATTAAAATAAAATATTTATTTAACAACATAACAAATAGTGATTACTAAAAGTTACATTTTTGGCCTTCAATAATATAAGATATTTATATTAAATAATTAAGGAACTCACCTTTTTATTTAGTTTTTGAATTGTATTTGTTTCATCTGAGAGGGAAACAGAGGAAAAGGAGGTTCTTTTATAGTAAAGATTCTTCCTTCTAGTAGTCATCTACCTTGTAATGGATGTGTACTTATGTTATACACTTCAATAAATCAATATTTCTTTTTTTTGTGATGATTACATGATTATTAAACCTTTTCATCTCATTATTATGACATTTTTTTAGAGTTATCACTAAAACTCTAAGTTTATTACATAATAAGCTTTGAAGATGATTAATTTTCGTGGATTATAGTATTTTAAATAATAAAATATTAATATACACCAGTTTTATCTGTTATTTAACTCTTAAGCTTAAAATAAGATTTGAGTTAATGATGAGAAAGGATCATTTTTGAGCCTTGAATTTACTCCTGAATAAATTTTAAGTTATTAACTATAAAGCAATTAAGATATTTAATTCTTATACCTTGAAATATTCTCACAGACATTAAAATAGGATTTCATTACATAATCAAAACTCTATTTTTGATGATTTGCCTTGTAACACTACTTTTCTGTTGAAATTTGCTATTTTGGACTTCAAACCATGATTTCATGGGGTTTCACCTTGAATACAATGATAAAAATTATTTAATTCTTCATCTATGAACTATTAGATTTTGAATATCTACTCATTTCTAAGTTTGGACTTCTTTTAATTTTAAGTGGTCAATGGCTCATGCTATTTTTCCCAATATCCCATTATAACTTTCCAAATAAATATTGTATCTTTCTTTTTAAATTTATTTTGTGGTAACTTTATCTTTTATCAAACTCTTTTTAATTTATAATTCAAAAGATATTAGCTAAAAACACTGAATATATGCACTAATCATAAAAGTGCATATATCCGGGTTATCTCAGTAAGTATTGGGCTTACAGGTATTACATAATAGAGTAATATATGTAGTTTTTGAAGTTTAATCCAATGGTTTAATTCATTATACATTTTTATTCATTGTTTTCTGAGATGCTCAAGAATTTATTCTTTTTATGACATTTTTGCTTATTTTAAGATTATAGTTTCAATTCTTATTATTAAAATACGTTTTTACAGTTTTTTTTGACTTTTTTGGATATGTTTTCATATTCAAAAGGCTCACAAAGACAGTTTGTATATGCTGCTAAGTATTTCCATCTATAAATGGAAATATACCATAAGTCCAAGGGTTCAAGTATTTCTTATCTATATGTGCCTTGTTGTGAAAACCCTCATAAGTGATGATAAAATTGGAGAAGGTTTCAAAGCTATTTGTTGGTTTTGAGTTCCACTTAAGCTGACTAAAACTGGGTAATTGAGAATAATTTATTATCATTTTATTCTTTTGAAGTGCCATTTTGGAGAAATATTTGATTTGTGAGTAAATGAATTCATAATAATCCTGCAGGTTGAGCCAATATTAATTATCTTGATAAATATATTTTTGTTTTAGGCAATTATTTCTTTCATGAAATACAGAAGATGTTCCAAAATAAGAACCCTGAAAAAATCTGATTCCTTTCTTAATAACACCTAGTACATCCTCATTTGTTTTAATGGGTTGAAAATATTTGGAAAGATTATTTTAAGATTATTATGAGATTTTGAAGCTGAGACAGGATTAGTAAGGGATTATTGAATGAATGGTAATTATGAAACTCTGAGTGTTATCAATAAGGAAATATGGCTCATTAAGAGTCTGCTCCGGAGAGATTTTAAGCTGAGTTTCACTTTCATCATTTTTTATCTATGGTGATTAATCAATTATCCTTATTATCAACTTGAGGAGATTCTTTGGTTTGATTGAGGTACTTTATTCTTCTTTGTTTTCTAGCTTTGGAGTGATAAATCTGAGTAAAATGTTGGGATTCAATATGATAAAGAGGCTTAGTCCCAACAATAATGCTATAATATTAATTTCAAGAGTTATCGTGAGTGGAAACATGTTTGGAACTTTTTTCATGATCCAGTTTAGTCCCAAAAATCAAATAATTTGATAATTCTAAAGAGTTGGAGGAGGAATAAGGGTTGTTTTTTTAAAAAAAACGTGTAATGAGGAAAGAATGAATTGCTTGAACATGAATTGAATTTACAATAATAACAGCCATCCCAAATATTGATTTACACCACTAAAAAAATAGTATCAATAAAGTTTCAGGATTATTTTAATGAGAAAGAAAATTGAAATTCAACAGTGGAGTTGGGGGGTACAATCCACAAATGCTGAAAAATGTAGGTGGTTGGAAGGAGGCTCTTTCATGGGAGATCTGAAATGCCTCAACTCAATCAGAAATTGATTGGAGGTGGTTGGCAGGAGTTTGGGGTATGGGTGAGCTAGAAGCCCTCCAATAAATTAAAAAATTTTTTGAGGTGCTTGGAGTATGTGTGAGCTGGAAGGCCTCCAATCTTTTCCAATTGATCAGAGGTGGTGGGTAGGCTTCTTATTGAATTGATGGAGTAGATTATAAAAATATAAGATAAATCAGTAGAAATTAAATGGAAAGTTAGATTGGGTAAAAAAAACCTTTATTGATAAATTCTAGCAAAACAAAATCAAAAAAATTAGTATCAGTGCATGAGTAAGTATTTTTCTTAATATTTACCTGGATATTAGTCAATTATTAAAAAACTTATGAGTTAGTTTTTTAATTTTCAAGTAATGCGTTTAAAAGATAAAAGTTGAAAAAATTTATTTTATTTTTATTGAGTGATGATTTATTGAAAAAAAAAAGAGAAATAAAAATTATTTTGAATTTTTGATGAGAAAGTATTTGTAAAAGAAAAGATCAAATAAATGAATTTAATTTATGTTTAATGATTTTTTCAAAAAACCAAACATTCTAAAAAACAAAAAAATTTATTTTTTGTTTAGTAATGATTTTTAAAAAAATAATTAATTAGTTTTTTTGAAAAATTGATTTATAAAATAAAAAACTAAAATGTGTTTTTTACTTTTCTTTGAGCGAGGGAGTTGGATTCTGATTAAAGGGAAAAAGATTGAATTCAACTTTTTTTCTTCAAAAAAAAAGGAAGAAATAAAAATTTAAGAAAAAAAATATGGTTAATTTGGAATTTTCCAATTTCTAGTTAAAAGCATAAAAAATTAAAATTGCAACCAAATACCAAGATTTTGTTTTTATAAAAAGAAAATGATAAAACACTATTTATATCATCAAATCCAAAATTACTCTATTATTATTTTTAGAAAAAAGTCAATTTTAACTTGTTATATTTTTATTAAAATAAGAACAACTAAGAATTGAAGCTCAAAACCAAGAAGATATTTGGTTTAAAAATACCAAAAAAAACAAATACCATTTGATATCCACAAACCCAAACCACATCATTCATTTTCTTCAAAATCCAAGCAAATAATTTTCCCAAAAGCTGGTATACTAATCAAAATTTTGTATTGTTTCTCAAATTAAATTTATTTTCTTCTAATATCAAAAAAAGAAATCATAGACTCTAAATTTTGAAAATTCAAATCTTTAATGCTTTAAGATTTTTTTTTCTATTTTAAGAGCATCTCTAACAGAGTTGCTAAATAGTGAGATTTCACAGTTTAGCCCCTCCCGCATCCAAAAACCAGCCCCACCAGCATTGCTAAAGGCAAATTTCATTTAGCTCCATTGCTAAAAAATGACCTTGGGCTTCCAGATTTGATAACCCTCTAGCTCCCACGACACTCATAAATTCATGTGAAACTTGCATTTGAAATGTCCAAAACATCACTCAACCACCACTACTCAATTAGAAAAAAAATACTGTTTCTGTGAAAGTAACAATATGCCTCCCCAGATACCTACACTGAAATTTCACATTGCACATCAAGAAGCCATTTTACAGAATTGGGGAGCTAGCTGTGAGTTATAGCTCTCAATGTTTATAAACACTGGTGGAGATGCTCTAAGTGCCAACTAAATACATTTCAAATTCATTCAAAATTGACCATTGCAAAAAACACAAAATTATTATGAGCTGGATAGTATAAAGTGCATAAGAGATAAATCATGAACATACCTTATATTGAGCTCTTAATTAAAACTTAAATTATTATAAAATAAGATATGGAATGTCATGAGCTCAAAAATGCAATAGCCAACTCTATGTTTTAATGCTTTTAATTAACTTCAAGGTCACTTTTCCACTTTTCCTTTTCAAAATTATGTTCTTGGTCCTTTTGTTCCTTATAAGATTCAATCTTGGATTTTAATTGGGCCTTCTCAACTTTCCTGGTATTAAATTTTTCCTCCTTATAAACAAAATTGTTTCTTAATTCTTTTCCATGGCTTTCTCAGTATCAATAATCAATATATCCTTTGTTTTCCTCATTCCACTTTTTCTTATCCCATTCCAAAAATTATAAATAATGTACCTCAAGTGCTAAGTTTTATTCATTTAATCCTCAAAAATATCATTTGGGATATCAAATATGCATAATCTTTTTCCTTTTATCCATTATTTGTTATTTTCAAGAAGAAGAAAAAAATCATAAGTTCTTTTGCATGAACCACTTGTGTCATTCATATTAAAACTTGAGTCATGCCTTCTCCTTTGTAGATTTTTTTTTGATCTTTTGTATCTGAAGTTTGTAAATAATTGAGATTAATAATAATGATTGTACATCTATTAAAACAAGTTAAATTGACATCTTCATTCTCATCATTATCATTAATGTCATCAATATTTAACATGGGGTCAATTATGAGGATTTGATCTTCAATATTTATTTAATCCTTGAATAATAAAAGAAAAAATTCTCATAACTATTCATTAGGTTCATTATCAGAACTTCATTTTTCATCTAATTTCTCCTCCTCCCAATAATTTTAGTCGAATTCCACTTCTTGTGCATTATAACTTTCCAGTTTCTCAACATTGGGTTTGCGACCAAAGAGGGAATCCATCTCAGAAAAACATGGACACATGGTCTCTAGTTGTTTTTTATAGTATGAATTCCATTTTTCTCATATTCATAAGTGATTCCAGTTCCAGTAAGGTTCTCAAACTTTTTTTGTTGCTGTAAATTTATTTTTATAAGTACATCATTGGTCATGGATTATTGTGAAGCTGGGATTCAATTTTTGATGGGATTTTTTATTAACCTCCATATTCATCAGTTGGAATCCTTTTTTTTCTTTAAGGGGGTCTTCCGAAAGATTTTAACCCACTTATTAAAAGACGCACATCATTTTTTTTTAATAATCAGCCAATTTATAATTCATAAGTAGTCAGGTCAAGTCAACTGGTAAGAGGGATGAGAAAAACTAAATCTCTCTTTTGTGATGAACTTCTTTCTCTTAATTGAGTGGTGAGACATTTAAAATAAAAAATTAGTTTCAAATAAATAGAAATTATTTTTTGAATTAAAAATTTTTAATGATTTTATTTTAACCTTAACATAAGAATTAATTGAATTTATTTTTGAAAAAATTAGCTTTCAATTAATTTTGAACATTAAAAACCCATCAAGATAAATTAAATCAGATACCTGGGGGACTGAGTTGGAATTCTACAGGATTTGTGACCTAAAAATTTAGGTTTTTTTTATGTGGGATTTAGAACTCAAATCCTTCATTTTTTGGTGTTGGATTTGGTATATTTGAAACCCCATAATATAAGAATTTAATATATTATTTTGCTTAATCAAGAACCATAAGAATATTTAATAAATTAAATAATTCTGTAATTATATAATTATATTAAAACTTCTATCAAATAAAATGAAAAAATACTAATAATGATTAGATAGATATAGATTAGCATTAATAAGAAAATGTTCTTTAGCTAATATATATAGGGAACCCCCACTTTCAGAACTAAGTTCTTTTACTTTGAATTATCTTAAGAACATATTCTATAGTAATTAAATCTAAAACCCTCACTTTATATAAAAGTCTTTGAGGTGTTTAATGGTTTTTTTATTATTATACTTCAACTTTTAAATAAAAAATTTATTAATAAGAATCAAATTATTAAAATTATATTTATTTTAAACTAAAATATGATTTTTTAACTTAATAATCTTAATCAAAGATAAAAATGAGAATTTTCTGAATTAAATATTAATTATTATTATTTATGTGAATAATTGATTTATTAAAGTAATGAATAATTGGGAAAAAATCATTTTAATTCAAAAAAACAATTATTAATTATTAATAAGCCAAGGAAAAAAAGATATAAATTTTCATTATTTGACCTGTAGTTAATGAAAGTGTTTTTTAAAAATCCAAAAAAACTTAATGGTAACCCTTTAAAATTTAAATTTTTTAGTTATGATCAAATTAAGTTCTTTTCTTTAGAAAAAAATATCAAATAGAAAATGATTACAGAAAAAACTTAATATATAATATATTTCAAAGAAAAATAAAGAAAAAATTATATAAAAAATCTAATTATCTTATCAAGATTTAAAAATATTTTTAATAAATATAGAATTAAGAAAAATATTTTTTTTGCATTTTTTAATTAAAAATTATTATTTTTATATTTTTTTATAAATACTAATTTATAGTTTGTTTGTTTTTGAAAAAAAAAATTGATATTTTAAAATTCATTTAAAATAAAAAAAATAAAAAAACCCATAAAAATATTTAAAAATTTAATTTTTTTTTAAAAAAAAAAATATTTCAACTTAAATAATTAAGATGTAAATCTTGATTCAATTTAAAATAATATATTCAAAAAAAAGTAAGAAATTAAAAAGGAAAATCTTATTAATAACTTATTCTGAAATTGATAAATAAGAATTCAGATTTCATTTATTAAATATATAGATATATATATTGTTATATTTTATAATAATATAAACTTAATAATAAATAAATAATTTTTTTATATAAATTTATATTAAAATTAAATTATAAAATTTAATAAGAAAATTAATATTCATTATAATAAGTTTCAAAAAAGAATACTAATAAATAATAATTTTGGTATTCAATACCATTTTTTATCATACTTAATCTCATAGTACTTCACAATAGCAATAAATTCCACCCAAAGGTAGAATTACATTCAATTTTTACACTAATACATCAGCTTTACATCAATAAGTTTCATTTTATTAATAAAACCATTGAACAAGAACCAAAAGGAATTATATGTATTAAGAAAAATAAATTCAAATTGATTATTCATATCAATTTTCATATAGAAAACTAGTTACAACAATAAAGGTAACCACCCTTTAAATTTAACAACCCAGACAGCTTTACACCCCTCTTATAGCCGCTGGACTCATGTAAAAAGAAAATTACAAATGCATGAAATACACAGCCACATTGCATTCAGACACAAGGAAGTTCAACCCAATGGAATTTCTTAAATTAATTCCCAACACAGCGACAGGATAACATCATTTCATATTCACAGTAACATCACTTGGAAATTCAACACAGCCCCCAATTTGGAAGGATACAGCCATAAAATATTATTCAATAAAATGCATAACTCTATTCATTACATAATAAATCAAACTCAAAACTCTTTAAATCACTTAAAAGTCAGAACAAACAAGCTGAATTGGTTATGCACCCTTACTCAAATCTCAACCACATGATTATGAATAGAATGTGTCAAACTAAAAAATCATATCATCTCACACAACAGGAAATTCATCAGTGTAAGAGCTTATCAACTGAACTCTCTTTAAAGTTAAAAAAGAAGAAACACATCCATTAATCCTTCATAAATTACAAATCCTCTTCCACCAAACCTAGATTTCAATATATGGAAGTAAATTCCAAATTCATCATGTCATACTCAACTAATCAAAATCATATCATGTGACAGAAAAAAGGTTGTTAAAAAGAAAAATCCCCAAATGAAATCAAACCAACTCATAAATAAAAGTAAAATATAAGAAGATCATATCATAAAAGTCTTACTGAAAGAAAATAATGTTAAAAAATTGAGGCTTTTCACAATAGAAACTATTACTAAACCTTAAATTACCTCCACACATGAAATGCAATAAAAGTCCTCAACAAAACCAAATTCACATGATAAAATCAAGAGTAATTAAAGTGGTAAAAAATGAATCCTTATAAGTAGATGTGCTCTCCCCCCCATTAATCTATAGCCTAAAAGCACAGGAATAATTCATCCCTAACCTGGTAATTAGTTTAGTATATCATAGTAAAATTAATTTGTCAGTATTTAAGCTCAGTATAATATTAATATTAAAAGATAAATTAAACCAGGACTTAAGTTTTTGGTTAATTATCTATTAAAAAAAATATTTTATAAAATAAAAAATAAAACAATTTATTAAAATTTTAAATTAAATTATCAATTTTATTAAACAAGATAAATTAATCTTACCTTTTAAATTTAACAAAAAGCTTTGGTTTTTTTTCTCTTATTATTAAATAACTTGAAAAAAAAAATTAAAAAAAAAAGCAAAAGAAAATTAAAACCTTAAAAAAAAGTATCTTTAATCTATTATTTATTTTTCTTAAAAAAAAAATAACTTATTAAAAAAACTCATAAAGTTTTTTTTTTTTTGATAAATTCAAAAAAAAAAAAATTATCTGGAAAAATATTTTATTATTATAAATATTTAAAACATTAATTCAAAATTTTAATATCAAAAAAAAAAAAAAAAAAAAAAAAAAAAATTATATAAAAAAAAGTATTTAATTAAAAAAAAATTCAAAAATTAATCAATTTTTTTTTTTTTTTTTGAAATGGGATATTAATATCCTCAAAAATAAAAAAATTCATTTAAAATCTTCCTACTTATTAATTTCCTTAATTCTTTTTTTTTTTTTTAAAAAAAAAAAAAAATGAAAGTTTTAATTTTGAAAAATCAAAAACAATAATTTCATGATTTTAGGGTTTTTTTTTGTTTTTTTTTTTTTGTGAGATAACAAGTGAATGTTCAAGAAGGTGTTTTTTTTTTTTTATTTATTTTATTTTAATTTTTTTAATATGAATATTTTTTAAGTATAAAAGTTTCACATATTTGATAAAAAAAAATGAGATTGAGGTGGGATTTAATCAAAAAATATGACTTAGGATGGGTATAATTGGAATAAATTGTATATAAAAAAATCAATCAATCAGAATCACCCTTCAAAATAGTTGGTTTTTTTCGGAAGTGGGGGGGAGCGAGATTTGACAGATATAACATTCTGTCTTTCTTAAATTTATCTTCCTACCCAAGGGTTTGTGGTTTGGAATTAAATTCCCAATTTACAGTAATTGGGGGGGGGGGAATTGTATAAACTTTAGAAATTATGATATCCAACAGAAAAAAATGAGAAAAGCTATTTAAGAAGCATATGAAAATGGGTGTATTATCATTTGGAGGAAAGAAATAAGGAAAAAAAAGAGAAAGATTGGAATTCAGAATAAAAGAAAATTGGTATTTAATACTTATTTTCAATTGGATCCCCCATATCAGTCATGAACATCCACTTGCTCTTTGGAGCCTGGCCAACATCTTCATACCACTCAATTCTGTCCAAATAAGATGATACTTAGGGAATTAAAGTGTTCATGGCTTCATAAAGGTCTTGATTTTTTTGAATTTATTCAGCCAAGTCACCTCTGAAATTAGCCCATTTATCTTTAGTATTTTAAATGTAGTGGGATACTGTTATGTAGCCACAGTTTCCATCACCCTGGTAATTGATGGGCTTGAAGTTGTATTTAAATATAAGCTTTGGAAATTCTTCCAAGCAAGGTACCTTATAAAAATAGGTCAAAAAAAAATTTATTAAAATAAACAAAATAAATATAAATTAAAATGAATCAGAAACTCACAAAGAGCTTGGAGCATTCATCACTTGTGTGATGATTGCTTTCGAAATTCTCACAGGTCAAGTCAATTTCATCATATATCTTCAAAGTTGTGGAAGGATTGTGGAAATTTCTTTATGAGGTTTTTTTATCCATTTCAAATCTTCTTAACCTTATAAGGGTGAGTCCTGATTTGCCATATTCATTTAATTCAGTTGCTGAGGGTAGTGAATTTAATGAACTTATTGGTTTTGATAATGAGGCCTCAGAATTTTCATAATACTAATATTAATCCACTTCCATGATTGGAGAGGGTGAAAATGACTGTGATCTTGATGTTGTTGTGCTGATCAATTTTAATGGGTGTCTTTCTCTTCTCTTGGATTTAATTTCAATGATTTCAAATCTTGAGGATTTTCATTTGTTTTCATTTTTATTTTCATTCTTGGTTCCTTGAGGTCTTTAATAGAGATTCTTGAATTCTAGTGAGTATTCATGATATTGATAATCCTCTTGACACTTGAAAATTTGATCAAATGAGAATTTTCAAGTAAAAACATCTTTAAAATTTTAAAGAATTGGTATTATTTCTTCCATTTGTCTTTTGAAAGATTTATTCAACAATATCTTAAAATATTTTTTTTGGATTCATTAATTATTTAATTATTTCTTTTTAAACACTTTTATCATCATTTTTATAACCAGTATGAGAAGAATATAAAAAATAAAAATTAGTTAATAAAACAAAACAAAAAACTAAGAATTTGAAGATCAAAGAATCTTCATAGGTAAATTCAAATTCCACTAAGGATGGAAGTCTGATATCTAAAGACTTTTGGAGCCAGGAGAATTCCTTTTTGGGCCTTATTCTTGCAAGGAATTCTTTGATAATTGTTTTATTTGTTGGTGCATTTTTCATTCAGAGGAAATTTGGCTTTGAAATTTTCAAAGGCCATCTGAAGAGCATAATGAGACACCTTTCCATTGTGAGAAAAGATCTTTTTAATAAAACATTTGACATATACAATCATTTCTTTGGAGATTCTGTTTATTATTTCAACAAATTGTTTTCTGAATGCCATTTGGAGATCCCTAACTACCTCCAGGAGAGTACCAGTGGAATTTTGGAGCCAAAGTTTAACCATGGCATGGGCACCTTCAACTCTTGAGGTGGAGCCCACATAAAGGTGGAAATGGTTTTTGGTTCAGGATGGCACATAATACTCTTTTAGAGGAAGTAATTTTTTTCCAAAATATTGCAATACTTCAGGATTTTTTACTTACTTTTGAAGATTCTTCAAGTTTTCTTTGAAAGGCTTTTTAGTGGATGAATACATAAATTGAAAAATGAATCCCAAATTAATTAATAAAAACCAATAATAAGAATAAAATTTAAAGTGAAAAGTATATTAATTGATTCTAAAGGCCAATAAAATTTTTAAAATTAATTCCATGAACAATTTTCTTCATGAAATGAGCAGATATATATTTATTAATGTTCCAAATTTATAAAATTACTTTTAAGTATTGAAAGAGCTTCTTAATAGAATTTTTCAATTTCAAATCCTTTTCAATAACAATATCTTGAGGGGGAACAATATTTGTTTTGTTTAGAACCTTTTCTATTTATTTATTCAATTCCTAAGTATATTAGGTTTAAATTTCATTCTTCATAAAACAAAAATCCTCAGAAAAGGTCTTCTTATTGTTTGAGATGAATAAAACAATATTAACAAGAGGAATTTTTTTTACTTATTGGTTTTATAATCAAAATCTATAAGAATCACATGAGGAAATCCATAAAGTAATTTTATGGCAAGGGGGTGAGTGAAAAATAAGGAGGTAATGGGTCCCTCAGCATCCTTTTCAGAGGATAAAACAAAATTTTCCTCTTTGAGGGTTTCAATAAGAGTATCAATGGGCCTTCTACCTTTCAGTTTGTCTTTCTTAATTTTCTTTACTTGGTTTTAAATGTCTTGAAGAATTAAAAGCTTTTCAGACTCCCTCTGGATGCATAATTTTTCCTTAATTTTCATTGAAATTAGAAGTGATTCAGAAATTTGAGATATTTAGGATGTTTCTTGCTCATTTAACTTTCTGAAAGCAGGATGTGACATGATATTTTTATTGTAATTATGGATGTGTTCAGGATTTTTGACTTTAAGAGTCCAAGTGGTACTCTCAACATATTTTCTGGCATAAAGTCTAAATGGACAGTCAAGCTTTCTTGAAGTGACTTTTTTGGAGATGTTTTTGTGGGTATTTGGGGTCTCATACCTTTCACAACCTTTTTCAATTTGGCTGTGGGTCATATTGGACCTCAAGGTGAACACAAAATACCCTTGTGCCCTGGAAACATTATGCAAATTCTTCCAAAGAAGCTCAAGTGTCGTGGAACCACCTTCAGTTGGGGGTTTAAGAATTATTTAGTGAAAAATATGTATAAATTTAGAGAAAGGGGGAATTTGGGGATTTTCAATGAGGAAAGAACCTTTAAAAATGTGAAAAGGAGGTGATAAAAGGTGTGCAAAGTCAAATAAAGTGGGAAAAGTTGAAATGAAGAGATTTGAACTGATGAATAAAAGAAGAGGGAAGATTAAAAAAGGGGATTTTTGGATGCTTGGAAGCAGTTTGTTTTGGAGGAAAATGCAGTCTTTCAGGGGGAAAAAGGAAAAGCGTGTGAAAAGATTTGAAAAATTTCTTTGGGAATGCTGTTTTTCAATAACAAAAACAATTTTTTTTTTTTGGGGGGGGGGGGGGGTAATGTGGATTATTTGGGTTTTTGATTATTTTTTTGGGGGGGGATGTGCAAAAAAAAACTGGAAAAATTGGGTTAGAGGTGTTTTGTGGGGAAAAAACCTTTTTTTGGTGCATTTAGGGTGGTTGTGGACCAATACAGGTTTTTTTTGTTTCATTTTAATTTAAAATGGGCCCAGGGAACCTTTTATGTGTTTTTAGTAAAAACATGTAGGGGCTTATGTGGGTTTACCAACAACCTTTAAAATTTACTTAATTTTTATTTCATTTTTAAATTAAGTAATAAAAATTAAAAGAAATTTTTGATTTCTTTAGAAAAAAAAAAAAAAATAATTATTAAATTTAAAAATTAAAAATTTAAATTTTAATCTGAATTTTTTTATTTTTTTTTTTTTAATTAGAATAATATCAAAATTTAATTTTAATAAAATAATAATTTTTTTTTTTTTTGATTTAATTTAAATATAAAAAAAAAATTTTTTTTTATCATTTAAAGTAATAGTTAATTTTTTTTTTTTTTTCAAAAAAAAAATATTAAATTTTGAATTAATTAAAATATATAAATAAATAAATAACTTTTTATTTTATTTTATTTTTTTTTAATTTTTTAATTTGTTTTTGTTTTTTTGTTTTTTTTAATTTACAAAAAAGAACCTTAAATATATATATATATATATAAATTAAATTAAAAATTGAATTTTTTTTAATTTTTTTTTTTTTTTTTTAATTTTAAAAAAGTTTTTCAAAAAAAAAAAAGTTTAAATTAAATTTTTATATTTTTTTAAATAATATATTTAAAAATTTAAAAAAAAATTAAATTTAAATATTATAAAATAAATAAATAAAGGGTGTTGGTAAACACACGTAAGCCCTTACGTGTTTTTACCAATTTATGGTAAAAACACGTAAGTGACCTTAATTTTCAAAAAAATTCCTCAGGCTCAGTTTTGAGGTTTTTTTTAATTTTTTTTTGCCATATTTTTCCTGACTTGGCATTTCAATAAGCACAAATTTTTTCAAAATTTTTTTTTTGGCCAATATGCCAAAATGGCATATTTTTTTCAAAAATTCATTTAAAATCTTCCCATTTATGAATTTCCTTCATTTTTTTTTAAAAATAAAGGGTTCAATGTGAAGAATAAAGAACCAGAATCCCATAATTTTGGGAATTTTTTTGGGTGGGACAAGTGAAGGCGCAAAAAGAGTTTTTTTTCAAATGTTTTTTCCCGTCATTGTAATATGCCTATTTTTAAAAAGTGAATTTAATAACTTCCCACTGATGAATTTGCTTCATTTTTTTTTAAATTGAAGGGTTCAATCTGGAAAATAAAGAACCAGAAGCTCATGAATTGGGAAAATTTTTTGGGTGGGACCACAAGTGAAGGTGCAATGGGTGTTTTTTTTCTTGTGTGTAATATGACTATTTTCAAGTACAAAAGTTCCACATGTTTGATAAAAAAGGAGACTGAGGTGGGATTTAAGCAATAAAAATGACTGAGGAGGGGGATAATTGGCATTAATTGTATATACAAAAATCATTCAATCAGAATCAACCTCCAAAATAGTGGGTTTTTTCTGAGAGGGGGGAGGAAGATTGGACAAATACAACATTCTGTGTTTCTTAAATTTATAAGCCCACCCCAGGGCTTGTTTTTGGGCATGAATCTCCCAGTTCACAGTAATGGGGGGGACAGGATAAACTTTAGAAATTATGATGTCCAAAGGAACAAAATGAGCACAACTATTCAAGAAGCAGATGAAAATGGGGGGATTATCATTTGGAGGACAGAAATAAGGGAAAAAAGAAAAAGATTGGGCTGTGGAATAAAAGAAAACTGGTCTTTTATACTTATTTTCAATTGGATCCCCCATATCAGTCATGAACATCCACTTGCGCTTTGGAGCCTGGCCAACATTTTCATACCACTCAATTCTGTCCAAATAAGAGGATACTCAGGGAATTAAAGTGTTCATGGCTTCATAAAGGTCTTGATTATTTTGAATTTCTTCAGCCAAGTCACCTCTGATATCAGCCCATTGATATTTAGTATTTCAAATGTAGTGGGATACTGTTATGTATCCACAGTTTCCATCACCCTGGTAATTGATGGGCTTGAAGGTGTATTTGAATATAAACTTTTGAAATTCTTCCAAGCCAGGTACCTGATAAAAATAGGTCAAAAAAAATTAATAAATATTAAAATAAACAAAATTAATATAAATTAAAATGAATCAGAAACTCACAAAGAGCTTGGAGCATTCATCACTTGTGTGATGATTGCTTTAGAAATGCTCTCAGGTCAAGTCAATTTCATCATATATCTTCAAAGTTGTGGAAGGATTGTGGAAATTTCTTTATGAGGTTTTTTTATCCATTTCAAATCTTCTTAACCTTATAAGGGTGACTCCTGATTTGCCATATTCATTTAATTCAGTTGCTGAGGGTAGTGAATTTAATGAACTTATTGGTTTTTATAATGAGGCCTCAGAATTTTCATAATATTTATATTAATCCACTTTCATGATTGGAGAGGGTGAAAATGACTGTGATCTTGATGTTGTTGTGCTGATCAATTTTCATGGGTGTCTTTCTCTTCTCTTGTATTTAATTTCTATGATTTCAAATCTTGAGGGTTCTCTTTTATTTTTATTCTTGGTTCCTTGAGGTCTTTCATAGAGATTCTTGAGTTCTAGTGAGTATTCATTATATTGATAATCCTCTTGACCCTTGAAAATTTGATCAAATGAGAATTTTCCAATAGAAACATCTTTAAAATTTCAAAGAATTGGTATGATTTCTGCCGTTTGTCTTTTTAAAAATTTCTTCAAAAATATCTTAAAATATTTTTTTTGGATTCATTAATTATTTAATTATTTCTTTTTAAACACTTTTATCATCATTTTTATAACCAGTATGAGAAGAATATAAAAAATAAAAATTAGTTAATAAAACAAAACAAAAAACTAAGAATTTGAAGATCAAAAACTCTTCATAGGTAAATTCAAATTCCACTAAGGATGGAAGTCTGATATCTCAAGACTTTGGGAGCCTGGAAAATTCCTTTTGGGTCTTATTCTTGCAAGGAATTCCTTGATAATTGTTTTATTTGTTGGTGCCTTTTTCATTCAGAGGAAATTTGGCTTTGAAATTTTCAAAGGCCATCTGAAGAGCATAATGAGACACCTTTCCATTGAGAGAACAGATCTTTTTAATAAAACCTTTGACATATTCAAGCATTTCTTTGGAGATTCTGTTTATTATTTCAACAATTTTTTTCCTGAAATCCTTTTGAAGAGCCTTAACTACGTTCAGGAAAGTACCAGTAGGCTTTTGGAGCCAAATTTTAACCATGGAATTAGAACCTTCAACTCTTGAGGTGGAGCCCACATACAGGTGGAAATGGTTTTTGGCCCAGGATGGCACATAATACTCTCTTAGAGGAAGTAATGTTTTTTCAAAATATTGCAATACTTCAGGATTTTTTAATTACTTTTGAAGCTTCTTCTAGTTGTATTTAAAAGACTTTTTATTGGATGAATACATAAACTGAAAAATGAATCCCAAATTAATTAATAAAAAAAAATAATAAGAATAAAATTTAAAGTGAAAAGTATATTAATTGATTCCAAATGCCAATAAAATTTTCAAAATTAATTCCATGAACAATTTTCTTAATGAAATGAGCAGATACAGATTTATTAATGTTCCAAATTCATAAAATTACTTTTAAGTATTGGAAGAGCTTCTTAATAGAATTTTTCAATTTCAAATCCTTTTCAATAACAATATCTTGAGGGGAACAATATTGGTGTTGTTTAGAGCTTTTTATATTTATTTATTCAATTCCCAAGTATATTAGGTTTCAATTTCATTCTTCATAAAACAAAGAATCCTCAGAAAAGGTCTTCTTAATGGTTGAGATGAATAAAAAAATATGAACAAGGGGAATTTTCTTTACTTATCGGTTTTATAAGTAAAATCAATAAGAATCATGGGAGGAAATCCATAAAGTAGTTTTATGGCAAGGGGGTGAGTGAAAAATAAGGAGGTAATGTTTCCCTCAGCATCCTTTTCAGAGGACAAAACAAAATTTTATTCTTTTAGGGTTTCAATAAGAGTATCAATGGGCCTTCTACCTTTCAGTTTGTCTTTCTTAATTTTTTTGACTTGGTTTTAAATTTCTTGAAGAATTACAAGCTTTTCGGACTCCCTCTGGATGCATAATTTTTTCCTGAATTCTCCTTGAAATGAGAAGTGATTCAGAAATTTGATCTATTTGGGATGTTTCTTGCTCATTTAAATTTTTGAAAGCAGGATTTGACATGATATTTTCAGGATTTTTGACTTTAAGAGTCCAAGTGGTACTCTCAACATATTTTCTGGCATAGTCTAAATGGACAGTCAAGCTTTCTTGAAGTGACTTTTTTGAAGATGTTTTTGTGGGGATTTGGGGTCCCATACCTTTCACAACCTTTTTTAATTTGGTCGTGGGTCATATTGGACCTCAAGGTGGACACAGAATACCTTTGTGCCATGGAAACATTATGCAAATTCTTCCAAAGAAGCTCAAGTGTCTTAAATCCACCTTCAGTTGGGGGTTTAAGAATTATTTAGTGAAAAATATGTCTAAATTTAGAGAAAGGGGGAATTTGGGGATTTGCAATGAGGAAAGAACCTTTAAAATTGTGAAAAGGAGGTGATAAAAGGTGTGCAAAGTCAAATAAAGTGGGAAGAGTTCAAATGAAGAGATTTGAACTTATGAATAAAAGAAGAGGGAAGATAAAAGAAAGGGAATTTTGGATGCTTGGGAGCAGTTTGTTTTGGAGGAAAATGCAGTCTTTGGGGGGGGGAAAGGAAAAAAGTGTCAAAGGATTTGCAAAATTTCTTTGGGAATGCTGTTTTTCAAAAACAAAAGCAATTTTTTGGGGGGAATAATGTGGATTATTTGGGTTTTTGATTATTTCTTTTTGGGGGGGATGTGCAAAAAAAACTGAAACAATTGGGTTAGAGGTGTTTTGTGGGGAAAAAACCTTCTTTTGGTGCATTTAGGGTGGTTATGTACCAATACAGGTTTTTTTTGTTTCATTTTAATTTAAAATGGGCCTAGGGCACCCCTTATGTGTTTTTACCAATTTATGGAAAAAACACATAAGTTTTTAGTAAAAACACGTAGGGGCTTATGTGGGTTTACCAACAACCTTTAAATTTCACTTAACTTTTATTTAATTTTTCAATTAAGTAATAAAAATTAAAAGAAATTTTTGATTTATTTAGAAAAAAAAAATTTAAATTTAAATTTTAATCTGAATTTTTTTAGGGTGTTGGTAAGCACACGTAAGCTTTTAGTAAAAACATGTAAGCCCTTACGTGTTTTTACTAAAAACTTATGTGTTTTTACCAATTTATGGTAAAAACACGTAATTATATGTTAAAAAGACATAAGGGGTGGTTTTTAAATGAAATATGCCTATTTATGGCATTATTACTTCCATCAATGGGGTTGTTAATGCCATTTATGGTATTTTGAAGGCCATTAATGCCATTTATGGCATTGTTAAGGCCACAAATGACATTAACAATGCCATTTATGGAAATTTTAAGGCTATAAATGACATTAACAATGCCATGAATGGCATTTTTAAGGCCATTAATGCCATTTATGGCATTATTAATGTCATTTATAGCCTTACCAATTCCACAAATGGCATTTTTACTGGCATTTATAGCCTTAAAAATTCCATAAATGGCATTGTTATTGTCATTTTTGGCCTTAACATTTTTAGTAAAAACACGTAAGGGCTTACATGTTTTTACTAAAAGCTTACATGTGTTTACCAACACCCTTTTTTTATTATTATTTTTAATTAGAATAATATCAAAATTTAATTTTAATAAAATAATAATAATAATTATTTATTTTTTGATTTAATTTAAATATAAATATTTTTTTTTATTTTTTTATTTCTTTTTTTATTATTTAAAGTAATAGTTAAATTATTATTTTTTTTCAAAAAAAAAAAAGTAAAAAAAAAAATTTAAATTTTAAATTAATTAAAATATATAAATAAATACATAATTTTTTAATTTTTGAATGTGTTTTTTTTTTTTTTTTTTTTTTTTTTTTTTAATTTTCAAAAAAGAACCTTAAATATATATATATATATATAAATTAAATTAAAAATTGAATTTATTTAATTTTTTTTTTTTTTTTTTTTAATTTTAAAAAAGTTTTTCAAAAAAAAAAAAAAGTTTAAATTAAATTTTTATATTTTTTTAAATAATATATTTAAAAATTTAAAAAAAAATTAAATTTAAATATTATAAAATAAATAAATAAATAAATATTATTAATAAATAAACAATTTTATTATTATTATTTAATAATTTTTAAATTTATTTTAAAGAAAATCTTGTTTTTTTTTGTTTTTTTTTTATTATAATAAACTTTTAATTTCAATTTTAATTTCAATTTCTTAATTTCAATTTCTCAATTTCTTAATTTTTTTTTAATTTTAAATTTAATTTTTTTTTTTTTTTAATATATATATATATTTTAAAAATTTAGTAAAAAAAAATAAAAATAAAATAAATTATTAATTTTCATTAATTTTCATTAATTTTTATTAATTTTTATTAATTTTTATTAATTTTTATTAATTTTTATTTTTATTAAATTCAAAAAAAAAAAAAAAAAAAAAAAAAAAAAAAAAAAAATTTTAAAATATTTTTTTTTTTTATAATTAATTAATATTTTTTTTTTCTTTATTTATTTATTTAAAAAAGAAATTTCTTTTTTTTAAAAAAAAAAAATTAATAATAATAATAATAATAATAATAATCAATTATATATATATATTATAATATAAATATATTAAAAATTTAATCATTTTTATTTTTTATTTATTTTTTTTTTTTTAAAAATTGAATAACTTTTTTTTTTTTAAAAGAAAAAAAATGTTAAAAAAAAAATTATTTAATAAATTTTTTTTTTTTTTTTTTTTTTTTCAATTTTTATTTCAATTATAAAAAAATTGAAAATTAATCATAATAATAATAATAATAATATATATATCCTTATCTTTACCTTTCTCTCTTGAATTTTATTTAATTATTAAAAAAAAGAAAATATATATATATATATATATATATTTAATCTCAATTTTTTATTTTATTTAAATAAATAAATAAAGAATTAATTATTTAATAATTATAATAATATATCTATATATATTATTTTTATCAGAAAAGAAAAAATCGAATGAAATGGTCTCTTTTTTTGGAGGATTTCATAATAAGAATATTAATATTAAAAATTGAATAATTTTTTCAACTCTTTTTTATATGTATATATTTTATATTTATTATAATGTTTAATATGAGACAAAAACATAATCAATAATTATAATTTATTAATTAATGTTTTGGAAAGTCAACTAAATGAGGTGTATTGGGTTAATTTTATGATTGGGTGCCTTATGATTTGATTTTTTCACCAAGTTAAGGATGTCCAAGGTTTTGGTATGATATATTTTAAATTACGGTAAATTAGGACAAGATGTGCGATTTAAACGATTGAGTGAAGGTAATAGGTTGATACAAGACATCATATTAAACCAAAATGAAACGATTCCAATTAAAACCAAAAATGATTGTAGCTAAAACATGAATGCTATACTAATTATTTATTTATTTTTAATTTAAATTTAAATTACATGTTAATTTGTTGCAAGAAAGCCCAACTGAAGAATGAATCAATTTAACGAATGGGATGACTTTTGTTTTTTGATTGAAAGACAGTACTAATTATAAGGAAGAAGTTTGTACTTGAAGCAAAGAGAGAGTTGAACCAAATTAAATGATGAAAAGGGGGGTTAATGATTAAGAAGTGATAAGAGATTTATGAATTTAGGATTTCCTGAAATGAAATGAGATGAAATGAAATGAAGGATGAGTATAAAAGAATGAAGGAATTGAAAGAAGAAGAAGGAAATTTTAATCTTACACCAAGATGTATAGAATCCTAAGCTTGCATGAAGGAAATCATGATAAATGGATGTAGTAGGATGATGAGGGATGATTAGATTAAAGAAGATGGTAATTCCTGAAGGTAAAAGCTTCCAATTGAGGATAGGAAACTAAATTTTGATTAAATTCCAAATAAAGATGGATTAATGAAGAATTTTAATTTCCAAAATGAATGAAATGATTTCTTACATGATTATAGAAAGATTTCCAAATTAAGTTTGTGATCCAACCGGTGATGAGACCTGAAGTGAATAAGATTAAATGAGAAGATTTAGATTTGAATTGAGAAGTAGAATTTTTTTTAAATTTTAAAGAATCGAATAATTTTTGATTTAAGAATGAAGGAAGTTTTAATAAAGAAGCAGAATAATTTTGATGATTTGATTTATGAATAGGAAGAAGATGATTTGATTTTGAGTGATTTTGATTTTTTCCTAAAGCTTTAGAATTTTTATTTATTCTACGACCGATATCTAAGCTTGGTCTCCAAATGATAGCTAATTGATCATCTAGATCAGTTTGATCCAATTGATTAGTTTGATTATTAGAATCTTTTTGATGAAATGAGTTTTTTTTTGAATGATTTAAGGATTGATTTGAATTTAAAATTTTATCTGATGAATTTAAATAAATTTGATGATGACCTAAACTTGATAATAATAAAGGACGAGGTTTATATTTAAAATTGATTAAACGTGAATGATTTGAGACTGTAGATGAACATTTTAAATTATTTGAACAATTTGAACCATTCGAACAATTTGAACAATTTGAACCATTTGAAACATTTGAACAATTTGAACAATTTGAACCATTTGAATTTGAATTTGAATTTGTAGTTGTAGTTGAAATTGAAGAAGAGGTTGAATAATTTGAATAATTTGAAGTCGTTTTTAAATTTTGATGATTTAAATTATTTTTTGAGGTTAAAATTGAAAAAGAAGAATAATTAATTTTATAATTTGAAAGTTTTTTATTAAAATTTTCATCATAAGATTTTGATCTTTTAATTTTATTTAATTTTAAATTTAATTTTAAATTTTCTTCTTCTTCAATTAGATTTGATTTTAATAATTTGATCATTTTTTTAATAAATTTTAAATTTTGAATTTTTGGATTAAATTTTAAAAGTTTTTATAAAAAAAATAATTAATTAATTATAAATAACTGATTTGTACAGTGTACATAAATTTTACAGTAGATCTTACCAAAAATTAAATTAAAAATTTTATGATTTTAAAACTCGTAAAAGATTTTATTCTACTCTTGTACACAAATCTACTGTATCTACAGCGCAGGTTGTTTGTACTGTACTCTATACTAATTTGTCAGTGAGCACACTCAACTTTTTCAATCTGAATTGTCTCACCTAAGCCAAAATTATCTACACTGTACTGTGATGAGGGTCTCACCCGAACCCAGTTAAGCGAGGATTCCCCGCCTCCCCGTCTGTTAAGCCAAGCAAGTAGGTAACTTATTTTTTACATGGTCCCGTGGGGGACGGGCACGGTATCTCTTGGGTACCCTAAAGAGGATCAAACATAACAACTTAGCCATTACTTCAAGCAATAAAGCCAAAAAAAAAAAATTACAACCATGAAATAAAAGGTTAGAATTAAAAACTTATTTGTAAAGACTACATGTGAGAATAAAAAGGATTAAAGGTCTATGCCCAATCTTTGGGAGTTTTATTCAATCAGACATAGTAGAACCCAAGAAAAAGGTCCCACTTCATAGAATGAATATTCTATACAATTTATTGAAAGTGATTATTTATATTAAAGGTCTTTAGAAACCCAAAACTTATTACTTTTCCCAAGTTTGGCCATTTCACAGGTTTTTGACTTGGTTTTGAATGGTAAAACCCTGTCACAGGGGCTCTTCTAAATGAAGAGGGCCTGGCACTCAGTGAACAGACTTACTTATAGAGGGCTCAGAATAAATACTCAATTGATAAGAGTAATGAAATAAGAGAATGAATTCCTAGTCATAAAATAATAACCATTAAAAGATATGAGAGAAAAACAAAAGCAATAATAAAGAGACAACCACAAATAATCCTGTATCACTGTTTCAACCTGTTCAGAAAAGAGAAAAGGATTAATAAAGGATATGGCCACCAGGACTCTACTGAACAGGTAAGGGAAGGCAAAGACTAACTAAATAATTAATAAAATAAGATTTCTTTAATGAGAAATAAAATAATATGAAATAATAAATCCAATATTTTAATTAACTGGGGGAAAAACCCCCAGGTGGGTGAAAGGGGGCTGGTATATGTGAAAAAGCGCCAGCCAGGAGTTTGAGTGTTGAGAAACCATGATTGTATGATTGAGAAACCTGTATTTAAGATGTGCAACTGTATTTGTGTATCCAATAAAGGTGTTTGCACCTGTATTGAAGGCAGGCCTGTATTTGGTGAATCTTCCTTGAAACCCCTTGCTGATTAGGTGTTGGAGGATTTTCCATTAGTAATGAATGGTAATGCCCTTCCTGTCTCCATGGCTGTGACATTACCCCCCTTTTGAAAGTGGTGAGCTCTAAGCACCATAAGAGTAGTGACTCTTGATAAGATCAACTAAAATTTCTTCCCCCCAATTACCCAATTTTCATCCCTCATAATTCCCCTTCATAAATCATAATTTCCAACCCTTTAATCTTCACAAATTGTAGGTCCTTCTTCTTTAACTTGATTTTGATCCTTCTCCCCTTCTTTAAAATTTCTTCACTTCCTCCTTTTCTTATATTTTAATCTTCAATCAATTTGTCTTGAGTCCTCATGGCTCATGATAAATAGTGATTTCAGGTCTATGTCCTAAGAACCCACTGCTGTTTCATCAAATTTGTCTTCATTTTGAGATTGAGCCAAAATTGGCCTTTTTTTTCTTGCTTTGGACTATTTCAGATTTCCTTGAATTTTTTTCCCCAAATTTGTTGTTTTATGGTGTTTTTTTTTTGGCCAAAAGAGCCAAAATGCACAAAAGTGCACAGAATGCAAGATATTAAAGATTTAGATGAATAATTGATTAAATCACTGTATTTGAGGTTTTTTTAATTCTTTGAAGAAGTAATAGCAAGAAGTGCACAAAAGTGCACAAATATGCCAATATGATTAAAATGACATATTTTGGTGAAGAATTGAATAAAACCAAGTTTTTGAAGGAGAATAAAGCCAAAATGCACAAAAGTGTGCAAAATTCCCAATTAGACTAACTTCTTTGGATTTTAAGTTTTTGAAGGCCTTTCACATGTTTTGAAGTTTATTTTCTTGTATTATGCACAAAATGTGCAAATGCCTAAAAATGGCCAATTTGGCCTATGAGCAGTTTTTTTCATGATTTTTCTTCTATTTTTCTTGTTCTTCAACCCATTATTGAAGTTCAAATTACTTTAATTTACTTTCTGACTTGCAATTGTCCATAATGTTCTTGGTCTTGACTTTGAAATTTGACTTGAAGATGAGTTCAAGGCTGACTTCCCTTTGTGATTCCCCACCTTCTTTATTTTATGGTCCTGGTGTTTTTGATAACTTGAGGAAGATTTCTGAAAATAGTATGGCCCTTACAGAGATTTATGACATAACTAGAAATTACAATGGTTTCAAGTATGTCAGAGTTATTGAGCCACCCTACACCAAATTTCAGAGGAAAGGGATTCCTTGTGTTGAATCTGATACTGCCAGGTCCACCAGGTGTCAATTCTGCAATCTTGGAAAAAGAAATTGTTCTCAAGACAACCATAGTTTTCCTAACAATCCCAGGAGATTAAGGAGCAGCATCAAGAAGGGTGGAATATTTGGATTGGAAGCTCCTGTTGATGAACCCCCCACCTCTGATGCCACCTCTGGTCACTCCAATTGTGAGTTGATTGTTCATAAAAATGATGTGTTACTGACTTCTATGTTTTCTTTTCTTCTTATTCAGTGACTGGATCCAGGATGAGAGGTGTCTAACAATGGAATAATACCAGCAGTTCCTGGGCCAACATTAGAGGAGCAATTCACCCCCAAGGAAATCCCATTGGAGTGGCCCCAGAGGTTCCCATTTTAGTCACCAGAAAAGATGGGAAACTTGGGAAATTTAAGAGAAATTTGGTGGTTCAAGATGAAATTGATACTTATTCTTAAGGCAGTGATGAGATTTATGGATAAGAGCTTGCAATGACTACCCCAATCCAAAAAAGAAGAATCTAATTCCCTTCACTATCCCCAGTCCAAGCCAGTACCACCACCAATGAAGTGATCAGGCCCCTCCAACCACTTCAACCTCCAATTAGATCCCCAACCAGGCCATCCACACTTGCCTCCACCTCCACCAATATTCAACCACCTGTGGCCAGCACTTCTAGAGACCCAATTTCTCCAGAACCTGAATCAATCTTTGACAACCGTAACTGCTGGAATATCTCTGGAAACTTCACTGATCAGAAGAAGGCAAATAAGAAGGTGGTAACTTCCCTATTTGCTGAATTTGATGCTTTGACTGAAGTGTTTGTTGATAAGGCTATGAAGAGTGCTATTCCAGGGGAATCCACTATTGCTTTTGCCCAGGAGGAAGTTGCTTATGAATATGCCTTGGTTGTTAAGTTTAGAGAATCCTTGAAGAAATTTTGATGAGGATTATCTGTAGTTGGTATTTATCATTACTAGTGTTTGCCTTTTGATTATTAAATAAACTGACTCCTCAAACAAGATATGGGAGATGACTTCTTCTTTTGAAAACAAGAAATAAAAAATAACATTATACAAGTAAAAAATTGAATGAAATGAAATAAAAATAAGAAAGAGTTGAGAGAAAAAGAGAGTAAAGAAAAACTTTTGAGGATTGATCTTCTTGTGGTGAGCTTCTTGATTTTGGCCATAATTTTCCTAAAAAAGATAAAACCAAAAATTTGATTCTCACACAGTGGACAAGGTTTTGTTTTACAAGAATTAGAACCCTCAGAGATGCATACCAGGAGATGGAACTTACTTTCATAACTTCCACTCCCCACCAAGCATCATAAAAGAATAGAAAACTTTGCCATAAACAAATTTGAGCTAAAGAATGTCTTGAATAATATTGAATAGAATAATTTGGAATAATAATTGTGAAAGAAAGAAAAAGAATAAAAAGGAAAGAGGGAATTTGGCCATATCTTGATGAAAGGTCCAAATTCAAGGGTATTGATGTTGCAAGGCCTTCTAAACCTGTCCAAAGAAATTGACAAGTGCTCACAAAGTGGCCAGGGTGATGCTTACAACATATTTGGGTATAATACCCCCTTAAAGGTGAATTCCAGGAGAGGAAATTACTTTCATAAACTCCAATCCCCACCAAGCACCTTAAATCAAACTTTCAAGGCATTTGGGCCAGGCTTGTCTGGATACAAAGTGTGAAAATCCTTGTCAAGGTCTGGGGAGTTGGTAAGGTTGGAAGCTGGCTCCCAAGTTGTTCTTTCTGGGTCTTCATTAAATCCTTTCCACTCCAATAGATACCATAATGTACCTCTCTTGAGTTTTTAGTCCAGAACATGAGCCAATTCCCATTGTTCTTGCTCTTCCACAATCACTGGTGGTGGTGGCAATTGATGTTGATTTGGGATAGTTGATTGATTCACTGGTTCTAACAAGGACACATGGAAAACAGGGTGAACTGACTTCCATTGTTGAGGCAACTTGAGGTGATATGCATGGCTGCCAATCTTCACGAGAACTTCAAAGGGTCCCAACCATCTTTTTGAAAGTTTCTTGGTGGGTCTTGATGTCTTTATGTTCTTGGAAGCTAGACATACTTTGTCCCCAGGTTGGAAATCAGGTGGAATTGCTCTATTTCTATCTTCATACTTCTTAAAACACTTTATTGCTGACTCTAATTCTTCTTTGACAACTTTCTGTACTTATTGGAGTTTTGTTGATAACTTTCCAGAAGGTCTATCTTGAGAAATGTGAATTAAGTCTAAGCTGGGATTTCTTCCATGAATGGTGAAAAAAAGGTGACTGTTTTGTTTATTAATGTTCTGCACTATTATAGGCAAATTCAGCCAGAGGGAGCCAGGTGTGCCAGTCATCTTGATGGTAACTGACATACATCCAAAGATATTGTTCTAGAATCTGATTTACCCTCTCTGTCTGTCCACCTGTTTCAGGGTGAAAGGCAGTTGAAAGATCTCTTAATATATTGAGCTTCTGACATAATTGAGTCCAAAATGATGAAACAAATAATGAACCTCTATCACTAACAATACTGATTGGAAGACCATGTTTGGAAAAGACATGACTAATAATTTAAGGTTTGACTATGAAACAATAAGTAAAAATTACTAAGATTTTACTTATTGTACTATGAATGTCCTTATAAATGAAATAAATAAGATAAAAATAATTATAATAATAAAGAATTATTATAATTATGGCGTAAAATAATTATATTATTAAATAAATATAATGATATAATAAATAAATATACTAATATAGAATAACTAATATATTTAAAAGCACTTTATTATTGTTACCAACAAATAATAAAGGCGTATAAAATTGTTTTTCATTGATAAAAAACAATTAATAAAAATAATATTACTAATATTAAAGTTATAAATTAATATAAATACAATTTATATTAATTATAGAATTATTAAAGTTATAATAGAGAAAAATTATTATAATAAGAGAAATAACCTACTTTTAATACTTAATATAATAATTTTGAATAATTTTACACCAAAAAAATGTAAATACAACCTTTTCAAATTGTATTTACAATGAATTTTAAGAGAAATTACAATTTATCTTGATTTTACATGGAATAGAGGTTTTTAAGAGAAATTTAAACAAAACAATTAAATAATTGTAATAATCACGTCAAAGATAATTATTATAATAAAATTATTTTTGGTATTTAATAATGTAAGAGTTTTATATATAAAGAATAAAGAAATTACCTTTTGATTTAATGATTTAGTGTTTTGTAAGTGTCTGAGGGGAAAACAGAGTAAAAAGAGCTCTATTTATAGTAAATACCTCCCTCCTAGAGTCCAACAAGCTTCTAGTAGACGTGTTCCAGTTCTTTCTACTAGAATTGATCAATATGTTAAGGCTTGGTGATATATACATCATGATCAAACCATCTTACCTCATAATTACACCATCATTTAGAGTTATCACTATAACTCTAAGTTTGATGACATCATAGGCTTGGAAGAAGCCTAAACTTCGTGGATTTTATTAGTATTAATCATATTCTAATATTATTCACCAGTTTTATCACTTATATGACTGTTAAACTTAAAATAAGATTACAGTGAGTAATCTTAAATGATCAAATTTAAGCTTAAACTTTGATCATTATGAATGTTTAAGTTATACACGCTACAGATATTCTGAGAGTGGATTCTGATAGCTTGACATTTCCTTATTACACTTCCAAGAGAATTTCATTACATCATCAAAACTCCATTTTTGATGATTTTTCTTGTAACTCATCTTTTCTGTCAAAATTTAGTATTTTAAACTTCAAACCATGATTTCAAGGGGTTAAACCTTGAATATTTTAATAACAAATACGTCATTCTTCACGAATAAACTAGTAGAATACAAATGTCTACTTCTTTTTAAGTTTGGACCACTTTCACAACAAAGTGGTCAACAGCTCTGTTGATTTTAATCAATAATTCCTTACAGATTTTAACCTTGTTTATAACATGTAAAATAAACTTCATATATGTGTTCCTACATTAATTACGTGATGACTTTATTTTTGGTTCATCACTCTATCATGCATAGTTCAAGAGATATTATGTAAAATCCTTGAATATATGCATTGACCAAAAAAGTGCATATATTCAGGTTAATTCCTTAAGTATCGGTTTTGAAGCTTAGCTTATTAATTGTTTTATGTGTTGAGCTTTATTTAGAATCCAATTGTACCATTTATTTTACATGTTGCTTCATTAGTTTTTGAAATAAATAAGGATTTGTGGTTTTTATAAGGTATTATTACTTATAACTTATTAAATATTGACTTTACAGATATGCCATAAAAATTGTATATGTGTATTTTACCACGGGGAATCCAATGGTGTGATTTATTTCACATTTTTATTCATTGGTTTTTAAGTTAAACCAAATTTTGTACCAATTTATGGTATTTTTATAGTTTTTAAGGTACTTATAATTATATAAAATATTTCTTGTGACCTTTTTGGGTATGTGGTCATATCTCAAAGGTTCACATTACCTACCACCAAAAATGATTTTACCACAATCTGATATGTGTAATTAGGGTATCATCCACTGTCCTACTTCTTCAATAGACTTTGTTAGTCTTGAAGCTCAATAATGCTTGATTTTTCTATTCTTTAGGTTTTCTTTCATGTCTGAACCTTCTTAGTAGTTTATCATCATTTGTTATATCTTTCTCAAGTAGCCATTCATCTTCCTGAGTTGAATTTCTATACCTTACAAGGTATTATCTTCCCTTTTTGTTTCTTGTCCTTCTTTCTTTAACAACTTTCAAAATTTTCTTTTCCTCTCCTTCTTCCAAGAGGGGTATTTCAAGTGGGGGTTTATTTCTTAGTGGAAATAGTTCCTTATCAATTGAGCTGTAAGGTTTCATCAGACTTACAGGGAAATTTGGGTGTTTGTTCATTAATTCACCTGTGAGTTCCCATTGCACAGCATTTGGTCCATGAAGTGCTTTTATCATAAATGGTCCTGCAAAGGAATCTTTTAATTTCTTTGGACCTCTTATGTTATTGAAATTAAGGGTTGATACTAGGACCAAGTCTCCTATTTTGAAGTCAGGTGGCTTATGACTTTTATCCCATCTTTCTTTTGCATATTTGAAAGAATCTTGCATACATCTGTTTGCATGGTGTCTTGCTTTGTAAAGCATTATCTTAAATCTGCTTGCTGTTGGATGTATATCCACTAAGTCCTTTTTGAGGGTATCATAAGGAAGTCTTGGATTCAAACCTTTTTCTAGCATTGCTGGTGTTTTGCCAGTAGAGGAATGGATTGATGTTTTATATGCCAGTTCAAGAGCTGGTATTAGTGTACACCAATCATGGGTAAAACCATCAGAATCTTTAAATTCTAGCCCATAAGCACAGAATCTTCTGATCATGTCCTCTAAGGTCTGTATCATTCTTTCTGCTAAACCATCAGTTTGAGGATGGTAAGCTGTTGAGAATGATAACTTTGTCCCAAACAAGTTATGGAGATTTGTCCATAATGCTGAAGTGAACTTTGGGTCTCTGTCACTTATAATATTCTGGAATAAGCCTGTATGGCTGATAACTTTATTCCATATCATTATGGCTGTATCCATAGCTGTGTCATCTTTATGACATGGTAGGAACATGGGAGTTTTGCTATACCTGTCAACCAATACTAGGCATGCATTATAGCTTCTGTCTCCTCCTGGAGGTAATGCTGTTACCCAATCCATATGAACTATTTCCCAAGGGGATTTTGGTTCTTGGATTTGGATCATCATTCCAAATTTCTTTCCTGTGGCTCTGTTGGCTTTTTGACATCTGTCACAGGTTTGGCAGTATTCTATAACATCTTTCTTCCAATTTGGCCACCAAGAGCAGGTTTTCACCCTTTCTAGTGTTCTATCTTCCAAGAGATGTCCAGTTGCAACACTATCATGACACTCATGTAAAATAGTGTTTATCAGGGTTCTATCTGTTAAGGCCATAACACATGTGTGTTTTTTTCTATGGTAAAGGATTTCATCAAGGAGGTGGAATCTTCCTTCATCATATGCCTTTTTCCATGTTTCATCTAATTTTGATGAAAGTGATGGATCTTTGCAGTCTTTCATTAGAAGTTGGCTTAATATATGGAAATTATTGTCTATCTTATAGCTTTCTTTAACTTGGTTAAAGAATTCTGTGCCAATGTCTGTAACACATATTCCTTCTATATGGTGCTCTTCCTGTGGTACCCATGCTGGATTGTCAGGGGTATTTACTAGAGCCCATCTATTAAGACCATCTGAATTTTTATGAATATTACCAGATTTATGAGCAATACTCATATTTCCTCTATATTCTTGGATAGCAATTTGCCATCTCAGCATATGTCTATTTGGAGTTTTCATATTTAATAGAGATTTCACAGCATTACAGTATGTAATCACATCAAATACTGTTCCATCCAAGTAATAATGTAATTTTTCTAAAGCTCACACTAAGCAGAGGCATTCCATTTGCCTTGCTACATATCTTGCCTCTGTTGGCTTTATCTGTCTTGAAATGAAACAAATTGGTCCTTCCAGTGGTTTATCATTGATAATTTGTGTCTGGTGTAGTGCAGCACCTAGTCCTTCTCCACAAGCATCAATGTAAAGTTTAAAGGGTAGTTTCCAATCTGGCATTAGAAGAAATGGGGCATTTGTTAAGGAATTGTTCAATTCTTCATATGCATTGACTCTTTCTTCTGTCATTTCATAGACTGTTTGCTGGTCACATAGTGTATACAAGGATTTGGAAATTTTTACAAAGTCCTTCATATTCTGTCTATAGTAACCAGCAAATCCTAGAAATGATTGCATTTATTTTTTGTTTTGAGGCATTGGCTTAAGTATTACTGCTGCTACTTCATTCTTGTCTATGCCTAGACCAAGTCCAGATACAACATGTCCTTGTTCTTTTAGTTCACTATATGCAAAATGACACTTTTTCAAGGAAATTTTCATATTCACTTGCACTATTTTTTGTAGTACCCTTTCTAGTCTTGTAAGGTGATTTTCCCAAGTTTCTGAGCAAACTATGATATCATTAATATAGATAATTAACCATCCTTCTGATAATTCTTCAAGAAATATGGTATTCATCATCCTTTGATAATGGGAAGGTGCATTCTTTATATTAAATGGCATTCTTAAGTATTCAAAAATCCCACATTGGACTATTATCCTCAGTAGTTTCTTGGAATTGTCTGTTAAGACATTTTGATGAAAACCCTTTAAAGCATCCATGGCTGTAATGAACTTAGCTTGTGACAATTGTGTCAATGTCTCATGGATTCTGGGTATTGGATATCTGTCTGGAATGGTATAGGTGCTCAGGGCTCTGAAGTCTCCTACCATCCTTGATTTTCCATTATTCCAAGTTATAATGACAGGTGTAGTTACCTCTACCTGTTCATTATGTCCTACTTTTCTTAATACTCCAAGGTCCATTAATTCTTTAATGTGTACCTCCAAGGCTACTCTAGCCCTTGGACTAGCTGGGTAAGCAGGTCTCCTCAGTAAAGGTGGGTGAGGTTTTTCCACATTAAGAATTATATCCACCTCATGCCCAATTATGGCACCTAGTGGCTCTTTGTCAGTTGCAAAGGCATTTTTGTACTTAAATAAGAGGTCAATCAATTTTTCTTTCATTTTTTCTGTTAATTCTTGATTGAATTCTGCCTCTCTGAGTTGTTCAGATAGTAAAAGTTCCTTTTATGGGCTTTTCTCTTCATTCTTAATAACTGTAATTTGGTTTTTGTTATTTAAGAAGCCAAAATTTTTTCTTTTGTTGTCTCCTATGGTAAAATATCTATCTTTTTGGTTAGAGATATCTATACCATTAATTGACAAGTAGTCATTTCCAAGTATGAAGTGATTACTAGTACAGTTGTCCATTAATACAAACTCTACTTTAATTCTGACACATTGTGAGGGGTGGGGAAAAATGAGTGTTAAATCAATTATTCAAAGGGGCTTCATGCTCTCACTTGCACTACTAAATTTTACACCTTGTATTTGCATAAGTTTTTCTTTACAGTCTGGGACAATGGTTTTTAAATAACTTTTACAAACACAGGTGCAATATTCTCCTGTATCTCAGTTCACTTTTCCTTTTTGGTTATCAACCATAACAATACTTATACTTGACTTTCCAGCTGTATATCCCATTCCTTTTGCAGGTTTGGTTCTGTACATTTTGGCATCTTGTATATTTGTCAGGTTTGTGTCAGATGTCCCAACTTGTGGTAAGTTTGAGTTAACATCCAGTACTTCATAAATTATATCAATATTATTAATTTGTGCATTAATTATATTAATTTCATCACTTTCAGAACTTTCCGACTCTTCTGTTTCCTTTTCAGAGTCAGATTCCTCCTCTTTGTAATTGTGGTTTTCTGTTTCCACAGTTACATTAACCTTTGCCTTTTTGAGGCAGTTATTGGCTAAGTGTCCAATACCTCCACATTTATGGAATTTTCTTTGCTCATTATTGTTGGAGGTATTGGGCTTGAAAGCTTCTTTTGAATTATTTTTTTTGATAAATGGCTTATTTAGACTTTTAATGTCCAATTTCTTCCAAGTCCTGCCAATTTTTGTTCTGTTCACTATATCCTCTAGTGAATTGATATACTCTTCTGTGGAGCATGGTTCTATACACCTTCTTCTTAGGGCATGTTCTAGCTCTCCTCCACATTTCTTAAGTATTTTCATGTGCACCATCTTTTGTGACCTTTCTGGGTACGGTGCATTGAGTCTTTCAACTTGTTTTAAGAGCCAAGCTAAAGGTTTGTCTTTTTCTGAGTCAAAGAAATAATTTTCAAATGAATTCTCTATCTTGTACCTCCAGGAATCATTAGCCCACTTGGTGATTATTTCTTGTTTCCACCAAGACCAGGTATTTCTGCCATTTGTTTGTCTTATGCCATAATACCATCTTTTTGCAGATTTTTTAAACAATGAATGTAATCTTGCAGTAACTAATTCATCTGGTATGGCATAATCGTCTTGTAGCATGTCAATTGTCTTGATAAATGAAATGTGGTCATATTCACCTTCTCCTGTGAATGTTGGCCATTCTTTTAATTGAGGTGCTTCCTTCATTAAGACTTGGTTATTGTCTTGGTGACTTAAGCCTGTTATGAATGGATTTGTTAATTCCTCTTTTGGTTTAACAGGGCTTCTTATGTGAGAAAATGGAGTTGATAACTTTGGCATATTTGAGTTAGCCTCATTGATTTTATCCATTTTTTCAGCTATAAGCCTTATTTCACTTTGAATGTCATCTTTCAGATTCATTCTTGCTTCATCACTTTTTTCCACATGGTCCAAAAGTAATTTTTTGGTGTGATGAAGTTTTTTCTTAAATTTTTTCCACAGAAATACTTAGTTTGTTTAATTTTTCTGTAAGATTGTCAATACTCACTTAATAATTGATTGTCAAAGTTTTATCTTTGATATCTTTTATGTATTTATACATTTCTTTTTGTCCTTGTATTAATTTTTAAGTGTTATCAATTAAAATCTTTGGTTTATTACTTTCAACAATAAACTTGATGTTTTCAATTTCTTTTTTATTTTGTACAACAATTTTTGTTAAAGAAGATAAGTTATTGTTTATTTCTTGTAATGATAATAAACTGTTTTTAATTTCTTTTAGAGGCAATATACTATTTTTAATTTAAGTTAAAGTATTTACAACATCTTTGGACAAGGTTATTTCTTTGGGAAATGAGGCTGTCTTATTCTTTGTTCTTCCTTGTCCTTGAATTCCATCAAGTTTCTGGCCATGTTGAAAACATTGTCCATGGCATCCTGTAGCTTGGGGAATATGGTTTTCTCCAATTATTTTTCTTGTTCTTCTTCCCTTCTTGAGGAAGTGGGTTGGATTGGGGCTTGCTGGTAGAAGCTACTGGGGCTTCTTCCTTGGCTGCCCCCTTCTTTTTGGCATGGTACTCCTTGATCTTTTTGATTTGAGGTTTGGATGATAGTGGATTCCATCCATTGGAGTATCTCACTATTTCCTCCTCTTTGAGGAACTTTTTCAGGATGTTCCAGGAGTTCATCACTCCTTGGTGTATTTGAGGCAACATTTCCCAGTCCTTGTCTTTGTACACTGTGTATTACTGTTTGTACTGGTTCATGTAAATGTCTATTTGAGCCCTCTGAATGTGATTTGTACCTGTTTGAGTTACTCATACTTAGTTCTAACTATGGTTCAGATATAATGGGCATTTCTGGGACTTGCCTTTTGGATAAGGCACTTCCTTGTGTGGATTCTGTTCCACTGGGGATATTGCCCTTCCTTTTCCCTTTTGAGGAATCAATTCTACCTCTGAGTCCAGCTCCATCTGATTGGATGGAGTATTGGGAGCCTCTTCTGGTAGTCATGTCTTAAGAAAAAATAGGAAATAAGAGGATTTCAGAACAGGAATTCTTCTTATGGAAATTTATAAATGAGGTACTCAACCTTCAGAGTCCTGAATAGTGGGTCCTGGAAAGTCTAATTTCTTAGATTTATTTTTCTTAGTGATTATTGGTGTTGGAGAACTTGGACAAGTTTCTTCCACCAATCTTTCAACAGTGGTTTGGTTGTCCTCTGTTGGATTGTCTCCAAACACTAAAAAAGACAAATAAATATAATTCTTTCATATAAGAGGTGTTATTTTTGGTAAGATATGGCAATTTTCCACGTAAAAATTGCTTTTATGTCTTAAAAGAATGAAAATAAATAAACAAATGAAATTAAAATGAATAAAAATAACTTTATTATTTTTTTATTGTTTTTTATGTTTTTATTTTTAAAGAATAAAATAAAAAATGAATATGAGTCTTTTTATAAAATTAATATATAATATAAAATTATTTTTAATTTATAAAATATATTTTTTAATTACTAGAGTCACTCAAAGAAAGTTCTTGCAAGTCTAAGGATGTGAAAAACCACGTGTAAGACAGTACGATTGCTTTCCAAATGCCTCAATAGTATTTAAGATTATTATATAATTTTATGATTATAATTGTAATTTATTATTGGATAAACCCAATTAGAATCTTTTTAAAGGTCTTTAAGAGTAAATATCACGGCCAGGCCCCCAAATGTAAGGTTTGACTATGAAACAATAAGTAAAAATTACTAATATTTTACTTATTGTACTCTGAATGTCCTTATAAATAAAATAAATAAGATAAAAATAATTATAATAATAAAGAATTATCATAATTATGGCATAAAATAATTATAAAAATATAATTTTACATTATAAAAAAAACATAGTAAATAAATATATTAATATAAGATGATTAATATATTTAAAAGCACTTTATTATTGTTACCAACAAATAATAAAGGCGTAAAAAATTGGTTTTTATTAATAAAAAACAATTAATAACAATAATATTACTAATATTAAAGTTATAAATTAATATAAATACTATCTATATTAATTATAGAATTATTAAAGTTATAATAGAGAACAATTATTATAATGAGAGAAATAACCTACTTTTAATACTTAATATAATAATTTTGAATCATTTTACGCCAAAAAACTGTAAATACAACCTTTTCAAATTGTATTTACAATGAATTTTAAGAGAAATTACAATTTATCTTGATTTTACGTGGAATAGAGGTTTTTAAGAGAAATTTAAACAAAACAATTAAATAATTGTAATAATCATGTCAAAAATGATGATTATAATACAATTATCTTTGGTATTTGATAATATAAGAATCTCATATATAAAGAATAAAGAAATTACCTTTTGATTTAATGATTTAGTGTTTTGTAAGCATCTGAGGGGAAAACAGGGTAAAAAGAGCTCTATTTATAGTAAATACCTCCCTCCTAGAGTCCAACAGGCTTCTGGTAGACGTTTACCAATTCTTTCTACCATAATTGATCAATATTTCAAGGTTTGGTGATATATACATTATGATCAAACCATCTTACCTCATAATTACACCATTATTTAGAGTTATCACTATAACTCTAAGTTTGATGACATCATAGGCTTTGAAGAAGCCTAAAATTTGTGGATTTTCTTAGTATTAATTCTATTCTAATATTATTCACCAGTTTTATCACTTATATGACTGTTAAACTTAAAATAAGAGTACAGTGAGTGATCTTAAATGATCAAATTTAAGCTTAAGCTTTGATCATTGGTAACTTTTAAGTTATACACGCTACAGCTATCCTGAGAGTTGTTTCTGATAGCTTTGAGTGTCCTTATTACACTACCAAGAGCATTTCATTAAATCATCAAAACTCCATTTTTGATGATTTTTCTTGTAACTCATCTTTTCTGTCAAAATTTAATATTTTAAACTTCAAACCATGATTTCAAGGGGTTATACCTTGAATATTGTAATAAAAAATACGTCATTCTTCACTAATGAACTATTAGAATGTGACTGTCAACTTTTTCTAAGTTTGGACCACTTTCACAACAAAGTGGTCAAGAGCTCTATTGATTTTAATCAATAATCCATTACAGTTTTTAACCTTGTTTATAGCTTATGAAATAAATCTCATTTATGTGTTCCTACAGTAATTAAGTGGTGACTTTATATTTGGTTTATTACTTTATCATTTATATTTCAAAAGATATTAGCTAAAATCCTTGAATATATGTGTTGACCAAAAAAGTGCATATATTCAGCTTAACTCCTTCAGTATTGATTTTGTGGGTTAGCTTCTTAATTGTTTTATGTGTAGAATTTTATGGAAAATCCAATGGTACAATTCTTTTCACATGCTGTTCCATTGGTATTTGAAATAATTAAGGATTCATGTTTTTTATAAGGTGCTATTACTTATAACTCATTAAATATTGACTTTACAGATATGCCATAGAAATGGTATATGTGGATTTTACCATGAGGAATCCAATGGTGTAACTTATTTTACATTTTTACTCATTGGCGTTTAAGTTAAACCAAGTTTTATGCCTATTTATGGCAGTTTTGTAGTTTTAAGGTATAATTATTTTGAATATTTCTTGTGACCTTTTTGGGTATGTGGTCATATCTCAAAGGTTCACAAATGAATATTTGAGCTAAGTACAAAGCAGTGATTGTTGAATAAGTTGGAATAAATATTGCCATTTTTTAGAATCTGTCTACAACTACTAAAATTGAATCAAAGTTGCTTTGCAGAGGAAATTGAGTGATCAAGTCCATTGATAGTGAATTCCAAGGACCAGATGGAATTTGAAGAGGCTTGAGTAATCCAAACTTCTTATGATGAATGTTCTTGTTTCTTGAACATTGCTGACATGAGGACACATAGTCCTTGATAATTTTATTCATGCCAGCCCAATAAAAATCCCTCTTGATGAGCTTGAGGGTCTTCTCCTGGCCAGGGTGGCCAGCCAATGGCGAGTCATGATGCTTTTGAAGGATATCCAAATGAAGTTCATGATTGCTTGGGATGACTACTCTTTCTTTTAATAATAACAATTTGGCTTGAGGTTCAAGAGTATAATCTGAGACTGATTAACCTCTTGCCAATTGCTTGAGAATTTCCTTATAATCTTTGTCTTGCCATACTGCCTTCTGAATTTGATCAATTAAATCTGAGAAAACTTCAGCTTTGATTGAGAAAAATCTTGACTCTATAATTTCATTTTGCTTGAGAAGTTGATAAACGTTTTGAGGATTATTGCTGATGAAGTCCACCCCCTCTCTGGGTACATGCCATCCCAACGTGACAAGGCATCTGGTAAAGTGGCCAGTCTGCCTGGGCGGCAAGTGATAGAGAAGTGAAATTCAGAGAGAAACTCTGACCAATAGGCTTGATAGAAAGTAAGGACTTTGGAGGACATAAAATATTGAAGGGAAGAGTGGTCTGTCAGACTTCAAAGGAATCAGAAAGAGAAAGAAGAAAGGCTCTCCAGCGCTCGAGAGCCCAAACTATGCCAAGGAATTCCTTGTCATGAACTTCATAGTTGAGCACAGCTGGGAGGAGCTTGCGGCTATCAAATGCAATGGGATGCTTTCCTGAGTCATTAAACTGACTCAGTATAGCACCCAAGGCATAATCAGAATCATCAGTCTCTACAATACTTGGTAGAGAAGGATTGAAATGGGATAGGATAGGGGCAGTGGTGAAAGCTTCTTTTACTATTTGAAACTGACTAATAGCTTTCTCATTGAAGATGAAAGGAGAATCTTTTTTAAGTAGGGAAGTGAGAGCAGAGATTTTTTTGGAATAATTTTTAATGAAACAATGATAAAAGTTGGCAAAGCCAAGGAAAGATTGAAGTGCTTTGATGTTCTTTGGCTGAGGCTAATCAAGGATTTTCTGAGCTTTGGAAGAATACATCTTGAGGCCTTCACTTGAAACAAAATAGCCCAAGTATTCCACACTTGAGGCATGGAATACACAATTTGAGACTTTGGCAAACAAATTATTGTCCCTCAGTCTTTGGAGGACAGGGGCCACATGTTTGACATGTTCCTCCTGAGAACTAGAGAAGACCATTGTGAGCCTTTGAGATATGACCACATACCCAATAAGGTCACAAAAAGACTCAGAACAATTATACCTTTAATATAATTATATTAAAATTACTTAGAATAATTATACATTAAGAATAATTACTTAAATATACAAAAAATACCATAAATTGGTACAAAAATTGGTTTAACTTAAAATCCAATGAATCAACATGTAAAATAAATTATACCATTGGATTCCCCATGGAAAAATACACATATACCATTTTTATGGCATATCTGTAAAGTCAATATTTAAGGAATTATAAGGTATAATACCTTATAAAAATCATAAAAACTTATTTATCTCAAGAACTAATGAAACAACATGTAAAATAAATTGTATCAGTGGATTCCCCATGAAAATCCACACATAAAACAATTAATAAGCTAATTCCCAATGTTAATACTTAAGGAATTATCCTGAATATATGCACTTTTTTGGTCAACGCATATATTCAAGGATCATAGCTAATATCTTCTAAAATATACATGATAGAATGATGAACCAAAAATAAAGTTACCACGTAATTACTGTAAGAACACAGATGTGAGCTTTATTTTACAAATTATAAACAAGGTTAAAACCTATGATGAATTATTGATAAAAATCAACAGAGCTGTTGACCACTTTGTTGTGAAAGTGTTCCAAACTTAAAAAAAAGTATACAGTTGGATTCTACTAGTTCATTCGTGAAGAATGATGTAATTTTTATTATTAAATTCAGGGTATAACCCCCTGAAATCAAGGTTTGAAGTTCAAAATATTGAATTTCGACAGAAAAGATGAGTTACTAGAAAAATCATCAAAAATAGAGTTTTGATGATGTAATGAAAAGCTCTTGGAAGCATAATAAGGTTATGCCAGGCTATCAGAATTCACTCTCTGAATTGCTGTAGCGTGTAAATCTTAAAAGTTATTGAGGATCAAAGTTTGAGCTTAATTTGAGCAGTTATGATCACATACTGTAACCTTAATTTAAGTTTAACAGTCTTAAGAGTGATAAAATTGGTGAATACTATTAGTTTATGATTAAAACTAATAAAATCCACGAAATTTGGGGTTCTGCCAAGCCTCTGATGTCATCAAACTTAGAGTTATAGTGATAACTCTAAATAATGGTGTAATAATGATGTAATATGGTTTGATCATGATGTAATCACCCTCAAACCTTAAAATATTGATCAATTCCAGTGGATATGATCAGTACACGTCTACTAGAAGCCTGTTGGACTCTAGGAGGGAGGTATTTACTATAAATAGAGCTCTTTTTACTCTATTTACCCCTCAGACGCATCAAAAACATTAAACCAATTAAATAAAAAGGTAATTTGTTTATTCTTTATATATAAAACTCTTATATTATTAAAGACCAAAGACCATCTTAATATTAATCACTATTTTTACGTGATTAAATCAATTCTTTAATTGTTTTTGTCATAAATCTCTCTATAAACTCATTTCCACGTAAAATCAAGAATTTTAGTAATTTTCTTTATTTTTTTATTGTAAATACAATTTGAAAAAGTTGTATTATATTCTTTTGGCGTAAAATATCTCAAAATTATTATTTTAAGTGTTAAAAGTAGGTTATTTCATCTTATTATTACTCTTAATAATTCTTATTTAATATAAATAGTATTTATATTAATATATAACTTTAATATTCATAATATTATTGTTATTAATTGTTTTTTATTTATAAAAAACAGTTTTTTACGCCTTTATTATTTGTTGGTAACAATAATAAAGAGCTTTATAATATATTAATTATTTTATATTAATATATTATTTATAATATTATAATTTCATATAATATTAATTATATTATTATATTTATTTAATAATATAATATTTTTACGCCATAATAATAATATTTCTTTATTATTATTATTATTTTAATCTTATTTATTTCAATTATAAGGACATTCAGAGTACAATAAGTAATAAATTAGTAATTCTTTACTTATTGTTTCATAGTCAAACCTTACAACCATAATATCAGCTAAGTATACTACAACAAAAATATCCAAGAAATCTGCAAAGATATCATTCACAAGATTCTGGAATGAAGCAGGAGCATTGGTCAAGCCAAATGGCCTAACCAAATATTCATAACTACCATATTTAGGTCTAAAGGCAGTTAAGTGCTCATCCCCCTCTTTGATTCTCAAGAGGTTATAAGCACCACGCAAATCTATCTTGGAGAAGATTGTAGCACCATTAAATATGGTAAGGATCTGATTCATTGGAGGAACAGGATACCTGTTCTTCCTAGTGACAGCATTAAGTTTGCAGTAGTTAACACACAAATGAAGGCCACCATCCTTTTTCTTAATAAAAAGGACAGGTGCTCCTGTTGAAGAGGAGCTTTGCCTGATGAAACCTTTCCCTACATTCTCTGAAATGTAGGTCTGCAGTGTTTCTGACTCATTTTTTGATAAAGAGTAGATAGCGCCAACTGGAGGTAGAAGACCCTCCAATTTGATATGATGATCACAGGCGTGGTGTGGAGGAAGTTTCTCTGCTTTCACCTTGGAGAATACATCCAAATATTTGTGATAAGCAGGAGGGACTACCTTCACCACAGTTTCAATCTCTTCTGGCTCTTACTCCTCATCCCACTGCTCCTCCAGGGAGGCATGAAAAGATAAGGGAGGAAGGTCCATATCCCCTTGAAAGAGATGAAGTGAAGATATAGCAACATCTTCTCCAACATCTTTTATCTCTTTGAAGACTTCATCTCTTAATGAAAGTAATGACTGAGATGGAATTATGGAAGGGATATGGACAGAAGGAGGAAGGGAAGGTGTCTTAATTTCACCAAACACAGCAACACTGTTGAAAGCAGTGGCAAAGTCATTACTAGTAGAAGAAATAATACCACTAGAATCATAGGTGATCAAGCCATTTTTCCAATCAATAATGGGATTAAAATGGTAAAGAAAATCATAGCCCAATATTAGGTCTTCTCCCTTGGGTGAATATATGATAAAGAAATCCCATTCAAAACTTGGGACCAAAGGCAAGTCAACAACCCACTTGGTCTAATGGGTGATGAACAGGGAAGTTGATTAATTGGAATCCAAAATGAAAAGAGGAATCTTTTCAGGGAGCTCTGACATGGTCAATGAGTACTTTAGAGCAAAATTCTTTGCAATAAAGGAGTTTGTAGCACCAGAATCAATGAGGATACTATAAAAAAATTGGAGAGAGAAGAGAAAATAAGAAATTTTAAAGATTTATTGACACTAGTATTCAGAGTGCACAATTGTGCTCTTGAAGGAAATAAGTTAGAACCATTGAGCACATCATTATTCCCACTCAGGCTTTTCCCTGCTTGCTAGGGAAGCCTTTTAATGACCCCTGCCTATTTTCAGGCCTCTTGAAGCATTTTTCAAATGGGTGCTTTCCACCACAATAGTTGGACAAGCCTTCTTTGATCCTCCTCTCCTTTTCAGAACCAATTAATTTGCTGTCCTTATTGAGGAGAACAGAATGAGGCTTGCCTATGGACACTTGAAAATTCTTTCCCTTCTTATTCTTCTTGTGATAAGGCTTCTTTTATGATGAAATTTTAGGGGGCTTGGAGGAGTTGGATCCACTTATTGGAGGATTCTTCTCTTGATGACTACCCTTTTCCTTCTGCCTATCATGGTATCTGGTATCTAATTCCAAAGTGATTTCCATGAGTTCTTGAAGGATATCAAAGTTTCCAGGATGAGGAGCCAATTGGTCCAACAATCTGGATGCCAAGCCTCTCCTATACACATGAATATAGGCCCTTTCCCCCCAGTCTCCAATTCTTGACATTAAGCTTCTAAAAGCTGCTATGTAAAAGGAAACTTGACCACTTTCTTTCAACCTGAGATTGTCTAACTCTTGTTCAGCTTTCCTGACCTCATTAGGACCACCAAACAGAGTGAATAACTGGGTTTAAAGCAATTGCCAGTTGTTGAGGAGATAAGAAGGGTCTTCATTGGAGATATTTGAGAGGTAAGGCTCAATCCATTTGCCAGCTCTACCAGTAAGTAAAGAAGTTGAGTACAAGACCTTCTTCCTGTCAGAGAAGAAGTTTTCTGGATCATTATGGAAAATTAATTGACAAGATTGAATAAATCCTCTCAATTTATAAGCTTTAGTACCATCAAAGGAATCAGGTGCCTTCATTGATGTAGTCCTTAATGCTGGGGATTTTGAAGTTTCCCTTGGGGCAACTGCTTGAGTTAGTTGTCCCATGAACTGAGTCATCTGCTCCATCATTTTGAGAGAATTTGGTTCAGCTTGAGAGACAAGAGGTTGATTAGAATGGGGTAGATTTGGAGCTTCAGAAGCCTCAGGGGCACCTTCCAAGGCAGCTGTTACTTCAGTTTCTTCAGACTCCTCCCCCTCTTCATCTTCAGCTTCCCCTTATCTGCTCCTAGGCCCTTGAGGAATGCTTGGATAGCCACCCAAAAAGCCAGAGAATGATCTTGATATTCTTGACTTCACATCTCCTCTTCTTGAGGGTGCCGCTCCTTCCATTGGTGGTCCTCTGTCCAAATTTACACTCAGTTGATAAACTGATGGTGTGCGATCAAGAGGAGACCTTGCTGTAGGAGTGAGAACAGCTTGATGTCTTTGAGATCTTGTATTCTTGGCTGGAGGGCTATGCTGAACTGGAATTATTGAAGAAAGAAAATAAAATTTGATGATACTTGAGAATGAAACAAGGATTGACCAAATCAACCAAATGAGAATCTTTATGAACTTGAGAAATCAATAAATAGTCTTGAAGTGAAACAATATGAATAAATCTTGAAGAATGAAGATGACAAAGTCAAATTCTTATGAATAATCAATTTCAATCAATAAGTCAAATCAAGTCAATCAAGTCAATTCAAAATCAAATCAATTGTGTCTTGAGGAATTCAATCAATATCTTCAAAAATAAATACAATTTTCTTGAGGAATAAAATTCAAATCAATCAATTAAATCAAATCTTGAGGATGAATCAGCTATCTTGAGGAATCAAATTAGATCAATCAATTAAATCAAATCAGAGTCTTGAGGTAAGGTCAATTTCTTGAAGAATCAAATAATTAAATCAATAAATCTTGCGAAATTTCAAAATCAACCAATGATAACCCCAATTCAATGAAAACTCCTGGAACAATTAATCAATTAACCCCAAATTCCAATCAATTGAACCTGATAAAGAACCTGAATTCATACAGAAAATGAAATTGAAATTTGATTTAGAATTAAGAGAATGAAATGGTCAGCAAAATTTAAGAAATGAGAAAGAGAGTCAATTTTCATTGGAATGAAATTAGTGAGATGAAAATTGATGAGAGAGAATGAAATCATAAAAATCATAAGATCATAAAATCACAATTGAGAATGAAAGAAATGAATAAGAATGAATGAAAGGAAAGAAGAAATTATGAGTTAATTAAAATATCGTCACAGGGGCTCTTCTAAATGAAGAGGGCCTGGCACTCAGTGAACAGACTTACTTATGGAGGGCTCAGAATAAATACTTGATTGATAAGAGTAATGAAATAAGAGAATGAATTCCTAGTCATAAAATAATAAGAATTAAAAGATATGAGAGAAAAACAAAAGCAATAATAAAGAGCCAACCACAAATAATCCTGTATCACTGTTTCAACCTGTTCAGAAAAGAGAAAAGGATTAATAAAGGATATGGCCACCAATACTCTACTGAACAGGTGAGGGAAGGCAAAGACTAACTTAATAATTAATAAGATAAGATTCCTTTAATGAGAAATAAAATAATATTAATTAATAAATCCAATAATTTAATTAACTGAGGGAAAAACCCCCAGGTGGGTGAAAGGGGGCTGGTATATGTGAAAAAGTGCCAGCCTGGAGTTTGAGTGTTGAGAAACCATGATTGTATAATTGAGAAACCTGTATTTGAGATGTGAAACTGTATTTGTGTATCCAATACAGATATTTGAATCAATACAGGTGTTTGCACCTGTATTGAAGGCAGGCCTGTATTTGGGTTTTGCCTGTATTGAGCTGTATTGAGGTTTTGAACTGTATTTGGTGAATCTTCCATGAAACCCCTTGCTGATTAGGTGTTGGAGGATTTTCCATTAGTAATGAATGGTAATTCCCTTCCTGTCTCCATGGCTGTGACAAACCCCCTAAATAAAATCTTCCACAGTTTCAAGGGGTTGTTTGCCCAAAACCGTGGTATAATACACAAGGGGGATCCCCTAGGGTACAGAAAAGCTATATCTGACAGTTTTGGGGGGTTTTTTATTCACTTTAGAATAGTAAAGCTCAAAGGAAAAACACTTCATAGATTACTGTGAAAATTATTCTGTATTCAAAATAAATTTATACTCCAAAAACTTATACTATGGTACAAATGTGGCCATTTAATAGGGCTTTGTGGGTAAAGCCCCCAAAATAAGGTTTCATATAGGTCTGGGTGATTTTTCCAAGTAACTGTAGTGAAAAAGCCCCCAAACCCATGGGAGAAAAACCTAGGAGTATGTCCCAGAGTTCTGAAAAACCCATTTTTAGACAGTTTTTGGGAATTTTACCTGATTGTCCACAGTAAACCTAAAGAATAATGGCTAATTTTTTTGGAAAAAATATACTCAAAAGTTCCTTTCCAATTATTCTGTATTTAAAATCTTTGTGGGAACCAAAACCCCCTTTTTGGCATCAATTCAGCAATTTCACAAGGCATTAACCAAGATTTCAAAAGTAGCTATTCCAAAATAAGCCTTGCAGAAGTCCATTGGGTCTATTTCAGTAGCTTGATAAAACAAGTCCCTAAACCCAGGGGATGGCCCTGGGTTCCAAGAATCTATGTTTTTCCTTTTTGGAAGGGGTTTTAATTAATTGACTATATTAAACCCCCCAATATAAATTATTCATACAGTTATGTCAAGAGAATTCTGATTTTTAATAGATTTTCAAATCCCCAAAAATTACTTAAAAGAACAAATCTGAGCAGTTAATGGGGTTTTCACTGATTTTTCAATAGTAAAGCCCCTAAAAGATGTCTCCTCTTAATTTATTGTGTTTTATTAAATTTTTTATGTTTCAATATTATCGAATATTTCAAACACATTAAATTTTAATAAAATTTTTCTCTTTGAGTGATCTTAAAAAGTATTAACTTTTATTTTTTTTAAACAATGTTAATGATCATATTAAAGCAAATAATTTTAGTAAAAGTTATTTGAATCAATTATATATTAAGATTATTAGAAACTTGAAAAAAAAATTATTGAATTTTATTTATTATAAATTTTTTATTTTAAAAAAAAATAAAATAAAATTAATATTTTAACTAAAATAATAAAAATTTATTTTGAAATATTGAAAGAAAATTTTCAAAAAAGAAAAAAAATCAGGATCAAGTCAAAGGTTTAATTTATTTTGAATATTCTGTTAAATTTATTTCTTTTTAGTTAATTTGTAGTTTCTTGAATAATTTAATTTATTTTTCAGTATATAGCCTTATAAACTTTATCTTTTAACGTGAGATGAAAAGATGATTTTTAAAATAGTGAAGAAAAATTAATAATAATTTTATATTAGTGGAACTTTTAAAAGAACTTTATAGGAATTATTTTATAACATTAAGATAAATGAAAATTTATATTATGGGAGAAATTAAAAGAAAAATATATCCCTGGTTATCTGGTTAAACAAAAAATTCCCTGGTGAGACTTACTCAAAAGGAGCACTGGTTTCTGGAATAGTAAAAAACTTCCAGTCCATTAGGTTAAGCTTAAGAAAAATAGAACTTTGGGACTTCCAAAAGATCTTAATATCAATTGTCTTTGGATCAGGAAATTCTTCATAGAAGCCTTTAAGTTTGTTTTACAAAGCTGTATCTTCATGTGAAGATGAGGGATACATCTCATCAAATAATTCTGCAGTCATGTTTGATGAGATTGGTGGTGGGGTTGTTTAGAGGTTTGTAACAGAGAAGTGTTTTCTTGCTTCATCTTAAAGAATTCAGTTAAGAGTTTCTGCCAAAAAATCAAAGAAAGCCAAATTTGAGTCATGAGTTAAGAAAAAAAACTTGAGGTTGAATCAAAGGTCCAAAATTGAGGCAGAAATTTCTGTACTCTTCATAAAAAGGTGATGGGGGTAATTGGAAAGTTTTTAAGTTATTGCATTTATTGATGGATGTATTGGACTGACATCATTTTGGTCACCATCCTAATAAAGAAGCAATTTGGTTAGTAAGAGTAAAGAATAACTAAGCAAAAAACACTTAAATTTTTAATCCTTTTTATTAGAAGAAGGTACAGGGGAAGTGCATTATTCATAGTTGAGTCTTTCAAGCCACAAATAAGTTTTTTGGCTTCATAAAGGGGGTGAAGAAAATTGCTCAGAACATTTAACTTTTCCCATTCAAGGGGTGAGAGGCAATAAAATGAAAGATTTGGAGGGCTAAAAAGTAAATAGTAGGCCCCTTTGAGGTCCCATGTTTGTGTAAACATGTCGTAAGTCAAGTTCCAGCATGTAAAAGTATGGGAAAACATAGAAGCTGATTTGGTGTTTTTACCTTCATAATTGCACATGAGCTGGATTGTTGTTGCAAACTTTTTGCTCCACTGTGGGCTTTGATGTAAATACAATTCAAGGCAAGCAATTTGGGAAATTATCAATTTAAAATTTAAATCATATACATCTGGTTGATCAATAGAGTTGGAAATAGCCATTGGACCATTAATCCCTTCAGTACCAACAGGAAATCCTGATGTTGGATGAAAAAGGGCACTAATTCCTTCTCGAGTGGCCAAGTGAATAGTTTGTGCCAGGCACCCAATTTCCTAAGTTTTGGTTAAGAACAAGTTGGTGATGTCTTGGATCTCATTTTCCATGCAGTAGCTGACAGATTAATTATGAGTGGTGAGGAAAATGAGGTTTTTTTTGAGATTATATTAAGTCAAAATATTGAGGAATATTTTGGCAAGTGCAGAGACCTAATGATCAGCTTATAACACACAAAAAAATAAGAGACTTGAAGACTTACCTTCAATCTCAGTAAGGCCCAATATGATTTGATTTATTTTGAAATTTAAAATAAATATAGTGGCCTGTGACTACCATAAAGAAAGTCACATTAGGACTGGTCAAAGTGTCAGTCATAAATTACAAATAGCTCCCATAACTGGAGAGAGTTTTCCAAATATGGTCTTGATGAAAAAAAGAAGATGCTTTACAGATGAGCAGTCAATTCTGATCAATGCACAATCATATTAAAGACACTAGTGTTTCAAAGCTCAAGGAGAGCATGAAAGTATTTTGATTTGGTTATTGATGGAGGGAGAACACGGTAAGATATGAAATAGACAAGTGATGTCTTGAGGCTTTCAAGAAATAAGTGCTACAAAATTTAGTTTGTTAGATAAAATAAATAAAGAATTATATATTTTATGCAAAAAAAAAACCTTTTTGTGGTGTTTGGTTTTCACATAGCTATCAAGGGTCCCTAGAGACATGGCCAATTTCTTGTTGGGGTTGGTCAGATGATGCAGGGATTTAAGGTTATCAGTAATTGCTTTGGTTCTTCAAGTGAAATTCTATTCAAGTTTTCTTTGGAATTTGTTTCCATGGGAAGAAATGAAGCTAAACTGAACAACCACATCTTCAACCACTGTAAAACATAGCCAAACCCATTATTGTTTGGATTTCAAACACCCCTCACTGTTGGACACTTGTGGTTGTGAGTTGAGATGGGCAATTGGCTGACATGGAAATTAAACCAAAATTCAGAGTGAAAAAAAAAACAAATTCCAGAATAGGCAGTTAATAAAAAAAGAGAAGTAATTTAAGAGAGAAATAAAAAAGGAATACGATCTGGGGGATGGAAAGAGTGGATGTGAGGAGAGAAAAACAAATTAAGTAGGTGAGGTATGGAAGGAGGAAATGGAAATAAAAAAGGAAGGGAAGGTGGATTATGGGGAATGGGGAAGCAAAGATTTTGGTATTAAATAGTCCCCTTGACCCTCTCCCAACCCCGACCATAAGAAAGGGTAAATAAGCAGGGATAATTTTTGGACCAAAAACTCCCCATAGTCATAGCAGATTGGGGTGCATTAAGGTGAAAATGAGTCAGCATTCCCACAGGAGGAACCCTTACTTTATCCCCAAAAATAATGAATTAAATCAAATTCAAATTTAAAAATATTCTTTTGAATTAATTTTTTTCATATCATACCCTAAAAAAAGAATTGGGAATTTATCATCTGTAGAAATGAATTATTTTTAATTAAATAATAAAATCATAAATTAAAATAATTTTTAGATTGATTTAAGTTACATATCTATGTTGTTATATTAAAAAAAACTGAACTTCCTAATCAATATCTCATTTATTTGAAAATAAAATGAGAACCAAATAAAAAAAATTAAATAACTTTTAATCAAATTGAATTAAAATAAAAAAAATAGTTAAAATATTTAATTCATAAAAAATTCTAAATAAATTTTAAAATTAAGTTTAATTATAAGAAAATAAATATAAAATAATATAAATTTATATACTAAAAAAATAATTTCAGGAAAAAAAACAAAAAAGAATTAATTACCAGATAATATAGACTTAAGAATTAATTTCAGAAACTATTCTAGCTTAAAGAGTTGCTCTAAGGAATTCAATTAAGAAATATTCATATTAATATAATTTTTCTCATTTTTTTTTAACTATAATTCTTTTTTCAATTTTGTTTTTTTTATTTTTTATCCATATTTTTTTCTCTTATTAAAAATTAATTTTAGTTTCTTTAAAATTAATTTAAATTTTCATTTTTTTCTTGATAATTTTTTATTTATATCCTAATTGAATTCCTCTTTTATAAAATTAAAAGAAAAAAAACTTTCAATAAATTTAAACAAATTGACATTTAAATAATTATCAAATTAATCACATTTTTTTTCTAATTTTTAATTATCTACCAATATTTTCTTTATGAAAAACTTTCCTCATTCTATATAATATACATTTATTTATGATGTTAAAGTATAAATTTTCTATATATCTTTCTTTTTCTTTTTTTTTGACAAAAATAATTTCCTAAAATTGAAATTTAAATTAAAAAATTAAAAAAATTCTTTAAAAGAAAAAAAAATCAATTAATTAACTCATTTTTTTTTTTGAAGCTTTTAATTAAATTTATTAAAAATTAATTCCATCAAAAAAAAAAATTCTTTTCAAAATAATAATTAAAAAAAAAAAAGGAAAAAAATTTGGTTTTATAACCAAAAAAAAAAGTGCATATCCTATATTAAGAAAAAAAAATTGATAAATAAGTTTTTTTTTAAAAAAAAGAATTATGAAAATATATATTATTTTTTGAATATTTTTTTTTAATTTAATTTCATTTAAATTTATTAAAATTTAAATTCAAGTTTTTTTAAAAAACCTTTTTTTATAATTTTTTTTTTAATTTTTTCTCTTTATATTTATAAAATCTATATTAAATATATATATATATATATATATATATTATGAATTTTAAATTGATTTATTTTAAATTAAACAAAAATGAATGTTTTCAAAAAAAATAGTTTTATATTTATTTTTTTCTTTAATTTAAAGGTGTAATTATAATAAATTCAATTTTTTAAAATAATTAATTTATTTTAAAATTTTGAAATTAGAAAGTTCATTATAAATAATTATTAAAATTTTAATTTAAATTCAAAATAAAAAAAATAAAAAACAAAAAATAAAAGGGATTTTTAAAAATGATTTTCAAGATTTAATTATTTATTCTTTAAAATATTTTTGAATATTTTTTTTTTTTTTTAAAAAAAGAAATAAAAAAAAAGTTATATTTTAATGATAAAGAAAAATTAAAATTTAAAAAATTAATTAATCAATCAATAATCTTAAATTAAAAATTTGAAGGTTTTCTTTTTATTTGAAAACATCTAATTATTATTATTATTATTTATTATTTATCAATTTGTTTTTTCATTCAAAAAAAAAACAACTCAAAAAAAAAAACATAAAATGTGTGATTTTGAAAAAAAAGAAAACATTTTTTTTCTTTTTTGGGGGATTTATAATTTAAATTTTTATAAGTTTAATAAAAAAAACAATAATAATATCTTATATTTATATATATATATATTATTTTTCAAATAAAAAAAATTCAAACTTATTAATTTCAATAATAATAATAATAACAATAATTTCTTTTAATTAGAATTAACTTTTTTTTTCATTAAAATGAATATCTTTCTTTTAAAAAAGAAAATTATCATTTAATGTAATAAAAAAAAACTCAAGAATTTAGATCTTTTAGAGATAAATAAATAAATTACTATTATTTATTTATTTATTTATTTTTTAAAAGGAAGATATCTTCCTTAAATAATAATTATTATTAACATTAGAAATCTTATGTTTTGAATTATTCAATTGATAAAATTATATAATTCATTAGGGGTTTTCACTTTAAAACTTTTGAAGGTTCCAGAAAGAAAAATATTAAAAAAACATAAGAAATGACCCAATAAAAGTTCTTTAAAGAATAAATTATTAATGGGAACGATATTTTAAAAGGAATAATGAAAATTTCTTTTTTTTATAATATTAATTATTTTATTAATGTGGAAAAAGTTTTTATCATTACAGCCATTAAATTATGTTAATAAAATCCATAAAATGTCTTCAACTAAAATAATAACTATATGATCTTTTTATTTTTAAAATAGGAAATAACAATTTTGTTGTTGATAGAATTTTACCCTTATAATTAAAAAAATTATAAAACTCTTATTTTAATAAGTTGAATATTCTCATTAAAAAAATTTGAAAATTCATTATTAAAGAAATAAGATAATTATTCTTACAAAAAAACATTCTTATTTGTGAAATAAAAAACTATTTTTTTAAATAAAAGAAAATTATTTTTCTTTAATAAATAGAGTGAATTTTATTAATACAATAACATTAGTATTATTATTTTATCAATAAATTCTTGAGCCCTTTACTTAGTAGTTTAAAACATATAATAAACTCCTTAAATTTGATTTCTATTGACAATTTTCCTATTGAAGCAAGATTTTTTCCTTTAATATATTTATACTTCATCAAGTAAAATAATCAATTGATAAAAAATAAAAGAGGTTTTGAAATTAATACCCCTGTTTTAATTCTGTAATTTTTAATTCAAAGAATAATAATCCAAAATTATAAAATTATTTCATATTATTCTCAATATTCTCAACTTTCTTTGTAAAAAAAAAGTAAAGCAAATTCTTAATATGGAACCCTTTAAAGGAATTTGAAAGAACGAAATAAACCATTTTACCAAATTTCCCAAATAAAAATAAAAAATAAAAAAAATAAAAATTGAAGATTATTTCTATTGTTAAGAAGCCAAAAAAATAGAAATCAAATTTTCACAAGAGAATTCTGAAAATATTTCTCTGGGTATTTCATCTAAAAAAATGGGGTTCCTTTTAAATTTTTTTTTAAAAAAAAAACTAAAATCTTTTTGACCATAATTTGATAAAAAAAAGATGAGTTTTTTTTTCTTTGTAAAAACAAATAAAGGATTAAATATTTTTACCACAACCATAAATTTCAATTTTAAGGTTTTTTTTTTTAAGTTTCAATAAATTGAAACAAAAAAAAACTATTAATTGATTTAATTTTATAATTATATTTTAATTTATTTATTATTTTTTTAATATGTAATTTTTTTGTTTTTTTTTTATAAAATTATTTAATATTAAATGATAATTTTTTCAAATCTAATATATATATATATATATATATATATGTCAAACTTAAAAAAAAAGAAAATATAAAATTAATTTCAAACAAAAAAAATGAATTTTTCAAATATTTGAAATGAATCAATTTAATTAATGGAAAATTTTTCAATAAGATTAAAAATTTTATTTATTTATTCATTTTAAAATTATATGAGATTTTATTTTATTTTATTTTATTTGATAAAAGGATTATTGATTTTTTTTAATTTTTAATTAAATTTTAAAATAATAAATTTTTTAGGATTTTCAAAAATAAAAAAAATAAAAAAATTATTTTATTTTATTTATTTTTTATTTTTGAAAAATAAATAAATAAATGAATTAACATTTGATACAATTCAAAAAAAAAAAAGAAATACATGTGAAATAAATCATATGAAACAATTTTCCTTTTTATGATTTTATATTTCTATGGTAAATCTTTTGAATCAATTTTATTTTTAAACTTAGTAATAAATAATTCAATTTATTAATTTTATAAAATCAAAAATAATAAGAATAATAGAATTATATGATAATTTTCTTTTTTACAAAAAAAAACAACAAAGATTAATACTGAAATTTATATCCAAAGAGAGATTATCTAACTTAAAAATAATTTTTTAAAAAAATTATTCTTTATAAATTTTTTCAAACCTTTTAGAAAGAATAAAGTATCATTAAAAAAATCTCATTTTAAAATGAATATTAAATTTGAAATTCAAATCAATAGGTGTTTATATTAATTATTTAAATATAAAAAGTAGAGATAAAATAATTAAAAAAACCCTATTATATCAATTAACTTTGGATTGAAAAAATGAAACAACCCTAAAAAGCTTTTAAAAGGAGAGTTAGATACATGAAAAAACTTGAGCCTTTATTTAATTGACAATAGTAACTAGTTTTTCTGAATCATTTTATAATTTACTTGAGTATATTTGGAAAATTTCTGGGTGATTTTATTCCTTGGATTTCTGGAGAAATTACAACTTTTAACTGGGTGATTGAGTTAACTAGTATTATTGAGAAAGGAAATATTTCACTTATTTCCTACTTCATTGAATTATCACATTTTTAATTGTTTTCTTTATATTTGAAATCTTTAAAGATTCCATGAACCACCATGCTGAGTGATATTCTACTTTACACATTCAACTTTTACATTTGTGTGATTTTCTTTTAAGATTAATTAAGTAAAGGATCTTTCCCCAAAAAGGAAATAATAATGAAATTATTTCTCGAGTTATTTAGGGGTATATTTTGAATTAAAATGATAATTAAAAGATTAATTTAATAATTTTATCCAATTTAAAATATGAATATTTTTTTTTTCATATGGTCAATTTTGGGTATTTGTAAAAATTAACTAATTTTGTGGTCTTGACCAATGAGAGTGGAAAATTTTCTTTTTGGTAGTTTTTGGCTTCCATTTTTATTCTGGGGCTTCCTTACGGAATTTTTTTATTTGTGAACCCTTCTTTGGATTGGTTTTTTTTTTATTTTGTACAAAATTATTCCAAATGGGCTAAAATATAGTTATTGAACAAGTATGGAAAGAATAACAGTAGTAAAACAGTTCATAAAAAGTGATAAAACATATTTTTGATAAATATTGAGAAATAGTTTGAAATATAAATTCATCACCAAGACTTAATAGGGGACCAAATGATCTAATTAGATAATTTGGGTAAATTAAACCCCTGAAATTTCTTGGGTGTTGGTAAATTGTTGAAAGATTCCAAAAGGTCAAAAAAGTGACAAAATTTCCTTATGAGTGAATTCATACCTTTTATAAGGGAACTGATTGACGGGCATACCTATAAGGCTATAATTGAATCCCATTAAAATGTGAATTTTCATAATTAACAGGTGGGAGTTTTGTTGTCTGTGCTCACGAGTATTTGGAGTGTATTTAGGAGTATGAATCCGTAATCATTATTCATTTGGTTAAAAATATCATCCAAACCTCCTTTAAAAAGCTGTTTTAAAATCAAAGCTTATTTATTAAACTTGTGAGTTCTTTTTGATTTTTCTATTATTATTTTGTGTTATATTAATAAATTTCCCATTCTTTCCAGTTATAGTTTTAATTTTAAATGGTTAAGAATATAATATTATCTATTTGAATAATTTTGAATATTAAATTAAAAAATAATTTTATCAAGTTTAATTATTAATCCTAAAATTTTCCAAAAAAAATTATATCAACAGAACATTATTCCAATTATTACTTAAAATTAATAATTGAATATTTTTATAGGTAAAATTTGGAAACAGAATTAATTCCGAAATTAAAAACTCAATTATTATTATAAAATAATAGAAATTTGAATATTATTATCATTATCATCATTATTATCATATGATAAATTATATTAAATGTCTTAATTATGTTTCTTTTTCAAAATGATGAAATTTAACTATATAAATTATAATAATTAACTTTTCTTTGATAATATTTCTTAAAAGACAAGTTTCATATTTTGATTTTAATATTATATTTCTATTTTTAAATTATTAATATATTAATATTATAATAATACTAATAAGAATAATAAATTTTTCAAAAATAATGTATTTAAATTTTCTTCAAACAAGTATTTTTTTATCTAAAATTCAAAAGTTTCTTTTTAATTGTTTAGTTTTTTTAAATAATCAATTTCTAATATTAAATAATATCATAGATAAACTATTTATTAACCTTTAAAGATATCAAATTTTCATGATCAATTTATTATTAAACAAAGTTTTTTAATATTACATTAAAAGAAAAAAAGATGAAGTTTTTAATTTTTTCAATTTCATAAAAAATCTAAGAATTGGATCAGAAAGAGAGAGTTTGGTATCTTTCAAAAAATTTCTTAAACTCAGGTTTTGAAATTAATCTTATTTAATAGAGATTTGTTTTCATAAAGCAGTAGAATTGGAGTTTATCTTTAATTATTTCCACAAGGAAGATCATAATATTATTTAAAACTTGAATTGATCCTTGGAAATTTAATTTGAAAATAAATTTGATATTTTTAATTTTTTCAATCTTTTGAGTTTCTTTATTTTTTCATTCTAATTTGAAAAAAATTAATTTAAATTATCATTTCTCAAATAATAAAAATTTTGTTATTATAAAAATGGTAAATATTTTGAAAGTGAAGTATGATTAATAAAGTAAGACTAAGGGCCAAAAAAATAATGATAGAATTAAGGATAAAAATTAAAATTTAACATTTTATAATACTAAATTATCTAATTATAATGAATTAAACTTTATTAAGGAGGTAATTAAAAATCATAGAAAAACCGCAGTTTAAACTAAAGCTAAAATTAACCAAACAAATTGAGCTTAAATAGGCTAATATTTCTTTATTTCTGAAGTTCTAAAATCAAACTCTTGATAAGTAATCTCAAAAATTTTGCATACCCAGAACCTTATAAATACATTCATTGGCTTTTATTAGAGGATCAGAGTCGTAATAGCATCATCAAAGGAATTTTTTTTCGATAATAATACTGCTAAATTTTCAAGTTTTCTAAAGATAAACTTTTCAATATCCAATTTCCTTGTTATTGAAATTTAAATCCTGGAAAAAAATAAATTTTATTCAAGCTTAATGGATAGGAAGGATCAGAAATTTATCAATAATCACAAAATTATCACAATATTTGAAAGGTTTTGGCAATGTACTAATTGGAAGATATTCATTATTTGAATGAGACTGAGCTTATTTACTAATAGGTTTAATTTCTCTTAATTCTTTTTCTAACTGACCTTTTTACATAGTATGAATCCCAATCCCTCACTAAAAAGTACTAAAATTTTCATCCTACAAGGCAACAAGAACCATCTCGACTACTTTCTTGAGGGAAATACCACTGACTCTACCAATATTTATCCAATATATTTTGGAAATTCCCAGAAACCATGAGAATTCTGAAAGAGCTTGGCCTTGAATTGGGGCTTTAATTATTCTTTTTACAATACAGCTTGGATCAAAAATTCATCTTAACTGAATTTTAAATTGAGTTTTACTCATACTTTATTGAAAAAATTAATCAATTCTCTTGTTATTTGAAATATTTAGTGTAAAAAAAAGCTTCTGAATTGGCAAACTTAAAAGATATCAAGTTTAACTCATTTCTATCTAGCTTAACTATTTTAATTTAATACTGTGATTAAGGAATCACTAATACTGTGAAGGATAATTATTGAGCTTGTGGTGAGATGATATTATGAAACTAATTAAAATGATTATGAATAGCTTTCAAATATTAAACATCTTTAATAAATATTAATTATGTGTAAAAAATGGGATTTGATAAATTTTGAAACAATTTCAAATTTCTGGAAACATAGAAAGATTTATGACTAACTAGAAGAATTTATTTAGCAAATTTACAATGATGAGATCTCTTACTTTGATGAGAAAATAACAGATATTCCAAGGCAATTGACTCATTGTGAAGGCTTTATGTTTTCAATAACATAGGCCCAGAAAATCATTAAGAATTCTCTCAACCCAATTTCTGAGCATACTAATAAAGATGAGATTTTCACCATGTCATCTGATAAGTATCTGGTATTTAACACTTAAAAATCCAAGATAATGAATAGATCTGTTCAAGAAGCATCTCAAAGGGATAATTAATTTGAAGAAGATGATTTTAATTGAATAGATAAATTTCCTTGGAAGCTAAAATAGGTAAACTATTATTTTTAAAAAAGTAATTTTTCTCTTTCTAGTCAGCCATATAAGTAAAAATATACTTTCTGGAAGCCTTATTTGAAAGCGCTCTCAGCTCTTAAAACTGATATTCACAAAATTTGAAAATTTAAAAAGATTCAAAAATCACTTGAATAATTTTTTTTATAATTAATTTCTTGATTTTAAATGAATCTTATTCTAATTAGTTTATTAAATTGATTTTTATTGTATTCATTTACTAATTTTTTTTTGATTTTTTGTATTGAATTCTTTACTTTTGAATTTGAATTTATTCTCATTATTTTCTTTTGTTATAATTTATCTGATTATTAAAGTTTTTTCTTAAATTTCTTTTTCTTATAAAACCAAATATTTTTAATGATAATACGGAACATTTATAAAATCTTATTTTGAAACAATAATTATAAAAAAAAAAACTTTAAAAACTAATAATGGTTTTTTTTTTATCATTATCTTATTACACTAAAAAAATATTACAAAAAAAAAAAAATTAACTTAATGAATTATTTATCTTTTAAGTTTTAATTCAGATTTATTTATTTATTTATTTATTTATTTATTTTGGTTTTTTTTTTTTCTCAAAAAAATTGAAAAATAAATTCTTTTTTAAAATGAATAAATAAATTTAAAGGCCTTGTTTGTTAGGATTATAAAGGTCCATTTTATTTTTGGGTTTTGAAACAAATTTTTAATTGAAACTAAAGTAAAAAAAAAAAATTGAAATTAAAAATAATTTTGATTTTTATGATCTATCTACTCTGGAGATTTCAATGTTCTTTACTTTTCTATTAACTAGGAAAAAGTGACATTAGATTTTCAATTTTTTTTGGGAGGGTTCTTTCCATAATTATTATGCATAAGTCATCAATTAACTACATCATGACCAGTTTTGTAGTCAAATGGCTATTTAATCTGACTTGTGACAAAGAATTTAGGCATTGTGACCATCATTATGTCAGATGTAGAAGGTGCTTCAATCCATGGCATAAAGAGGATTTATAAAATGAAAATTGCTTTAGTAGACTTTTTGGAATGGGATGACAGGACTTATCTTCATTAATTAATTTATTATTAAATTATACACCCAGCTCCTTCAAAAAATAATTTTGAATATGAAATATTGAAGAGAAGTTAGGGATTACCCTATATAGATTGGTTCATGGAAGTTCATATGATACAGGGGGGAAAATGTTCAATGTGGGCAAAGCCACAGATTATGAAGTCTCGCAGTGTGTGGTTCAAGCCACTTTTGTTGTGTTACATTATTACACAATCATGTAAGTATTTTATTTAATTAAAAATTTTCAAACAAAAAAAAGGCTAATGTTTCAGTTGTAATTTGGATTTCCAGCCACTGATGAAGTAGAAAAATTGGCCAAAAATAGAGTAAAACTTTATAAAAAGACAAGGACTTAAAACCATAATTTGGGAAATTGACGGAACCCACATACCAATAATCCCACCAGCCAATGACCAATATAATTCATATGTGAATTAAAAGGGCTGGCATTCTATTTTTTTTCAATGAATCATTGATGGGAATGGAGGATTTTGTAATGTGAGCAATATTTTTAATATTTGCACAGCAAAACTATCTTATTTGTAAGCTGTATTCAGTTGTATGGTTGCCTTCCTGGGTCAGTGAATGATATTTGTGTATTTAGAAAATTATGGATTGGGAAAGATCTAATCAATGGAATTACCAGATTCCCGCCAGAGTTATTACTAATTGGAGATTTTGAATATTCTTTAAGGCTGCCAGTTCTCATACCTTCAAGGAACCCTCAATATGAAGAAGGAGCACATTTTAATATTATCAATTCATAAAAAAGGTAATTAGCTATTTTAGGAAATAATCAGTAATGTAAAATTATAATTTTTGTTTTAGAATTGTAGTTGAGCAGGCATTTGGAAAATTGAAGAATTTTTTTTCAAAGTCTTCTGAAACCACAAGCAATTTTTCCACTAAATACAGGTAAATTTACAATAGTCTGTATGATTTTAAATAATATAATTAATAGGAATAAAAGTAATTTTTTACACAATTGGAATCTCAAAACTGTTCAAGAGGAAAGGTTTGGATAGAATAAACAAAAAAGGAATTTGTTTTGAAAATATTAAGGCTGGTTATATTCATGAAAAAATTTATTTCAATGTATGATTAAGAGATATTTGTGGCAAATATTAGTAAGATGCTACATGTTAAGAAATTGCTAATAAATATTTTAACTGAAATATAACTCTCAATACAAAGGACACTTTCATCATTTACTGTGAACCAGTGAATTTGAAAATAATTTTAGACAAAAAAGGGTCAGTTAATCTTTAATCAAAACATGAGTAAGAGATCTTGAAAATAATTCAATTCTTGTGATGCTTTTGCTTTTAAATCATGTAACATCAGATCTTGGACCTGAATCCTGTGTTGTAACAAAGTAATTTCTTTATCTTGAGCCAAATTTTGAATTTTAAATAGAGAAATATGATTCAGAAGTTTTTACTTTGTAAGTTTCATGTTCTCTATTTCATGCAAACTCTGGAAATATTCTTCACTGAGAACCCTTTGAGCCTGATTGGAATGGTGGTGCACTCATGTGAGGCATTTAGGTAAATTATTATATTGTATTAAATAAATCACTTTATAATAAGTATGATACTCAAGAATGCTCAAAGGTCATGTGAGATAAAATTTTCTTCTGTGTAATATTTGGTCTTATGTTTCAAATTTGATAAAGATTTTGAAGGAAATAAACCCAAGAGATATCTTTATATTTCTATACACTGTATTTTAAACAATTTCCATAATAAAAATTGAGCTATTTTTCATAAAACACAAGTTTAATTTGAAATTTCTCCAATATGGATTTTGTCTATTTTCAGAATATTATAAAGGGAAAATTAAAATACAAGAAATTTCCCTATTTGTGAGAAAATTTGAGATAAAGGAATTAATGATTTTTATTTGAATTCACTCATATTTAAATTTCATAAATGTACCATGTAAATACTTAGAAATTCTCCCAGGGATTTTTTCACTGAACTTAATTGAAATGATACCAAATTCCCCATTTAATAATCAAAAATTTCTGAGAATAATTAATAATATAAATCATGAACAAAAATACTATCCCATTTGGAAATCTTGTGGTGGCTCATCCAATGGAACACCAGTCATTTTTGACAACATTTCCATCATGTACATGTTCATTTTATCATTGCATTGGCATTCTTCATCCTGTATTTGTGTTTCCCATAGGTGCTGTTCCTCTTCTCAATCATGCATCAACATTTATCTTTCATTGTCCCAATATATTTGAATCCAATATCTTTCTTCCAATCAATATTGGCTTTTATGTAACATAAGCATTAACAGAGAAAATTTGTTTTTCATATTCATATTCATGTTATTAATGAAATTGTGATCACAACATGTTGTTCCCATTATTATTCTGGATTCCTGAATAACTGAATTCTTACAGCCAATATGGAAGTGGCCAGCAACATTGTGAGCTGCCCCACTACCTCCTTGTTTACTCTGGATATTCCCTTGATCATCTTTCCAATCTCCCATTATCTCTGGGTTAAGATTCCACTGCCTGAATGCCTGGATTGTTCACATAAAGGTTCCATGGGTACTTCAAAGTCTTCTTGAGTTGTTTCCCCATAATAATAAAGTGTTGTTTGAGGAGAATCACTTGATTAAATCCCAACCTCATTAATCCCACAATTGTTTATTTTTATTTCTTTAAGTAACTCATATACCTGTTAAGAAAACCAAATTAGTAAGGTATAGGCATAAGAATTCATTTTGACTCACCTCCATAGTCATGTGATGATGCTGTATTTGCAAGTATAAGTCACCACCTCCATTTGAATCACAAAAATCTTCAATATTCCAAAAAATAACAAAAATTATCACTATTTAAACCATTATGAATTAATAAACTCACCTTGTAAGCCATTAAATCCTTATATCACCTTTAAAGTATTCACAATGAAAGTTCTTTTAATTTCAGAAAGTCTTGTTTGTGATTTTCATTTGTCTTGAAAAAAAAAGCCCCAAGAAATAAATGCTGATTTAGTGCTATCAAGATTGACAAAATCAATATGAAAAATTCTCATAATTTCCAATAATTGACAAGTCCTGTCTTCATTCCAAAAAAAAACAACTTTTGCAATTCTGTTCATGACTTTCTTGGGCCAGACATCTTTCAAATTTCTTTAGCCTTTGTGGTTCAACATTAAACCAATCATTTTCCCATTTTTGTCTCTTAAGCATACATTCATTCTTTAATTTTTGTCAATGCAATAGTGCTTCTTCACTGGTACGTCTTTTTTTGTCTTTGAGTTGAGGATTGACTTGGCAAATCTTCAAAATTATTTTAAACATGATTGGGACCGCCCATTGATGGATCCACATTATCATTTGGAGTGAGTCATGGTCTTCATGTTCTTTGTGATTCCCATTGAGGATTTGATGAACATGTTTGTAGGACAATAATTGAGAATTGGGGGTAACATTGGCCACGAGTTTTATTAAATTAGTAATTGATATAAAAATTCACCCAAACCCCAAAAATAAGATAAAATAACAATTTAAATAAATAAGGTGAGTCTTGAAATGACTTTGAGATTAATTTTGAATAAAAATAGATTAAAAATAATAATAATTTTTAAAAATTCAAAAATTATTTTGAAATAAATTCAAAATTTATTTTGAAACCTAAACATAAACCGGGCCTAAAATTTGAGAAAAGTTCCCCAGAGTATAATTATCTTTTTGAAAAAACCCGATTGATAAACCCCGAAGTTTTTTTATTTTTTCCGTTTTTGAAAAAAAAGGGTTTTTCATTATTTTTATTTTTATTTTAAATTTTAAATTTTAAGAGTATGATTTTTTTTTCTTTTTTTCTTTTTAGATTAGAATAGTTTGTTTCTATAACAATTTTAATGCTTCTTTTTTAATAATAATTGAAATCACCAAAGAATATATCATCATCGCTACTTTTCTTTTTGAAATTCTTATTATTTTGTCAATTTTAAAAATTTAATAATTCTTTTTAATCATCAAGAATTTCATCCAAAAGAACAAGTTGATCAAAATTCAAAAAAAATTAATTCATCATTATGAATCAATTTAATTCAAATCTTTCAAATTCAAATCCGGATCATTCAATCTTTTTATCTTCTGATCATCCAATCTCTGATACTGAAGCTGAAGATCAAACTTATGATGATTGTTTGTATCATTTTATTTCTTTTCAATCTGCTTTCAAAAATTAATTCACCCTTTCTTTTGGATTTTAGATGATTGGAATAATGATGATGATCTTGATGGTGATGTCAAATTTGCCGATTTACATGAACTTAAACCCACTTCAAAACATCATCCTAGGAAATCTTTTGCTCGTCGTTTCTCACCTTATAAAATCTTCAAATGTATGCTCTCATTTTAAAAATTGATTACACAAATTTCTTTAAATTTAAACTTAATCTTGTGCACTCTTCTCAAACCCATTTCAGTCCTTTTAATCACTTTTATTGGTAATATCTTTCTTAGCATCATCTTACTCATTCCTCCTTTTATCCTTAGGTAGTCTTTTTTTTTTTATCACATCCCTCTTTTAAATTCTCTTTTGACTAATCCTATCCTCTTTTAATTGGGTTAGATTTCGTGGTTTTTATCAATTTGGTGATTCTCCTCATCAAATTCATACTCGTTACATTTATGATAATGTAGCTGCTTGGATGTTTTGGGCTAGTTACAACTTACTTGCAAGTTGGGTACTTCATTTATTAATCGAATTAGTACCTAGGGTCAGCTTCAATCTATTCAAATTCTTCCTTTTTTTCTACTTTTCATTATTATTGACTCAAAATCTCTTACGTCTTTTTCTAGCTTTTAGTCTTTTTAGTCGATGTCATTTGGGGCGAAGTTAGTGAAGTCATTAAAACTTATGTTGAAAATTTTCGCATGTTCAAACCTTGGATAAAATATATGTTTTATTCAGCTATGTTGTCAGTAAATCATTCTAATTCAAGTATTTGAAAACTTTTGATAGGATGGATTAATTTTTCTTGATTCTTTTTTAGGTGGGGATCTTGGGAAATCATCTTTTCAGGATTATATCAACTTCATTCTCACGATGATAGCGGTCAATATCGAGCACCTTATACTGACGTCGTCTCTCTAGTCATTCGATTATTCTTTCTCTTTATGGTAGTCTTATCATTAGAAAAATTATTACTTCTAAGTATTGTACATCTTCAAACCACTTCATCAACTTTATTCAATTAAATTAGATCCTGATTAATTGAAATTTTTCATCTCAGAGTATGCGCTTTCATCGTGTTGCTTATGCAGATCGAATTCAAAAATTGGCTCAAGCTTTAACAGTCATTGACACCTTGCAAGAATATCGTCCAAAACGAAAAAGCTTACCCCCTTTCAATACTCGAAAATCAGGTGAAGTCATCACTATGAAAAACCTTCAAAGTCGTTTGGTCAATTCGTCAAAAAAATCCTCGCAACCATCTGAAACAAAATCTTCTTTAAATAACCAAACCAAACTAAAATGGTGGCAAAAACTTCATGGTAAAAATCACAATGTAGATTTAGAAAAGGCCGGTCAAGTTGAAACATCTATTTCAAACTCTAAAAATCCCTCGCCACCTAATTCTACTACTATCATACCTCCAACCATCGATGAACAAAATGAAAGCTTCAATGATGAAAAATCATCTCAAATCAAATTATCTAACCCAACACCAAAATTATCAAGAAAAAACTCGTTAACAACTTTTGCTACACTCGCTCAACGTGGCTCTTCAGCCGCTAAAATTGCTCAAGCTGCCATGAAAGATCCTGTCTCAGTCTTAGGTAAAAAATCAGGCCTTCGATTAGATGTCAATAATCCAACAGAAGCAAAAAAATTAGCTAGAAAAATTTATTTCAGCTTAAAAACTGATCCCAATCGGACTTACTTAATTCCTTCAGACTTTTTTCCTGCTTTTCCTACTCATGATTCAGCAAGAGATGCATTTTCTATCTTTGATACAGATGGGAATGGTGATATTAGTCGTACTGAAATCAAAAATGAAATCTTCAGAGTTTATAAAGAAAGAAGAGCTCTCACTCAATCTTTACAAGATGTCGGTGATGCTATAAGTAGATTAGATGGTTTAATGATGGTCATTGCTGCTATAGTCTTCTTATTTATTACTCTCTCAGTAGTCGGAATTGATTATTCAAAAGCTCTTACATCAGTCTATACTGTTGGTATAGCCGCCGCTTTTATATTCAAAGAAACAGCTGGAAATGTTTTCGACGCTATCGTCATGGTATTTTGTACTCATCCTTTTGATACGGGTGATCGAATCATTTTAGATAATGAAGGTGTTGAAGAAATCTTGGTGGTCAAACGTATGGGGCTTTTAGCCACTGTCTTTTGTCGCTGGGATGGTACAGAATGGTTTGCTCCAAATTCATTATTAGGTCAAAAAGCAATCATCAATTTAAGAAGAAGCACAAATCAATTTGAAAATGCTACAGTTCAATTTGGTTGGGATACACCTTTAGAAAAGATTGATGAATTAGAAGAAAAAATGAACGTTTGGTTAGAAACTGATGAACAACGTAGATTCGAACCTGGTACTGCATGTGTTATTCAAAAACTCGTCAATCAAGAATATATGGAAATCACTCTTGGAATGATTCATAGAGAAAATTGGCAAGATTGGGGTGCTAGATGGAATAGACGTACTGCATTTCACGCTGCAATTAATTATTATAGTAGGCAACTTGGAATCAAATTTTACAAATCAGAACAACCGGTTGAATTATTAAATTGGAAAGGTATGAAGGACACATTATTAAACGATCACTTTCCATTCTATGAAGAGAAACCCCACCATAATGATGTTAGCGAAGACGATGATGAATTTGAAATCGAATGTGCAAAAGATATCCTCAATAGTCCTCAACCAAAATCCAGTCAACGCCCTTATCAACATGATCAATCTAAATCAGAAAATATCTTACCAAATCCAACCATTGCTGAATCGCTTGGATTTTCGGCACCACCAAATGATGGAATTGGATTAAGAAGACGAAAGAGGATGAGCAAGAAGAAAGCTATGATGGGCGACGCTTGATAAATCACTCATGCCTTTTTACCTTGAAAAAGATTTTTGGTTTTCTTTTAACTTGCACACATAGTGAAAGGTAATAAATATTCAATCAAATGCTCATTAAGTCAATTAGACAGTTTTTATTTCTTTGAAAGAATCTTAAAATTTAATATATATCAAGTTTTTGTTCAATAGCAGAGTTTTATTTTTATTTTTGTCTTTCCAAAGGTTGTATATATCAAATTTGATTAGTTTGTTTGGACAAAACAGTAGGGAGAAGACGTTTAGGGATTTGTTTTGAAATAAAAACATTGCTTTTGTTAAACAACTTCCCTCAGTAATGATTTGTTTATTAAATGAAACCCCCATTCCACCCAAAACTACAAAGCGAGCTTCAACCAAGGATTGCCTTTCGACACTTGGCTTGAGGTAGGACTCATGAACGACTAAATCCGCTTACTACCCGTTATTTCTGTTTTTGTTTTGTACACAAAAGACTCTAGTGGCGACATTATTGGATAGGGGGCATGGGACAATTAAATATTTAAAGTACAGTACTAATTTCTGGCATCAAGACATTGTGACCAAATCGTAAACACAATACTCAAAGGATTTACATCTCTTAAGCACTCAAGCATCTACTTTGTTTTCCTATTATAATTTGACCATTGTTGTCTTGAATATTACATAATTCAATACAAAGAAGAAAAATAAAACCTAATTAAATGATAAACCATTTTGAATATGCATAACACATTCTACAATATTTAAGATCAATTCGGAAAGGAAGATCTCTCCTCAGGGGAGATCTTTCCTCATTATTTTTATTTTTAATTTTACTAATTTTTATTTTTATTTTTACCAATCTTCTATAGGTACGCTAATTCTCCAATAAGGGGAGATTAAAACTTTATACAATCATATAATTAGTTGTACCTATATATTATAGATTACTTTTATTAGTAAAATTAAAAATAAAAATTATTTAATTCAAATTCATTTCTCTGGAATTTTCCAGAATTCTATTGAATTACAACAACCATTCATTTTTCGAGTAAGATAAAAATAACCAAATTACTTGTATTTTATTTAGTAATTCATTTACTATACAGTACTATACAGTACAGTGTTAAAAATTGATTTTACATGATCACTCTTTAAAGAGAAATATAATACAATGTGCAGACAAACTTGTTCAAACCTATGGTTAATGGTGGACAGGTTTTGCCATGAGTTTAGCTAGGATCATCTACCCAAAACCATACATTTTCATGTACTTTTTTTCCATCTAACATGGATATAAAATAAGTTACAAGAGATAGATTAAAACAATACAATAGGGCATCTCAAACCTGCCAAATCCCACATTACAAATCAAGACTTTTTTTTCCCAAATCCTGCATTCACTTTTTGGGATTTGTCAAATCCCCCACCTAATTAGCCCTGGTATTTTAGGTACAAAACCCATGTTTTTTAGTACCTAATCCCATTTTTTTTGTTCAAATCCCACATTTCTCAATGCCTCTTTGAAAGAAACTTAATGACTTAACTCATGGAATTTCTAATCATACAAATAATTCTTAAAATTAGATTTTCAAATTTACCCACTATTAATCATGCAAAAAGAAAAAATCCCTTCAACAATCTTCAATCCAGAACTTAGAGTCATTAAATTATATAAAAGCTTTGAATCTGACCTTCAATTCAGAAATTGAGCAAAACATCTTTATGTTATATTTGCTTTGTAAAAGCCATTACCTCTGAGGACACATACCTTCAACTCTATAACTTATAAATACACAAAAAATTACTTGAAAAATTTATCATCAAAAAAAATTTAGGCAATTATTCCAAACCAATCATATTTTAATTGATAGATTAGATTAGATGATTAAATTTTTCAGAATTCCTCAAGCTTAAAGTAAAAGTACCTATAATTGCAATTAGACATGGCTTCATCAAGACTAGGGTTAAATGGAATTGGTGAATTATTGGGGAAAATAAGCATGCTTTTTTGAGTCATCCAAAGTATCATTGGGCTCTATATAAGCCAAATTATTTCATGTTTACTGAAGATTCAAAGGGAATTAATCTCATGGTAAAATTTAAAGAATAGGACTGAAAGCTCCAAGGGCATGAAAGAGGAGTGATTTCCTGGATGTATTAGATTAATATATAGTATCTTTATATCTTTATCACAAAGATCAGTTAAAGATGGTGAGGATTATTTTGATCAAAAAAGAAAAAAAAAGGTATGCATTATTTTTAAATAATTAGTAAATATATAACTAATTCTAAATTTTTATGATAAAGATACTCAATTTCAATAAAGATGGTTTTTGATTTAAAAAAGGAGTTCATTAAATTAAATTTAGTCTGAAATTTTTCATTAAATTACTCTAATTTTTATAAACATATAATCATTTCAAAATACCCTGGTGATTACTACTCTATCACAAGGGCTCTTCTAAGTGAAGAGGTCTTGGAACTCAGTAAGCTGGACTCACTTATAGAGGGCTTAGAATTGGATAAGAAGAATACACTTAAGAGTTTAATAAGAATTAAATTTCTAATAAAGATAAAAATAAGAAAAGAACAATAGTAAAAGAAATAAGCAATAAGAGAGTCAAACACAAAAAAATTCCAAGACCACTTTTTTAACCTTTCAAAAGGAAAGAGAGGGGTAAATAAGTATATGGCCATCACAACTCTACTGAAAGTTGAGGAAAAATTTAAAGACTAAATTAATATCAATAAATAAGATAGTCAAAAATAACAATAAAATTTTTTATTAAATAATAAATTCAATATATTAATAAACTGGGGAAAAAGTCTTCAAAGGGTAGAAGAGGGGTTGGTATATTTGAGAATTCACCAGAATTGACCCAAAGAGTGAATTTTCTTGAAAGGAAACATTGATTGAATTGAATTAGATTATAAAGGCCTTGTATGGATGTAAAGGATTTTTACAAGAGGTGTGGTGAAATAGGATTATCATAAAGTTTCATACTTGTGTATAAAAAACTGTATTTGGTGAATACATCCTGTATTGGTGAATACAACTGTATGAGTGTTTCAAAGAAGATTTCTGAAAATGAATGCTCATACACAGCAAGGATTTGCTGATTTGGTAAGCTTGAATGGGCTTAAAATTTAATTCCCCTTACCCTGATAGTGGCTGGAACAGTATCCCCCTCTTGAAACTTATGGGCTATTGAATATCATAATAACCTGTCAATATTTTGTATCATCCATTTATCACTAATTTTTTTTTTTTCAAAATATTTAAATTTAAAATTTTATTCCTCTTAATCATTATCCTTAAATTCCTTTACCTTAATTCTTCTATTTAACTATTTTCATTAATAAATTTCTCCCCACTTCATTAAGTAAATTATTTAATTTTTTTTTTATGAGTTATGGTTCTTTGTATTCAGTCTTTTCTTTTTAAAACTTACTTTTTTTCAAAATTTTTTGGGGTTTATCCCAAAAAATACAATCTAACATGACCTTCAACTCAAAAATTAATAAAAAAAATGACTATATGAATGTATAATATTTTTTGGAAATGGTAATAATTGACAATTAGAACCTTCCTTATGAAAAATTGAAGTCTTATTGTTTGAAAAGTCTTGATGATGAGGGGAATTTTCCCAAGAATCTTGAAAAAATTCCCTAAATGGCCTTTTTGGGGTAATTTGGTATAGGCCTCATTATTGGTATATATGGGAGCAATTGCCATATCTGGGCTTTTTGGGGCCCTAAAGCCTATAAGCCTTGGTCTATGGTCCATGGGGGTTATAGAAGGCCCCCCTGGGCCCAATTTTGCTGGAGCTCCAGGGGGTCCAAAGGACCAATATTACATTGACCCAATAATATTGGTCCAGGGACAAAGAAAGAATGACTTGTTCCAAATTTGAAGGGGAGCTCTTGGCTTACTTATTGGGGCCATAATTGGTCTTATGGCTTCAGAACCTTGATGATCTTCAGGCTTTCTATTAAATTCAGGATTAATGACTATTTCATTTCCATAAATCTAGAAATGAGTTCAGACCTTACTGAAATCACTGAATATTCCCCTTCTGTCCTTTGTGGGTCTGGAATCTTCAGTCAATTTGGTTCACCTTGGTCAATGGCTTCTTCAGGTGTCTTTTATACTTCCCAAACCTATGATGGCTATAAGGTGGTTGAAGCTTTGGAGCTGGATTTTAATGAAATACTAAAGAAGGGGGATTATTGTTTCCAACACTTCAATCCCAGGTCTTCAAAATTCCATCACTTTTTTGTTGGGAAGAAGCCATGCTGCTGTCCAGGGGTACCAATTTGAACCATCAGAAGGAGGTAATTTTTAGAAAAGAGTACCCAGTTCCTGGTGACCCTATCCCTAATGGTACCTTAGGTTATTCTAATTGTAAGTTCTGTGGCTTTCTTGATTTGACTTAGTGACTGAATCCAGGCAAAGAGATGTTTCCAGGTGGACAAATTTTGGAGGGCCCATTCCACCTGGTGGTAGGCTAATATGTTCTAGTTAAGGGGTCCTAATTTCTAGAATCAACAGTCAAGCCATAGTGAAGAGGATCAGAAGGATTTCTGATTCACCAACTTATCCAGATGCCAAAGGAAGTGATGAGCTGGATGGTGAATCAATCCATTGGCCAGCTCCCAAGTTCTTACCCTACTCAGCTTCCTGTCAAAAAAATCCATATCCAAGCTATTATCAGTACTCCAATGAATTTGCAACCTTTTCTTTCCATCATTCCCCCTCCACAAAATCCATATACTGATAGGAATTCCCTAGCTTCTCCAAACAGGCCATACCCTATTAAACATTCCAGACAATCGCCAATGCCTTCCTCCAAACAATTAGAGCCTGTGGTAAGAAACAATAGAAGAAGAGAAGATAGATTGCCTTGAGCATTCCAAGCCAATCAAGTGTTTCAAAGAAGGGAAAGTTGGCCTGTCAGATTTACAAGAGAGGATCAAAACCTGTGTAATGAAGCTCAATACTCTATGTCCAGGATTTTCCATAGGGTTGAAGAAAATAGTAGAGAGGTGATGGTGTATGCTACTGATAGAATGGACCCTGGTAATGCCTCAGAAGAAATGACTGCTAAATTTGTCTGGTATTAATATGAGTTTATAAATTATTTCCAGAAAGCCTTTGATATATGACCATATATCCAAAAAGGTCATAAAACAACTTTAAAATACTGATTTTAATAACAAAAACTGAAATTATTATCTTAAAATAAGTCAAAATGCCTTTATAAAGCATAAAACCTTGATTATCTTGGAAAAAATTGAATAAAAATTTGAAATAAATTACACCACTGTATTTCTCATGATAATCTACACATTTAACATTATGCCATCTTTTAAATGTCAATATTTTATAAGATAACCTGAATATATGTACATTTATGATCAGTGCATATATTAATGGTTTTTAGCTCATATATTTTATAATATTCATGATAGAGAGTTTAACAAAAAATAAAGATACAACATATCTACTTTAAAAATACAGATATAAAATTCATTTGAAAAGCTATAAACAAGATTTTAACTTACAAGGGTCTATTGATCAAAATAGTTATAGCTGTTGACCATTTTGTTGTGAAATTGGTCCAAAATTAAAAAGAATTAGGTATTTGGATTCTAATATCTAATAAGTGAATAATGATTCAATTTTTATCATTATATTCAAGTTATAACCCCTTTAAATCATGGTTTGAAGTTTAAAATAATAAATTCCAACAAAAGTATGAGTTAAAAGAAAAATAATCAAAAATAGAGTTTTAATGATGTAATTAAATTCTCTTGAAAGATTGATAAGGACATGCAAAGATATTAGAATTCACTTCCTGAATGGCTGTAGAGTATATGAGTCAAAGGTATTAATGATCAAAGCTTAAGCTCAGAATTGATCATTTATGATCACTCACTGTAATCTTAATTTAAGCTTAACAGTTATATAAGTGATAAAATTAGTGAATACATGTTTATTATTATCAAAAATAATAAATTTCACAAAGTTTAGACTTTTTCAAAGCGTATGATGTCAGAAAACTTAGAGTTACAGTGATCACTGTAAATAATTGCATAATAATGAGATAGGATGTTTAATTATGATGTAATCATCACTTAATCTTAAAATACTTATCAATTGAAGTGGTAACCATCATTAAAATTCTACTAGAAGACTTTCTGACTCTAGGAGAAAGTATTTTAATATAAAAAGAGCTCTTTTTCCTCTATTTCCCCCTCAGAAACATCAAAAACATTGAAGATATTAAATCCAAAGGTAATAGATTTATTCTTTTCATTTAGTTCTATTATATCATTGAAGAATCAATTTAATCATTATATTAACTATAAATTTTGATTTTCTTACACAAATAATTGATTTTTTTGTTGAATTCTTTATAAAAATATCTAATTCCATGTAAAATCAAGAATATTTGTAATTTCATTTATTTTTATTTGTAAATAAAATTTGAATAAGTTGTAGTTACATTATTTGGCATAAATTTATTAAAATTTATTATATCAAGTGCTAAAAGTAGGTTATTTTCCATTTTTATAATAGTTTCTATTTATTATTATTCTTAAAAATCCTTTAATAATATAAATAGTCTTTATATTAAGATATAAATCTAATATTGGTAAGATTATTGTTATGAATTGTTTTTTATTAATAAAAAACAATTTTTTATGCCTCTATTATTTTTTTGGTAACAATAATAAAGTGCTTGTTAATATATTTATTTACTCTATTATTATTTCATAATATAAATTATATTATTATATTTATTGAATAATATAATTATTTTTACACCATAATTATAATAAATATTTATTATTATAATTATTTTAATCTTATTTATTTTAGTTATAAGGAAATTCAGAGTAAAATAACTAAAATATTAGTAATTTTTACTTATTGTTTCATAGTCAAACCTTACATTTTTAGGCCTGGCTGTGATTTTTACTCAAAAATACCTTTAAAAAGATTCTAATTGGGCTTATAGGATAATAAATTATAATTATAATCATAAAACTATATAATAATTTTATATTTATTGATTTTAAAAGCTATTGAGGCATTTGGAAAGCAATTGTACTGTCTTACATGTGGTTTTTCTTATCCTTAGACTTGCGAAAACTTTCTTTGAGTGACTCTAGTGATTAAAAATAATATTTATAAATTAAAAATTATTTTATATTATGGATTAATTTCATAAAAGAATCATCTTCATTTTTATTTTATTCTTTAAAAATAAAAATATAAAAAAAAATAATAAAACCCAATAAAAAAAGTTATTTTTATTCATTTTCTTCATTTCTTTATTCATTTTATTTATTCTAAGATATAAAAGAAATTTTTACATGTAAAATTTCCATATCTTACCAAAAATAACACTTTTTATATAAAAGACTTATATTTATTTGTCTTTTTAGTGTTTTCAGACAACCCAGAAGAGGACAACCAGACTACTGTTGAAAGATTGGTGGAAGAAACTTTCCCAAGTTCCCCAACACCAATTGTCATTAAAAAAAATAAAGCTGAGAAATTAGACTTTCTAGGACCCACCATTCAGGACTCTAAATTTGAGTACCTCCTTTTCAAATTTTCCATAAAAAGAAATTCTTGTCCTGAAATCTTTTTATTTATTATTTCTTAAATTATGACTACCAGAAGAGGTTCCCAATACTCCATCCAATCATATGGAACTAGACTCAGAGGTAGAATTAATCCCTCAAAAGAGAAAATAAAGAGCAAAATTCCCAGTGGAACAGAATCCACACAAGGAAGTGCCTTATCCCAAAGGCAAGTCCCAGAAATGCCCATAATATCTGAAACAGAGTTAGAACTAAGTATGAGTGACTCAAACAGATATAAATCACATTCAGAGGGCTCAAATAGACATTTACATGATCCAGTAAAAGCAGTACTACATGGTGTACAAGAACAAGGATTGGGAAATGTTGCCACAAATAAACCAAGGAGTGATGAGCTCCTGGCACATCCTCAAAAAGCTCCTCAAAGAGGAGGAAATATTGAGATATTTCGATGGATGGAATCCACTATTATCCAAACCTCAAATCAAAAAGATAAAGGAATACCATGCCAAAAAGAGGGAGGCAACCAAGGAAGAAGCCCCAGTAGCTTCTACAAGCAAGCCCCAAGCCAACCCACTTCCCCAAGAAGGGAAGAAGAACAAGAGAAACAATTGGACCAAACCATATTCCCCAATTTACAAGATTCCAAGAATCCAAGAAGAGTCCATGGACAATGTCTTCAACATGGCCAGAACCTTGATGGAATTCAAGGACAAAGAGGCACAAATAATTAGACAACCCCATTTTCCAAGGAAATAACTTTGTCTCCTGATGTTGTGAATACTTTAAAAGGAATTAAAGATAGTATATTACCTCCAAAAGACATTAAAAATAGTTTATTATATTTACAATAAATAAATATCAGCTTATTATCTTCAACAAAAATTGTTGTACAAAACAAAAAATAACTAAAAAAGAATTAAATTTATGGTTTAAAATAATAAACCAAAAGTCTTCATTGAAAATACTCAGAAGTTAATAAAAGGACAACAAGAGTTGTATCAGTACATTAAAGATATCAAATGAAAAACTTTGACAATCAATTATGACCAGAGTATTTACACTTTGACAGAAAAACTGAATAAATTAAGTATTTTTGTTGAAAAATTTGAAGAAAAAACTTGATCACACCAAAAATTGCTTCTAGACCATGTAGAAAAAAGTGATTAAGAAAGAAAGAATCTTAAAGATGAAATTAAAAGTTGAATAAGACTTATTACTGAGCAAATGGATAAAATAAATTAAGCTAACTTCAATATGCCAAAGTTATCAACATAGTATCTGTTGGGCTTATGTGTGTTATCCAATGGATTGTGAGTCCTATTCACACAGAAATAAACCATTTTTCTCAGAAATTGTGGATTCATGTTTGTGCCTGTGATCAAAGCTGCAGAGTCCCTTATTAAGATGCAAACTGAAAGATGTTGTATTTCATCAACAGCATTTAAGCTTTCAGAACAATAGAATGGTTAAGAAAACAGGTCTACCTGAAAGGTGAAAAGATGATAAAAAAAGGTTTATAGTGAAGGTACTGTTGAATTAGAAGATTTTACAACTACTATATTTAAAATAAATGTTAAGTCAATTTGAGTATCTTGATTTTAATTTAGAAAATAAATTACCTGTTTAATATAATGTGTGGATAAGAATAAATAAGTCACATTTTACAACACACTAATGTGCTTTGGAGAACAAAGAAAAATAATGAAATAATTGAGTATACTTTAAGTATACAATAAACTAATTCTAAGTATCAGTACAGCTAATTTATTATTGGAGTTCTCCAAGTTTTTGTCACAGTCAGGTGCATTGGTTATTTAATATCAAATAGATATTAAATCCCTTTTTTCTCTATTCTTATTTCCATTATTTCTCTTTTTTTATTTATTTCTGTATCCCAAAAAACACTCAACCATTATTTAATTTATTCTTGAATACTTCAAAAAAAAACTTACTCTACACCTTATTATCTCAAAACACTTTCAATTTACTCCCATTATGTGAAATTGGAACTCTAATTCTTCACCTAGGATTTAGGGTGATCCAAAAGAAATTACAAGTATAATAATCTTCCATATTTTTCTAATCTTATTTCACCTTTAAGAAAAGCTCCTATTATACTACAAATTGACTCTAATTATGGGGTTCATCTTCTTTTAAAAGTTATTATCACAATTCAATTTTACTTTTCTTTCTTAAAAAAAGTCCTTAATATGGCTTTAGTCTTTTTTAAAATATGGATTATTATAATTATAATATGCTGATTAAATATGGATAAAATACATAATTCTCTTTCAATAATAAAGAACTTACTTCACACATAAACATAGTTTAAATAATATATTTATTCAGATTTTGTCAAGAAAATTGAATTCCTTTATTTTATGAGTTTATTGAACTCATAATTCAAAATCATTTTCTTGTAAATTTCCCAAAAAAGAAAAGAATTATTTCCTTGTTTTTCTGATGGTGAAATTACTTTGAATTTAAATAATTTTAAATTCAATTTCAAGACACCCCAGAGCAACCCAATTTCTCTAACAAAAAAAGCATTGTTCTTTTGGCTACATTTTTGGCTCATTACAAAATCTCTGAAAATAAGTTCCATCTGGATCTATAAGAACAATTAATTGTATATTTGTTAAAATTTGATTAAAATAATATTTTATTTGGAAAAAAATAAATTTTAATAACCAAAAAAAATTATTATTTTAAATTTCAAGCAAAGTCTATTTTCAAAAAAGGGATAATTTAGAATAAACTTTTTCAATTCTTTCTCAAGTAAAAAAGGATTTTTTAGAGAATTGAGATTAATAATGATACTAGATTGAATATTATTTTGAAGAAAAAGGTAAAACAAAATTAATTAAGATAAATAACAAAGTACTTTTATTTGAGGATTAAAATTAATAATAATAAATTTAGGGGGTTTCAAAACTGACACCACCCTTTTTCTAGATTAACTCCAATACCGGAATTAATTTAGTGAGGTGGGGTATAAATTTACTCTTCCCTTTGCTAAAAAGACACTGGAAAATCCCCCTGGGGCTTTGGGGGCCTAACACAAATTTTATTTTCAATAATAATAATAATAATATCAAAAAAAGCTTTCATATTCATAAATTAAAAAAAAACTCAAAATAAAATTCATTTCATTTTATTATTATTATTTAAAAAAATGCAAAATTCCTTTTTTTTTTTAGAAAATTATTTTTCTTATTCTTTTTTTAAAATAAATTCATTTCTTATTTTTTCAAAAAATCCACTCTAACTTGTTTAAAAAACCAAAACCCCCTTTTCCTTTTTTTAAAAATACATTTCTTTTTCTAAAAAAACAAATTTTTGCATTCAAACAAGATCTTATTTTTAATATTTTCAAAAAAATAAATTTGATTAAATTTAATCCACCAACTGGAGGAAAATTCAAATCACTTGAATTATTTCTCTAATATTGCAAACAGGTTTCCAAGGCTGAAGGCTATGAAATTTTCAAAAGAAGGGTAAATTAAAAAGACAAAAAAATTGAAATAATATGTGATAGCGCTAGTCCTCTTAGTCAAAGTGGTCATTATAAAAGACAATATACAAACAAAAAGATTGAATTTCATTTTTCTGTTTATCCAAAGATTTATTCCCCTGAGGATCTTTGGACCCTCAAGGTCCTCAATTCAGAACATAATAATGGCTCAGTCTCAAATACTTTGGCTCATTAAGCATACAGGAAGCTCAAAAAAGAGGGTGCCTCTCAAGTCGCCCTTTTAGCTTATTCACATATGAAGACTAACCAAATTCAAGCCAAGCTCTTAGCCCAAAGTTAAGATTCAAGACCATTTATAATTAACAAAAGGAAAACAAATAAATTTTTCCAATTGAGAAAGCCTATTGAAGCCCTTTTTGAAATACTAAAATCTGAGAATTTCACTCATCACTCCTTATTTGATGATTTGAGCCACATCCACTCATTATTTTACTGTAATACCAAAAATTTTAAGCTTTCAAGAAGCATTTGTAATGTCCTATTTATGGATTGTACATAGAATACAAAATAGAAAAACATTTTCCTACTACACATTGTTGGACTCATCTCAACTTACAAAACATTTCCTGTGCATTTTTCTTTCTTATTAGATTAAACTGAAAAATATTACCATTGGGCCATCAAAAAAATAAAAAAAAGGGATCCTAGAGACCTAGATTATATCTCAACCTCATGTGTTTGTGGTGGAATGAGATCTGTACTTTACCAACACTAGCAAGGGGTTATTTTCAAATTGAAAAATGATCTTTTTATGCTTGGCATAACAACAAAATTTTTCTTCCAAATATCACCAAAGTGTCAAGGAATTTCAAAAGGGAAGAAAGAATGAGAAACCAATGGAATTAAGTAATATTCTTTTTTTTAATTTTTCCGCTCATAATAATAAGACAGGATTCTTTATGAACTCCTGTAGGTGGTTTTCTCCTCTAAAGAGAAATAATTTCATGAAGATTGGTAAAAATTACAGAAACATTCACCTGAACCTATTCTCAATTAACTCGGTTGCACATTAATCCCATTAAGGGAGTGCTTTTCTATACTGTACCAACAAAATTCCCCATTTATGCCACTATTGCACTTCAAAAGCTGAAGGTGCTCATTCCATGGTCAAATTTCTTGATGAAAAAGGTAATTGGGACGATTTTATAGTTAGTTAGAAAAATCACAACGTCCATTGAAAGCTAATACCATGAATGTTTGGGAAGGACATCTTATGAACAAGCCAAGGGCTTGATAATTATTCCCCTAATAGCTTCCCATCTCTCAGGAATAATTTCCCATTTTTTCATGTAAAAGTTTTGTTATTCAGAAAAAGTAAAGATCAAAAATAAATATAAGTGCATTTAAACCTATAGAGTTCACACTTACATACCATAAAGGCATCAAATTCAGTATTAAATCAAAAAACATAATCTTATTGAAAATGGAATATTTCCATCACCGATGGCATTTTAAGATGCTTTTATGTTTAATTATTTGATACATAATTTAATTTTTTACTCACAGAATTCCATTTAAAGGACTGTTTGTGGCATGAAGATGCAGAATTATGAAAAAAAAGAGAAGATTCCCTCAATAAAAGGTGGTAAAAAGTATCAAATGAAGCTTTATTGAGACCCTTTCATCGAGGAATACAGGCCATAAGAGGTATTTGATGATTTAAGACAGGAAGTAAATAGCTTCCCCAAGCTGAGGATCCTAAAATGGCCACAGAAATTAGAAGAAGACCAAAAGATTCCAAGAACAAAAACACAAGGTATCCTTCTTTATTTTAGGTACTAAATTTCACACAGAAAAAATGATGAACACCACCAAAAGAAAAAAAAATCAGAATGCACAACAGAAATCAATTATCCACAGCTAATTCAGAAGAAGATCCTGAGCTTGAAATTCAGGATTAATCTTCCGGTTCTAGTGTTGAAGTCAAAGTTGAATAATAAAGCTTCCCAGATTTTCAAAGAGGATTCAACCCAAGAAAATTCTCAATATTTAATCCTGGGGAAAAATACAGAAGTTCAGAAAGAACGAATAAATAATCTACACTAAATTCGGCCCAAATATTTGAATGTGATTATTTAGAAAGAAAATATTACTTATTAAGGGATTTAACCAAAATAAATTTTTCTATAATTCATTCTTTCAATTCTTTTACATTTTTTCATGCCAAAAATTTTGAATTTCCATTGTTCCAGATTCCAGAAATAACAGATCTTCAAGAACTAATCATTTGATAATTCAATTAGTCACTAAATGTAGTTGAAGGTGGTTACTGTGGCTTCAGAACTGTGGAATATTTCATTTATTATAGTGAATATAGGCAACGTGTAGTAAGTCTCTTGGAAAAATGAATTTTAAAGAATAATAAGTTTTATGGAAAACTTCAGGCTATGTGCAATGGGGTCGCTGACTATTTTGGAATATTGGACTTCTATTACACTCCAGAAACCAACAGATATTTGATTTCAATCCCAGAATTTGAATATAAAATTTTCAACAGGTAGTCAAGGCCAGTTTTTTTACTCCAAGATCCAGTCTTTCTCATTTATTTCCTTATTTCCCCCCATTTTGTTATGTTTTTTGATTAATTTGCACTTTTAACCCTTGGAATTCAGTTGTTCTTCCTTCTTTTCAATATCTTAACTCAACATTAATTTGAGGAAATCTGCTCTTCCAGAAGCTATGGCATAGGCCAATGATTTTACAAAAACACTCATCCTTGTTCTTAAATAATATTTCTCAATAAAAATGAAAATAAAAGGTATCAGTTTCTCATGGCCTTTTTTTTTGAAATATTAAAATTTCATCTTCTTCTTAAGATGGTTCTTCTTCCCTTTTCTGTGAGAAATTTTCCCTTTCAAAGGGCCATTTATGGAGCTTTCTAGAGGCCAAAAATGACATGGGCTAGAGTACCTATTCAAGGATTTATATAATTAAATGAGAATGATATTTAATAATTAAGATGTACCCCATTCACTGCCTTTGCATGTAGAAATGGGCCCCAGGGGTAATAAAACATCAGTTTTGGCCATTTTTCTTCCTTTTGTGGCTCTTTTAGGAACCCCAGAAGATCTTTTTTTGTTTTTGAGGAGAATAACTGCATGTAAATCAAAATTTATTACCCTTTTTCACATTTTAACGCTTTCTTAATTAGTCAATTTAGCCTCTTCCCCCCAAAAAAGGAATTTTTTGTCAGGCCATTTCATGGGATAGGCCCATTTTTCCCTTTTTGATACCACCATTGAAACTACCTCAAAAATATACTTGAAAGGCTAACCAAGTGGATGGCCCTCCTTATTTAATTCTTTTCATTTTGAGGTTTTTATCTGGACATTTCCATTTTGAGGGGACATTTTTTTTTTCAAATGGCCCCTTTGGCCAAAGTTTACAAAATAAATATGGTGGTTCTTCATGGGCCCACCAAACCTAACAAAAAATCAAACAAAATTTAAATTTTGGCCTTGAAATAACTCCAAAGGCCCATATGACCAATTGGTTTCAATTTAGAACACTGTTCTTATAAATTTATTTGCTGTTGTGGGCATGCCCAGGGCCCTGAAATTTCTTTAGCAATACCCTATATTGATTTCTTTATCCATTTATCTCTTGATTTTTATCTCTCTTTTTTGATAAGAAAGAGAATAAATAAATTTAACGATTTGAATAATTCATATTTTTTAAAAAAAAAAACAATTAAAAAGTTAAAAAGTCAAAAAAATTAAAATTGAAGATTTTAAGCTTTAAAAATTTTGAATTTTAAGGCTTGTTTTATGATTTAGGTTTTTTCAACTTCTTTTTTTGAATATTTTTGAATTGTTTTTGATTTTTTGATAGTTTAATTTATTACTAAATCCAATTTCAATTTTTTTTTCCAAAATCTATATCCCCAATTTAATTATTTTTTTCCATTTGCCAAAAATTGGTAGTATTATGAATTCTTTAGCTTTAAAGAAATTAAAAATGAGAACTATATTCTAAATTATCTTCATATGAACATATTCAGAGGAAAATTTTTACTCTAAAATGAAGGTGATTAATTTAAAATTCCACATAATTCTATTTCAAACCTGCCAAATATTATGAATGATATAATTATTGAAGGTGGGAATAAGTTTCAACTCAATGAATAAGCCACACAAAGTAAAAAATCAGATACATAAAAGGGGACTCAGTTGAAAGCATATAGTTTGATATATTCATTCTTCTTTCATATTTACCTTTCTCATGAATGGGTTATGCTTCCTGAGATAATTGAAGACACTTTTTATTCAACAGAAGGGGGGTTGATTTTTTAATTTAAAAGCTATCATATGAATAGGGAGGTGAGATAGAGGTAAATATTAAGAAATTGTCATACTAATAATGATTTTTCACTATGGTGTATGAGGTTTTGAAGAAATTAAATTGAAATAATTTGTAAGTGATGGATACAGGAATGGAATCAAGGTATATCCCACATTTAGGTACTCTTACAGATAATAATTGTAACAATAGCCTAATAATTAATTGAAAAATCTATTTTGAGCTGAAAGATCAAGATGGGAATTTAAATTTGGAAAAAAGGAAATTCTCAAGGTTGCTAACAAAATGAAGACCAACGTGGCTTAATTATAATATGAATCAATCAATCGCAAGAGAGTGAACAAATTAATTCAATACCTGAACCAACACTTTTTGTGTTTCTTAAAAGCAAAAAGTCAAGGAACAAGTGGTAGTTTTCAATTTTCAATGAGAAATAAAAAAATTCATTAATAATTTAACTAAAAACATGAAAAATATGAAAATCCCTTTAATTATTATAATACAAAAGAGAAAGGAACAGTTAGAGATTCAAAGAGAAAAAGATGAAGGAAGAGGGGAAAGGAAAATAAAATGGAAATATAAGTGGTTTTTTGGGTGTGGTAGGAGTGAATACAAAAGTAATCTCAAAGAATGAATTTCTGCATTTATTTGGGAAAAATTAGAATCATATACAAGGCAGACTTGCTATTATGAGATTGGAAACCTATTAAACTATATGAACTTTGAACTTCAATTTGAATATTTACATATTCTTAATCATTCAGGAAGCTTATTACAGGAATTTTGGAAAAAATAACTTACTTTTTAGGAGCCATTGAGGTCTTCAAAGTTTATTATTTTTTCTTTGTAGTAACATGGGAGATAGTCTTGTATATATTTCTATCCATTAATGTGCCAGGATTTCTAACTATTTTAATATATTTTAATGGATTAAATTTCATGTAAAATAGTTTCTCTTGAGTTTGTGTTGAAGTTCTTAAATTATATGTTATTTATTATTTTAATTTAAACGAAAAAATATTATTTCTGTAACCAAATAGTTAAATTAAATAATGAGTCACACATTTAAGGTTAATATATTGTTTTTTATGTGCATTGAACTAAAAAAATAAATAAAATTTACCCTAAAGTTAGATATTTGTATTATGAGGAATAATCCTAGTAAACCTTTGATAAAGCTTCTAAATAGGAATATATTTTCATACACTTCCCTAGAAAATTGGAAAAATTTGGGGGTTATATAAGCAATAAGAGTCTTGAGCCCTTAAATACCATTTGTAATCAGTAGAAATACAATATTTTTCTTTTCATCTTATATTGGTTTATAACAAATTTCATTTTTTTATTCATTTTATATATTTTTAAATATGAAATCTTAAAAAGACTCAGTTGACTCATTTCTAAATGAGGTTTAAACAAATAATGAAGCTTATACTAACTAAAAACTAATAATAATAATACAAAAAAACAAATTCACTTCATTAATTGAAATCCCATAGTTAAGAATTAAGGAATAATTCTCATATTCAAAAAAGAAGTCAAATCCAAAAACTAGAAATAATCCTTAAAATTAAAGTTTTTTTTGGTTAAGCTTAAAAATAAGAATATTACTTAGTTAGAAGAAATAAAATCCAAAGTTAACCATATTTCAGAAAAATAAAATGAAAAACTGATTTCTCCTTAGAATCTTTAATTTAGTTTCTTTTGATTGATTTTATATTTAGCAATGATTTCTGAACTCTAGCTTCCCAAATACATCATATATATTCAAATTGGAATATAAATAACTACAAAAATAAATTTTAATTAAAAACACATTACTTATTCTTAGTTTTTATTCTTTAGTTACATTAATACATTAAGATTTAAAATATTACTTTATTATTTAATTGAAGAAAGAATCTCCTACTAAGAACATATTTATTTCCCTCCACTCCCATTTTTTCTATTTTAATCAGTTTTGAATTCTTATTGATGTTACTGAAATTAAAAAAATTTATTTCCACTTGGTTTATTGGATTAATTTACTTATCTTTATTAATTCTAATTTGAAATATTGTTTTATATAATTAAAGAAGCTGTCAAATTTTGTTCATTTGATATGATTATTTCCTTTTGTTCCAGAAAACAACAAAAAAATTCTTTCTATCAATAAAAATTTTGTTTGATTATTATTCTACAATAAGATAAATTATTAATAAAATTTGTTCTGCACTAAGATAGATAAAATTGAATCAAAAAAATATTTCAATAATAGATATTATTTAAATTTATATTTTCAATATAAGTTTCATTCCTCAATGTTATTATAATAAGAAATTTTGGTTGAATATCCCAAATCTCCAATGAGAAATAAATCATGGGAGATCCTTAAACCCAATCAATTAATTAATTTCTAGTTTGGTATTTACAAAGCATCTTTATTTAATGCAAATACCTAGGAATTGGTAAATATATCTATTTTTAAAACATAAAAGCTTAAATTTATACAGGTTTCCCATAAGATTTGATGCTTTCATTTCAAAATTTCTCATTTACATCTACAGTTCCCTATAAGAAATATTTTAACACTTTCTTGGGGAACTTTTTTTTTAAATTTTTTTCACACTTTTTGCTTTTATGTTGAAGTACAGCTTCAATAATAATATTTATTTTATGCTACTGATTTTCTAGATAAGCTTTAGCAACATAGTTATCTTTTTTGTTTAATTCCATGATAATTTTTTTGCAAAGAGTAATAATGAAATTGGAAATCTTTTGGAGATTTAAGATTTCTCCTTCCATCTTACTGGGGCTCCATTCTTTTCCATAAATTATTTAATCCTTTCTGTAATGAATTAAACAAGAAAATTTAGATGTTTTACTGGTATTGAGTACCACACTGTGTCAATTTCTGCCTTGTGCTTGCCCATGTTTCTCAGATTTTAAAGGTTTGTTAACATATATTTCATCTTGAACCAGATGTTATTCATTGGATTGAGGTCAGGTGATCTTTTTTGGAAAAATAAGCTTTAAAATCCTGTTTTTAACTCGCCATTAACTTCCTATTTTAAATTAATGAACTTGTGCCCCATGATCCATAAGGATGGGCTCTTATTGTTTTGATAAGTTTATTTCTTAACTTTCTTTAATAAATGGAAGTAGGTCAGGGTTTTATATATTATAAACAAAGTTTTGATAAGATTTCCATCCATGTGTATTTATTATTAATTTCAATTAGGACCATCCACAAAAATACCCCCATATCATAAGACTTTTTTAAACTAGGAAATTATTTACTTTCATTAGCCTGATATCATATTTTTCTGTTGGGAATTTCCATATTCTTTCTTGAATAAGTTTCCTATCTTCTTTAAGAAACTGGTTCATTGTTCCATATAAAATTCCTTCCATCATCAACAGTCCAATTTCAGCAATATCTTTCAAATTCAAGCCATCAATCCATATGATTTTTTGTTAGGTAAGGTTTCTTCAGAGCTATACATAAATAAAATCCTAGCCCATGTATAGAATTTTCAATAGTTCCAGTTCTAACTTTCGTGGTAATCATTTATACGAGTTGTTCCAATTTTTCAAGTGGTTGTAGATTTGAATCTCTTGATGTCTTCTCCTTGAAAGGCTTACCAGGTATTGGAAAAGTTTTCAAATATTGTTGTTCTTAAACTTTTTTGATTTTATCTTGTACTTTTGTCATAGGTATGTTCAGCTTGTGACTAATTACATTAATGGAGAGCACTCCCTCTTCGAGACCTACTCTTTGTCGAAAGGTACCTTCATAGAGGTAAGGAATACTATATAAGAACAAACAATATATAAAACAGTAAATTTATATTACTGTTAAATGTTCTAAGTAAAAACTCTTACATAGATTCTAATAAAGAAATGAAACTTATATTATTTTTACAATATTTTATCACAAAAATATTTCCGATGTAAAAAAAAAAGAAATAATATTTCATTTTAAAAATAAATAAATTCATTTTAGGATGATTGAAATAAAAAAGAAACTTTAATTAAAATAAAAATAAAATGACTAATTTGAATTGATGATAATGATAACGTAAAAAAAAAACAAAAAAAGGACTTGAAAAAGATTTATAATTATTTAAATTATTAATTTTAATGATTGTAATAAATTTTTGAAAGATAATAGAGATAAATTTGCAAAAAAGAACAACAACAGATAATCTAAATATTAAAAAAAAATCTTCTTGGTGATAAGTTTATAAAATAAAAAAAAAATATTTCAATACTTGGATGAATTCAAAAAACAAAAAAAGGTGGGGATTCATCAGTGATATTTAAAACTTCAAATATCTTGCTTTGTTGTTTCTTGTATCCCACTCTACAATAAATTCAAATAGGGTATTGGTAAAAACACATAAGCAAATTGGGAAAAACACGTAATTTTATGGTAAAAACACATAAGGGATGGTTTTTAAATGAAATATGGCTATTTATGGCATTGATGATGCCATTAATGCCATTTGTGGCATTAAAAATGCCATTTGTGGCATTAAAAATTCCATTTATGGCATTATCAATGCAATATTTCTGATGCCATTAATGCCATTTATGCAATCAACAATTCCATAAATGGAATTAACACTGCCATAAATGACATTAAAAGTGCCATAAATGGCATTAACAGTGCCATAAATGGCATTAAAAGTGCCATAAATGGCATTAAAAGTGCCATAAATGGCATTAACAGTGCCATTAATGGCATTAAAAGTGCCATAAATGGCATTAACAGTGCCATTAATGGCATTATCAATGAAATATTATTGATTCCATTAATGCCATTCGTGGCATTAAAAATGCAACATTTCTGATTCCATTAATGCCATAAATGGCATTACTAATACCATGAATGGCATTATCAATGCAATAAATGGCATAATGCCATTTATGTAACACCATAAATGGCATTTTTAATTACATTTATGTAATGCCACAAATGGAATTTTTGATTCCATAAATGGCATTTTTGATGCCATTTATGTTATAGTTAAGGCCATTAATTCCATTTTTAAGGCCAATGTTAAGGACATTCATGCCATTTTTAAGGCTAATGTTAAGGCCATTTATGGAATTTTTAAATGCATAAATGGCATTGTCAAGGCCATCAAATTCAATTCATGGCATTTCTGTAATTCCATTTATGCCAATTTTCTGGCCATAAATGGCATCTGTATGTCATTCTTGATGCCATTTATGGCATTATTATGTCATTAGTGATTCCATTTATGGCACTTTTGATGTGATAAATGGCACTGTTAATTCCAAAAATCAAATTTTAACTTCTACTCATCATAAATTACATTTTGAATTCAATTTATGTCATAAATGGCATTTTCAATTTAATTACAAACATGAACAAAAAAACATAAAAAAACATGGACTTTTTGGGCCTACAAATGTTCTTGCAAAAAAAATACCAAAATTTTGGGCTCCTGGTTTATTATTCTCAACATTCTCACCTTCATTTTTTAGAAAAAAAATATTGAAATTCATAAGTGGGAACATTTTTAATGAATTTTTTCAAAAAAATGGGCCATTTTACCAAATTGCCCAAAATAGAAAAATTGGGCAAAAAAAAAATTGAAAAAATTTGGGGACCTTCACATCCCATGTCGGAAAAAATATGGCAAAAAAAAAATGTTAAAAATTCTCAAAACTGAGCGTGAGGAATTTTTATAAAAAAATTAGGTCACTTACGTGTTTTGGCCATAATTTGGTAAAAACACATAAGTTTATGGTAAAAACACGTAAGGGCTTATGTGCTTTTACCAAAACCCTTTGGATAAAGTTGAGTTCCAATTTTTAAATAATTAAAACAAGATTTATATTAATGATTTGATTATTATATTAGTTCCATCAATTTTTTCAATTAATTTATTTTATAAAAAAATAATCCTAAATAATCTCTAATTACTCTTTATCCTAAAAAATTCAAAAATTAATAATTAAAGTATTAAATTTCAAACTTTGAAAAATTAAAGATCAAAATTAGGAAATAAATTATTTTTTCAAATTATAAAAAATAATCAAAATGGCTTAGATTACTATAATTTGATATAAATGAAAAAATCATTGACTTAATAATATGAAAAAAATACCCAAAACTTTTCATAAAATCTCATATTTATAGATCAAAAAATAGAAATTTATATCAAAATTTTCTTCAATTAAGATATTTAATTTATATAGCTTCATGATATTTATTTATTAATATGAATAATTAAATTAAAATTATTTGAATTATTTCAAATTTAAAAATAAATTAATTAATTTAAACTGATAAGATTAAAACCTTTATCAATTAAATTGATTAAAAAAGAATCTTTTATATATATCATAATTATTATCAAAATAAAATAAAATAAAAAAGCTTTTCAAATTTATAATGATATTTTTTCTTTTTTTAGTTATTTTAAATATTAAAATTAGTCTTCTAGATTATTAGTATAATTATCAATACTTGAAATTTTCATTAGGGGGATTTAGGGGTTTTAAATCATAAAAGAAAACTTTCTCAAAAAGTTAATTTTTTATAAAAAAAAATTAAATTAAATAATTATAAGATAAGTTTTAAATAAATTTTTTAATCAGACATAACCAAAAAATAATAATTCAAAAATTAATCCAACTTTTCTTTTTTTTTTTTGGAAATTATAATCATATTCAAAGCTTATCTTTCATTTTTCATGGATTTTAATTCAAAGAATTAAGTTTGATAAAATTTTAGAGATGATAATTTTAAGATAAATTTGTCTCATTTATTCATTTTTACTTAATTGAATAATTAAATACCAACAGATTAATTACTCAAATTAATCCTCCTCATAAATCTCTCCTCTATAATTCCCTGTATTGGGAATTTTAAATATAAGCAATGATATAAATGATTTTATATACATAAAATAACCTTTTAAACAACAATCTCAAATTATCTTTATTGTTGTGGTGGAAGTTTTACTACACATAATCTATCAAAAGGAAAAACACCTTTCAAATTTAGAAATCCTTCCAATTTCTCAATTTTCAAGGAATCAAGTAAAAAAAATTTGACTTACCAAAGAACATCTTGCTGAAGGTTCAGCAAGACAATCCCAAAAAAAAGGCAATATGGACAAAAAATTCAGCATTTATAAGAGCTGAATTTGAATTTATCTGTTACTATGTTGAAAAAGTTAAAAACTATGAAGTTGAGACAATTTAAGCTATAATTAATATTATTTTATATATTGAAATTTAATTTCTAATATTTTTATTGGTTTACAAAAAAAAAAAAAAGAGAAAACTTGGGATGGGAAAAAAATAAAATAATTCAATCTTTTGAGAAATTTTCATCTTGAATGAAGGTTGATCATTAAAAATTTACCCTAAATCTTAATTAGAGAAAACCAAAAAAAGTTTTTTGGGACATAAAAAAATAATTATGTTGATATATTAAAATGAAAGGATTCAATGTTCTCAGTAAAAGAACTGGAGAAGGGAGAATTCCTTGGATATGAATTAGAAAGGAAATATCCATGTTTTTCACACATGGATAGAATTCTTTTTTGATAAACAAAATTTTATTTCAACCCATGTCCTAGACAGAATTATCTAAAATTAATAAAAAAACTGAATTTTAAAAAAAATTAAATTTTTTATTAATAATCAAAGATTTAAATCATAACTCAAGAAAAATCTAAAACAGAAACAAAACTTATTGAACCATAAATAGATTCCATTTCTCCCAATTTAGAATAATTGTGAAATTACAACTTAAATTATAATGATTAAGATTATGATTCCTCAAGTTTGTAAGATATGGACACCATAGTTTTTATTCAAAATTAGTTCCAAATTTATTTCAAAACTCATTCCCGTGATTTGAAATTATCTCATTTTTTATTTTTATTTTTTGAAAAAAATTGGTTTTGGGTCTGGCAGAAAGTTTTGATAAATTAATATTTTAAACAAACTCATGGCCAAATTTACCCCCTATTCTAAATTTTCCACATAAAGATGTCTTCATCAAATCCTCAATATGAAACAGACTCAACATGAAGACAATGACTCACTTCAAGTGAGCCCAAATCTTGCCAATTTAATATTTCCATATTATTCAAAATAGCTATGAAGATTCTCCAAGTCAATCCTCAACTCAAATACACAAAAGAATTACAAGTGAAAAAGCACAAATACATTGAAAAAACTAGATCATGAATGTATGCTTTAGAGGCAACAACAGGAAAACAATCAGGTTAATGCAGAAGCACAAAGGCTAAAGAAAGTTGAAAGACATTTTGCCCAAGAAGGTCATGATCAGAATGGCAAAACTCATTTTTTATGGAATGAAGACAGCACAAAAAAATTATTGGAGATGATGAAATGTTTTTTTATTTAATTCATAAATCTTGAAAGTGCCACTTCAGGATTTATTCCTTGGAGCTGTTTTTTCAAAAACAAATGGAAATAGGAAACAAGGATTTCTGCAAATAAAGGATCTATTGTTTGAAACCATAGAAAGGAAATATAAAGCATTAATTGAAATATACAAGGTACATTTTTTATTGGATCATTTTGTTAAAAAACCTAACCATTTAGAAAATTGTATAATATACAAGATTAATGTAATGCCACTGGAGGTGGTGGAATATATATGCAACTCCAGTGTCATCACATGACTATGGAGGTGTGTAAAATGGAATTATCACTTAATTTAATTTCCTTAACAGGTATATGAGTTAATGAAAGAAATTAATATAAAAAATTGCGGGAAACTTGAAGTTGGTATGGAATTGGGCTATTTTCCTCAATCAAATATGGAATATTATGGATCAATAGCTAAAGATGACATGGCAGTACCCATTGAAGGGTTATGTGAACAAGTTGTGCATTCTGGAAGTGAAATTGTGGGATCATTACCAAGAGAGGTAATGAGTGAATTGACAGAAGATTTACCCAATATTCCAAGTCAACCAGAAGGGAGTCAGAAAACTCACCATGGGGCTACCCCCTTGCACATTGGTTGTCTTCATTCAGGAAGTAAATCATCAAGCATAAGCATGAAAAAAAACATGATTTGATTGCAATTTTATGAATAAAATGAATAAAAACATGCAAAATGTTTTGTTTCCATTAATGCTCATGTTGCAGCAAAGTCAATATTGGGATGAAGAATGAGATAGAATTCAAAGGTCTTGAGATGATGAAAGACAGATGTTGATGCATAAGCAAGAAGAGGAACATTGTCTAAGGGAAACACAAACCCATGCTGAAGAACATTGACAAAATGATCAGATAAACATGTAAATTATGGCCATGTCAGAAATGACTGGTGTTCCTTTGGATGAACCACTGCCGTATTTTCAATTAGGAGAATAATCCATTGGTCAATTCTCATAAGGGTTTGTGTTTTAAATACATATTAATGGTATTTATGTATTGATATACCTTGCATTTGCTCATATGACCATAAACTGAAGTTCAGAAAACTCTTGAAGCATTTGTCAAAATGGATATTGGAAAGTCAAGAAAGCTTAAAAATTTTAATGTTCAAGATAATAACTAAAATGTGTATGGAGATTTTCATATACTAAAGACAATGGTGCTTGTATTTTAATTTTTGGTGTATAAAACTTACAAAACAATATAAATTTGGTTAATGTGATTTCTAATATACAACAGCTATTTGTCAAAAACAAGCATATTGTATTTTTGAAATGATGTGAAAATAAATCCATAGCTACATAATGAAAAATCTAGACAGTCTTTTATTATGAATTTTTCACAAAGTTTTAATAAATAACATAGCATTACACTAATCAAATAGTTATATCCCAAGCATCCATATAGCTTCAGGATTTTTTTTGGCTCTATAGTTAATTTCACAATAAGAAATCATATTTCACAAACATGAGACCATAACTGTCTCCTGGGAATAGCCCAAATAGAAATGAGCCTAACACCAACCTCAATAATAATTATATGGCCCATCTGAATAAGATTGAAACAATGCAAATTAAAAGACAAAAAATAATTTTTCAACTGGCACTCCTTTAAAGCCAAAAAATGAGGCTCAAAACAAATAAATCCTTTTGTTAAAACACAATCTTGACATGAAAGATTATAATTTGAATGAGTTGCAATTCTAAACATCAAAAGAGTTACATGATTTGGAAACACATTTACTCAATTTTATTCTTTAATAAAAACAATTGGGCTTTTAGGTAAGAATTTTTTTTATTTTGTATTATGCATGAATTTCTTTCATATTAAGGAATTTTTTTATCTTATCTTAGATTCTTATTTATTTGATCTTATACTTTGATTCTATGAAAAATTTGGTTGCTACTTATATTTTTTTGCAAACACCTAGTATTAATTTCACAAGTTTGTGTCTATATTACTAATTGAAACTACTGATATATGTTACATGTATAAATCCCAGTATACCTCCCATCTTTCACCCTAATTTTCTGTCTGGCTTAATTCTAACCCATCCACTTCTCTTGAACAATCTTGAAATTCCAGTTTTATAAGAAATTTCTTTGTTTCCTGTTCAATAAATTATTTAATATCATATAGGATATTTTCATTTTCCATTTATTTATTGGTAAAATTTCTTGGGGTGACAGAAGGCAAAAAAATCAATTTTTCAATATCCAAAATTCCTTCTCCACAAAAATTCTACAAAAAAAAACCAATTTATTTTAATTTTATTGATTAATTTCATAAAAAAAAAATTCTTACCTTTTAGATAATTGAATAATTTTATTAAAATTTTCACCTTCTTAATCTTTATGGTTTCTTAAAGTTATTAGAATTGAGAATCTTGATAAATAACCTAAGTCTTCAATTAGTAAACAATTTTGTAGAAATCAGGCCATAAAATTTATGAGATCTTTCCCAATCTATGATTTGAAAAATACCCAAGTATCATTAACTTACTCAGGAAGGCCTTCATATACATTAACATAGATTAAAAATTAGTTTTTTTCTTCTTTTATCAATTATTATAATTGTAATTATATTACAAAAAAAATTTCCATCACCATCCACAATTCATTAAAAAACAATTAAATTTCACCCCTTTCAATTAAAATAGGAATTCCATTCATCATTTTCTGGTTAGATTATTGGAATGTGTATCCTATCAATTTATCCAATGATGTTTATGATTCCTTATCTTTTTCTGAATTTCCCATTTGGATATTTCATCATCAATTGAAAATCTTCATTAAAGAAGTTATATTATTTCTTCTTTTTTTTTTTTTTTTTTTTTTTTTTTTTTTTGAGTGACAAAATTATAAAATATAAAATACTTAAAAAAATGATTTTTAAAATCATTTAATTTAACTAAAAAGATTTTTTTTTAATCATTTAATATTAAAATTTAAATTCTATAAATTTTTTTAAAATTTAATAACTTAATCTATATAATCTTTATTTTTTTATATATATAAAACTTTTTTTTTTTTTTTTTTTTTTTCTTTTAATAATTAATCCCCCCCTAAAAAAAAAAAAAAAAAACAAAAAAAAAAAAAAATCTTATTGAAATTAATTAATTATATAATTTAATAAGTAATTTTTTTTATAAAAAAAAAAAAAAAAAAAAATGAAATCATTTGATCCCATTCAAAAAAAAAAAAAAAAAAAAAAAAAAAAAAAATTTCCTCAAAAAGTTCAATTTTTTTTTTTAAAAAAAAAAAAAAAAAAAAATCCTAAAAGAAGAAAATTTTTTTTTTTTTTAATTTTTTAATTTTTAATTTTTTTTTAATTTTTTTTAAATTTTTTTTAAATTTTTTTAAATTTTTTTAAAATTTTTTTTTAAATTTTTTTAAATTTTTTAAATTTTTTAAAATTTTTAAATTTTTTTAAATTTTTTAAATTTTTTGTAAATATTTTTAATTTTTTTAAAATTTTTTTAAATTTTTTTAATTTTTTAATTATTTTTATTTTTTTTAATTTTTTAATTATTTTTATTTTTTTTAATTTTTTAATTATTTTTATTTTTTTTAATTTTTTAATTATTTTTATTTTTATTTTTTAATTATTTTTATTTTTATTTTTATTTTTATTTTTATTTTTAATTATTTTTTAATTATTTTTATTTTTTTTTTTTTTTGCTCAAAATTTTTTTTTTTTTCTCTTTTTAAATTTTTTTTTTTTTTTTTTTTTTTCAAAACTTAATATAAATTTTTTTATTTTTTTATTTTTATTTTTTTTTTTTTTGTTATATGTTTTTTTTTTTTAATTAAATTATTAATAAAAAAAAATTTAATAAATAAAAAAAAAATTTTTTTTTTGAGTGATATTAAATTAAAATTTAAAATTTAATTTTTGATGATTATTAAAATTTAAAAATTTCATTTGTTAAATTAATAATGTCATAAATGTAATTTATGGTTTTAACAATCTAATTTATGACCTTAACAATGTAATTTATGGTTTTAACAATGTAATTTATGGTTTTAACAATTTCATTGATGGAATTAATGGTATCAGAAATGCCATAAATAGTCATATTTCATTTAAAAACCACCCCTTAGATGTTTTTACCAATTTGCTTATGTGGGTTTACCAACACCCTAATTAAAAGGTTAAAAATAATTAATAATCAGTGATTAATTATTTTTATGTTTTTCTTTTCACAAGGTAAATTCAAAATTAATTTTTTTGGTTTTAAATTTTAATTTTTCAACTCTTCTGATTTCTTTTTTTGGATTTATTGTTATTAATTAATTAAATAAATTTCATAGGTAGACCTTGAAATCATCAGAAACCAAATGCTCAAGTTAATAAGGCCTTCACAATTTCACTATCCAATTAATATTTTTTCATTGTTTGAAAAACTTGATACAAAACCAGCTTATCAACTAGGCCCAAGTTGGAGTATTTCAGCTTTGATAAGCATTTCGAAAGATTTCTTGTTAAAAAAGCTTCAAGGGCTTACGAAAATTTTACAAACAAAATTCAAATTATATTCCAATCGATAGACTAACATACTTCTTTTGAAGTTGTGAATTTTGTTTGGATTTAGATAATGCAATCTTTATGCTTTTCTTTTATTGATGCCTCTCATTGTTAATTCCAAAATACTACATTTGAAGATAAATAAATAAATACAAAAGTATATACATATCACCCTTGCTCGAGAAACAATACAAGTTATTTCTAAAGCCTAAAGAAAAAACAAGTTTCAAATTTGTTTTAAAAGCCTCTTTCAGTTTTCTGTCACATACAGAGTCTAAACAATAAAATAATTAATTTTGTACATTCCGAGTTTTGTTTGAAAAAAGAAAATGTCAAAGTATGACAATAAGTATCAACATGTCATTAGATTATAAACAATGAACACATGGTTCTTTTTTTTTTAAAAAAAAAACAATTAGTTTTAATATTTCAAGGTCCAAAAGGCGTCTCGAAAACCGAATTTGCAGGAGCACCAACCGAATGAACAGATGTTGATAAATAAGGAAACTCACTGAGCTGTTGATCAGTAGGAACAAAAGGCAAGGAAGTAGAGCAATTATGTGAAAGTGGTGATGAGTTTTGTTTTGGATCTGTTGGGCTAGGAGAGTACTTGAAACTGCTTGAAGATGGTGGGGGTGTAAAATAATTAGAACTTGTTGGAGTAGGTTGTGAATTTGAGTGAAGTGAAACAAAGTTTGTGAATTCAAACGGTTGACTGATACCTAGTTCGATGGTTGAATTGATTGAGTTGAGTGGCTGTGCTAGTGAAGGGGACTTTTAAGAAATAAAACAAGTCAGATTAGTTTGGTAATAAAACTCACTTTATACCAACTTACTTTATTAAGATTTAGTTCAACATTCTCTTGCCAAGGACGATCTTTAGCTAAAAGTACCAAAAACTTTTCAAAGTTGGTATGATCATTATTTTCAAGTTCTTTAGCTGTTAGCATTTTAATTGGTGGAACAGGACATTGACTAGGTTGATTATAACTCCCTTCTGATAAAGCTACATGATTTTTTGTTAGGTTTACTTGATCGAAATTATTTTGAGATTTTAACATGCTAAAATCATTAACGTCAACGTTTACTTTATTTCGTTTAAGAGACCTAAGTTGAATTTCTTGAGGAGAATTTTTAACTATATTCCATTTTGTTACAGTATAATCTAAAATTGCACAAGTCTTACGTAAGATCAAGCTCCATTGAACCTTTAAAACAAACCATTATAATCTTTAGTTTTTTCTCCAATCAAAAATTAATTATTGCTTTAATAAAAACTAAATTAAATACTTACACTACTTTTGATTTCATTGATTACATTTGATAGTTCTGTAATGATAACTTGACATTGATCTTCCTCCTCGATTGTTGAATTTGAGGTCAAGCAAAATACTGCTAATGAGATTATAGAAGATAATATACTAAGTTTAAATGAGGCTAGATTGATAATAATGTTTTCAATCAAAAAAAAAAAAAGTGTTTTATTTAAGTGTTTTGAACCAAAAAAAAAAAAAATAACAATTCTACAAAGTAGACTAACTTGTCTCAGTGATTTCAATGGGTAATGATTTTATTTGATTGATTGCCAAGAGTGAAACTTTTTAGGAGAAAAATTATAAGGATTAGAATATTTGATTTTGAGCCTGACTTTTAATGAATTGAGAGGAGATCAAGACTGACGACCATAATGATAAACTCGTTTACGATGCATAGCAATATCTTCAGGGGGTACCCCATCACTTTGAGATAAAAATCCTCTATGTAATCTAAGCATGGCAGAAGCCAAGACAATAAAGCAACCGATCCGATCGATTAAAATGGTACGATTACCAGCTAAGGTAAACGATGGTTCAAACGAGCCAGTTTCAGGTTCAAATTGAGTGTAAATAAATTCAGGCCATTTAGATGAAGTTTGAAGTAATAAATGATCAAGTTGTAAAACTTGTTCATGAATAGGAGATAAAGTGGGATCGGATAATAAGATGTTAATATCTTGCCAAATTTTTTCAATTTGAAATCTACAGCAGACTCCAGTCATAATAGTGTAATTTGAACCAGGAATACGAGAAATAGTTAATCTACCATCCTTAAGATCGTAATCTTCATCAAACTGTTCAAGGGGTAATTTAAGACTTGAAAATAGTTTGGGTGAATGAAGACCTAAATCGTGGCATACTAAACCACTTAATTTATAATGTTGACTTAATAAACCAATCATCAATCGCCTTCTATTTTGTTTAACAAGAGCACTAGATGTTTTAAATTCAGGATCTAAGTCTGGATCAATATGCTAAGTAAAGGATTTTATGTAAGAAAGTTTATTTAAGATAAGTATGAAGGGACTAGATTTATGAAAGATAAAAATGAAAATAAAAGTGTTACAAGTACCAAATTAAGTTTTATGGCCAAATCAATGGCTTTTCCTAAGAATTCAATGAGAATTTTTAAACTGTCACCACCGTTCTAAACAAACAAAAATAAAAACATTAATTATTATTATTTTTGAAAAAGTCTAATTTACCTTTAAAAACACTAACTAGATTATATCTTTAGGTATAAGTAATTAAAGCGTTAGTATATTGATAGAAGAGAAATCATATTAAAAAGGCGTGATAATGAAAATAACTAACAATGGAAGTTGAGTCAAGATTGACATTGCAGAAATTGATTCAATTGTAGGGCATGATTCAAAAGCTGCTCAAAAGATCAAGCATTGACAAATTAGACATTGATTTTAATTTAAGAGCCTAGCCCTTTAAAGAAAAAAAATAAAAAAAAGTCAAGTTAGGGAAGACTAACATCCAAGTTCTAAGCAACTGGTGGCAAGCCTACACCAACGTAAGGCCAATTCCTGTTGAGCTTGAAGACATGTTGGTAAATCAAGTGATCTAAGTGTAGACTCAGATTGATGAGATTTAATAAATAAGCCTAATCCACAAATTGAAAAAAGGACGGCAAGCCAATGTAATTTTTGATGATCATATGAAGCATCTCTGGCGAATTGTGTGTGAACTTGATTTCGAAATGAAGTATGATGAAGAATTCGATCTGAAAGACTTTTTTATTGTCAAGGTTAAATTTTGATTAAAAAAAGGAAAAATGATGAGTAATTATGATGATGATAATAATAGAATTGTTTAATTAAATTACTAACCAAATTTAGGTCAAGAGTAGGATAAAAAAAAAAAACCCCAAAAAAAAAAAAAAAAGATTTATTAACAATTGAAAGAAATTGTAAAATGAAAATTACAAATTTAAAATTAAAGAGTTTTCAACTTACGAGTCCAAGCATGATGAAATTCAAAGAGTTCAAGACAATGCCTAATTTGACCATAAGAAGGTAATTGAAGAATGATTTCATCAAAGCTTGAAGGACCTTTACCAATTCCAAGTAAACCTTTCAAGGTTAAAGGAGGGATAATAAGTTGATAAGATTCTGATGTGAAAGGAGGAGAATTAATAGATGAAGAGGGTGAAGGGTTAGAAGGGATAGATGAGTTAAGGGTAAGATTTGAATGAGTAAGATTTTCTTGAAGTTTGAGAAATTCTTTAATCTAAAAAAGATTGAATTAAAAACAAACGAGTTTCAAAAACTTGTAAAAATTAAGATGAAAAGAAATTTAAATGAATTAAAAGATTTTAATGATTGAGACTAACTTCTGATATGGATAAAAGAGGTTGATTAGTTTGAAATGTTTCAACTAAAGAATGATAATTAGATTGATTTAAAGAGAAACGATTTAATTGAGTAGCTAAATCGGTTAAATGATAATTTGAGATTGGGATTATGAATGGAGAAGGTGAAGAAGTTAAAAAAGAATTAGATGAATTTGAATCATAAAATTTGAGATTTTCTAATAATTGATCGACTTTTGAATTTAAATCTTTAAAGTCTTGATTAATTTTAAAACGAGTTGAATGATCTAATCTAATTAATAAATTATGTCTTTGACCGTCAGGGATTATAACTTGAGGGCTTGCACCGGTCCAATCACATTGATCACCTTCACCTCTTGATACACAAGCAAAACCTGTAAAAGAAGATTAAGACAAAGTTAAATGAAGATTGAAGAGATTATTTTATTTTATTTTATTTGATTTTATTTTTGATTTAAAAGATTAAAAGGATGAAATCAAGAAATCAATAAAAAGTTAAATCCATAAAATAATTAATTTTTAATATGAAACAAGACGTAAAAGATCAAAAAGAGTTATAAAAATTAAACATAGATTAGTTAAATTGAATTAAATTGATTTAAGGAACAAGTAAAAATCTTGAAAAGCAAAAGATTAAAATTTTTTTAAGGTGTGTGTGTGAGTGTGTGTTTGTGGGGGAGTTTGTGTAGTAGAATTTGTAGCGCGCATGCAATGATAAATTATGTTAGGTGTGTTTGTACAACAACACAGTATTTTGTACTGTACATGTGTACTACAGTACTGTACTGTACAGTACAAATGTGTTTATGTTGTATGATGGAGTGAGTTAAATGATTCAATTAAGTAAAAAAAAAAAAAGACAAAAGGAATTATTAGAAAACTAAAAAGAGACAGAAAGTAAAAAGAAAGATGAAAGATTTATTTATTTTTAATAGAATGAATTTAATTAATTTTGAAAATTGAATGAATTAAATTGAATGAATTAAAAATAATGAAATTTAAGATAAGTTAACAATCACCAACAAGGCCATTCCCGAGAGCAAGCACAACGCCTCTTTCGACATTGCCTACAAGAGGTGTATTCCCTTTTCTTTTTTCTAGTTGGTAAATTTATAGATGATGGATTTAATTGATGATTAGAGTTTGAAGATTGAAAGAATGAATGATGCTTTAATTGAGATGAATTTATAAGATGATAATTTGTAGTAGGAAGATCTAGAAGATTAAATTGATCAGTTTGACTAGAAGGAATATTAGTTTGATGATGATTATTATTATGTTTATGTTTATTAGTAAATGAAAGATCTTGAGTCATATTTTTTTTAATTTTGAAAAATTTAATTTTTAATCAAGCTTTTTATGATGAAAAAAAAAAATTAAAAAACTACTATAATTCAAGTTAAGATGATTATTCTTGAGAATGAAAATTTTACTGTAAATATTTTATTTTATTTTTATTTTTTCTGTTAATAAAATAAGTTAGTTTGAAATCTGAATTTTACTAAAAAAGGAAATAAAAAAGAAAAAGGTTTAATTTAAGATTTTTTTCTGTAAACCGATACACTGTAAGATCTTGTTTTTATTTTGAAGAAATTTTAAAATTTGAATGATAAGAATTTAAAGATTTTCTCAATCAATCAATCTTTTGTGGTTGTTGTGGTTATTCTTGTGTACCTGTACAGTACACACGCCAAAACGCTAGAGTATTTTGTATTAGATTACTGTATTCAATTTTGTGGAACACTACTGTTTACAGTGTACTGTACTGTACTGTACAGTACTGTAAAATGTGTTTGTACTGTACTGTGTACTGTATGATATATTGAAATTATTAACTTTGCCACCCTTGATTGTTTAATTAATTCAAATTTTAATTAAAAAATTTAATTGTAAATTAAAATTCTGAAAAATGTGTAAAATAGATAAATCGAATTTATTATTGAAAAGAAATTGGTTTAAATTCTAAAAAAAAAACTAAAAATTAAAAAAAGGAAAGCAGATCTTTTTAAAGCAATCAAATTTTAAATTTTAAAATTAAAAAATTAAAATTGATTCTAAAATTTAATTTCCAATTTTAGTATAGTACAGTACAAGTAAAGTAAAGTAAATCGATAACTTAAAAAAGGAAAAATGAATATAGATTTTTAATTTGTTTTTAATATTTTTTTTGACTTGACTCGAAAAGGTAAATGATTTATATTAGTACTGTATACTAGATTTTACTATAATTTACAGTAGGGTACAGTACTGTAGAGTGGATTGAATTAAAATTTACAGTAATTAAATTTATTGTAGTAAAATAAAAATCCAAAATTTAAAAAGATTATTTTATTTGGAGTAGAGTAGAGTGGATTACTCTATCTAGAATTTATTTATTTAAGTTTAATTAAAAAGTTCCTATCGGGTATTGTATAATTTAATTGACTGCGTGTTATTTGAGATTGTGAGATTAAAAGAATAAAAGTATTTATATTTTGTGAATTTACAGTACAGTACAGTACTGTACAAAACGCACACAGTATTATTAGACTTTAAAAATCTTTGATAAAGTTTATTTTTTTTTAATAGAGAAAATTTAGGTTTTGATTATCAGTGGAATAGTACTGTACTGTACTGTACTGTACTGCATCTAGGAGTCTAGGAATAGTTTTATGAATTTAAGATTTTTATAATACTTTTTAATTTAATTAAAAAATTAATAAAAGATTTACTACTTATTTACAGTACAGTTTACCTCATCAAAAATAAAACAAAAAATAAAATTTGATTTATAAATGATATGATTGTAAATTTTAAGTAAATCTATAATACCCTTAAAGTTAATTATCGATAACTCTAAACTAATAAGTTGGTAGGGATATGCTAAAAAAAAACAATTAAAACCAAAAAATTTGAAATGTTTAAAAGTTTTTAATAATTTTTAATTTTTTTTAATTTATTTTTGCAATGGTTTCATTTAATCTAGGTATTTTTACCCAATCAGTTTTGTAATAGTAAGTAAAACATAAAGTGTATATAATTTCACTTTTTTTTAATCCTTCTGTTTGACATTAATTAATTTAAATTTTGAGATTATAATAATATATTTTAATTTAATTTTTAAATAAATTCTTAATTCAATAAAATTCTAAAATTTTAATACAAATTTAAAAATAAAGATCTACTCAAAACTTCAAAACTTAAATTCAGTTTCAGTTTCAGTTTCAGTTTTAAATTAAAATTTCTTATGACAACAACTTAAACTTGCCTTTAAAATAATTGTACTGTACAGTAAAGTAATAAATTTAATTAATTAAAATAATTAAAAAAAATTCTCTATCTGTTATCATCTATCTAACTCTTTTAAAAAAAATTTCATCAATCAATCAATCGCATTCAATTATAATTTACTTTTACTTAAAAAAAAATTATATTAAATCATTTTTCAATTTATATAATTTAATCTATCATAGTTTATATTAAAAAATTATTATTATTTCCTTCCTTATTATTTTTCTTTTAAATTAATTTGAAATCAAAAAAAGAAAACTTTACTTTAAAAAAAAAAAATAAAAAATAAAAAAAAAAAAAAAGAGAAAATTAAAATCATATCATAATAAATTTTACTTTTTTCAAAAAAAAAAAAAAAAAAAAAAAAAAGATCAAATTATTAATTAAATAATTTTTAAAACTTTTTTTTTTTTACTTATTTTTTTTTTCATAAAAAAGAAGTTCTTTTAAATTAAAAATGGAATAATATTTATTGAATAGAATTATTTATTAAGTTATCAGAGAAAAATAATTAAAACATATAATAGAAATTAAAAAATTAGTATAATTTTTTAATTAATAAAGAAATTTTAATTAAAGAATATAAAAAAATTAAATTAAATAAAAAAAAGTAATAATAAATAGATAATCAAAATATAATCTTGTATCACTATTTTAACTTTTTCAAAAAAAAAGGTGAGAGAGATGAATTAATTAGGATATAACCAATAATGTGAACCTTAAAAGATATTTTCATATACCCAAAAGATCATAAACATAAATAAAAATAAATTTAATTAAATTATTAAAAATAAAAAAAAAAAAATTAAAATAAAAAATATTAATTTATATAAATAATCAAAAAAAAAAAAAAAAAATTAATTATAATTTTTAAAAATAAAAATTATATTAAATTTGAAAAAATTGTAAAAAAAAAAAAAAATTAATTAAAAAATGAATTTTTTTTTATTAATAAAATTAATCAAAAATAAAAATAATTTTAGAAAAAAAAAAAAAAAAAAAAGTTAAATAAATTTTATAATAAAATTTTATTTAAAAAAAAAAAATAAAAATATAAAATATAAAAATTTATTTCAAAATTGAATTCTTAATAAAAAAAAAAAAAAAAAAATTAGGTTAGGGAAGGGTTGGGTCACCTTTAAGTGAAATTTTTTTTATAACTTAACTTTAAATAAGTTTAAATTAAGTTTTTAATATTTTTTTTATAAAAATTAAAAATCATCAAAAATTTAATTTAATTCAAATCACATTTAATGTTAATCACCAAAATTTTTTTGTTAAAATTGAGGTGTTGTGTATATTTTAAAAGTTATGAGGAATTGAAATATTTTCAATTGAATTCAATTGAATTTTCAAAATGTGTGTGTGTATTACATAATTGAGCTTTGATTTAAATATTAGGTATCAATTATTACATTAAGTTTACTATAAAAATCAATTGAATTGTATGTATAAATTATAAGTATAATACATGATGAGGAATTAAATAAAAAAATAAATTAGAAAGATTAATTCTGGGAGGGGGGGGGGAAAGGGAACTCTAGCTCTAAGGGGAAGCAAGACCCCTAAAAATCTTTGCTGACAGGCATGAGATGTCAAAATTCTTGCAAAAGTTCATAACTTTTGGCCTGGAATTGAGCTACAGGGTATGTGACTCAATTGATGATGAGGTTTTGATACCAACTAGGGTAGTTTTAACTGTTTCCAAGAGGGTAAAACTATCCTTAAGAGAGAAAAACTTAGTATAAGCAGTTTTAACTGGCTTCTACACCTCTTACACACATTCTGATGTGTTTTGAAGGCTCTAGGCCAGGTATTACTATAGTAATGGCTGATTTAAGGGTCTAAAGTGGCTAAAACCAGCCCTTTTTTGGTCTAAACCAGGGTTCAATGATGCCATAATTGGATTTTCTGTTGTAAGACTTTTTTTGACAACTTAAAAGAGTAAATTTTACTTTTTTGAAGTAAGAAAATTGATGTCTATAAAAAAAAATGTCTTCTTTACCCCACTTTTCTTTTTATAATTAGTTTAAAACATTGTTAAAACAAATAAATAAAAAGATTCTAACCACTCATTTTTTTAATTTCATTTTAAACCTTTTAACCATTTTGAAAAAATCATTATAATCATTTTTTTTGTAATTCTTATAATCATTTTTAACCCTTAAACCACCCCAAAATGTGAATTAAAAGCATCTTTCATCACTTTTAACTTTTTCACTTTGTTTTTAAATTCACTTTGATCACTTTTTGAGAATGTTTTCTATTTAAATATCTTTTTTTTTTTTTTTAAAAAAAAAAAATTTGTTCTTTAATTAATTTCTTTCAATTATTTTTTAAATTAATTTCTAATTAAAAAAATTTCTTTTATAGAAATTTCTTTTTTTATAACTTTAAATATCTCTTATAAAGGATTTTTTTTTTTTTTTTTTTTTTTTTTTTTTTGGAATAAAATTTTTTTTAATTTTTTTTAATTTTTTTTTTTTTTTTTTTTTTTTTTTTTTGGTAAAAACATTAAATTTTTTTTATAATATTATTTTTTTTTTTTATACTTAAAAAAAAGTTGAATAAAAAAAAAAAAACAATTAAATTGAAATTTTTTCTCTTTTTTTTTTTTTTTTGAAAAAAAATACTATTTGCTTCTTATTATTTTTTAAATAATTTTACATTATATAAATTTTGTGGATAAGAAAAGTACTTGATTTTAAATCAAAGTTTCATATCCACACCTTACAATCTTTCTTTCCTACTCAATAACTTCATCCTGGATGAAAGATACCTGCACCATTCAGTTGGTACATCAGCCTCCACTGATCACACTATATTCCCTTCCAGAGTCAATCCAGGAAAATGTCATCAACATCCCTTTGGCCCATGTGGTATATGGACATTTGCAGGGGAAGTTTTTTTGGTCTTCTATGTTCCTCTCAGTCACTATGCTGGCAGGATTTGGTAGGTTTCAATATGGAACACAATTATCACCTGTCTACATTTGTGCATAGATTAAACCAATCTATCAAATCCCTACAGAACCAGGGTGGTACTTTTGATGAGAGTCTGATATTAGGTCTAATCCTTCAAAATGCAATAATGGACAACAACCTTCAAGAAACACTCTCTTCCCGCTTTGAGGCCTTTGTTTCCTCCAACAAAGAGAATCCATCTTTTGCTACTTGTACTACACTCTTGGAATCATCCTTCCAACAGCTTCAGGCAAATGAGCCCATTCAATTGACTCAAAAAACTTCCTGCTTCCTTCAAAAGTATTTCCTTTGGTACTGGTCAACCTTCTGTGGATGAAGACTTTCCCTTATCCCCAACAAACATTGATCCAGATTTCTTCCATGCTACAATAAATGGAACATGTTTTAATTGTGGCAAACCTGGACATTTTTCCTGTGGATGTCCATCATAACTGAAACCTTCATCCCTGGTAAACAACTGACTCCCAAACCAATTTGTACCACTAATTCAGTTCCAGGCTAACTATTCTATCATTAGCCCCCCGGTAACGGTACTGTTCTGGAGCCAAATTCAACATCCTCCCAGCACTCTGCGAAATGAAGAACTATACCAGCCAAATTATGCAGTAAAGCTTAAGGATTGAATCAAGGAATGTTTTTATGAGATAGGAGAGGAGGAACAAGGTTTGGAGGTGTTACAGGCTGCAATAAACAGTGTAGCAACAGAGGAAAACAATTTTGTATGTGACACTGGCACCAATCACTCCCTGACTGGTGACTGTGATGCCTTATATTCCTTTTTCTGGCTAACAAAGCCCATTCTCATTTATGTAGCCACTAAAAAACATAGAAGACATGGCCATGTCATTGGTTTGGGCTTGCTATTATATCCTGACCTCAATGGCCAAAATGTGATCATAAGGGGTGTATATTTTTACCCTGATTCCATTTGTACTCTAATTTGCCCAGATTCTATTTAAAGAACTTTGAAAAATTTTGTATTTAATGATAAAAATGAAATTCTTTTCTGAAATAAAGTTTAAATTATAATATTATTCAATATCTTTTGTAGGAGGATGCCCAATTATTTTAAAAACAAAAAAATAGTACAATTCTAATTAAATCAAACCCAATTCTTTAACAATTTCTCATGAAACCCCTAAACCTTATAATAGAGCTTCTATGTTAAATATCTTTAACAACCTATAGGTACTATTAATAAAGTGGATGAAACTGAAAATGAGAAACTCATATTCATTCAAAAAGTTTTTGAGAAAATTTCAATAAAACAGATACACTCTTTCTTGAAAAAAAAAAATTCTTTTTGATGAGTCTTCACTGAAAACATTACTTAAAGAAGGGCATGATTTTGGTTCTTGTCATTCCTCAAAAAAGCAAGAGGCATTTCCATATGATATCAAATCATGACAGCCTGAAGGATATGGAAATAATTATGTTTGACCTGATGGGTCCTTACAAGGAGAGTTTTCAGGGTGGTTCCTGACTTCTGAATATTCACAATTGTGGCTCTATGTACGGTTAGTTTCATATCTTAAAACAGAAAAGTGATGTGACTTGAAAAACAATAGAAAAAATTACACACTGGGAAAAACAAAGTGTCCTTAATGCAAGATGGTGGTGGGGAATTCAAGAACAACAAAATGAAGAACTTGTGAAACAAAAAATGGATGGTTCACAAATTCAGAATGCTTTACTTTCACAAAAAAAAAAGTCTTACTTAACAGTACAATAGGTCAGTTTCCAATATTGGGTGTACCCTCCTCTGAAGCTCCAAGCTTCCTTGGAAATTCTGGGGGTTCAATTTCATTTGGGATGTTTATAAATTTAATTCAATTCCCAACAGCCTGACAGGTGATAATACACCATTAGAGATCCTCTTCAACCAGTCACTCACAGCTGAGTGTTTGAGAATCTTTGTCAAGGTCACATATGTGCATGTGCCATGTGAGTGTTGTGGTAAGCTTGATGACCAAGAAATGGTTGCAAGAGTTGTGTTCTACCTGCTTGATTAAAAGGGTTGGTTGTTCTGGCTCTAAGGGACAAAAAATTTTATAAATTAATCTTGATCAAATAAGGTAAGTTTATATCTTTCCAATATCATGAAGTCTACTAAACAAACTGCAATAACAAAAACAAAATGAGAAGATTAGGGTAGAATAAATGGTCAAAAGTAAAATTCTAGTTATCTTTAGCTCTTAATTGAAATTTTTGCAGAAAGACAAAGATATTTCATTTCAGGAGACACCTATTGCCATGCCGAAATCCTTAAAAGAAGCTATATCTTTGGAAGCACCCAATGCTTGATGCCATGCTATTCAGGAGGAGGTTTCAAACATGAAAAACATGGGGGTTTTTGAGGTAATTCCAATGTCACCACAGAAAAAAAAAATTTCCTGGTGGATTGTTTTTGGCTATGAAGACTGATGAAACTGTTAATATACAATACAAGGCCAGATATGTGGTACACAGGAATTTACAGCGCCCCACTTGCGACTATGCTAAAGCATTTGCACCTACAGCTAATTTAACTTCACTACAGATGTTGCTTGTGTTTTCTTCTTGGAAAGGGTGGCATGTGGCCACATTTGATTTCGTGTTTGTGTACCTTAATTCCCTGATTCATGAGGAACCTTGGGTACATCCACCAGAAGGTCTGGTTATTCCCAGTGGAAATGGTTGTAGGTTACAAAAGGCATTGTATGGCACAAAAAAGGCCAGCAAATGTTGATGGGACCATTTGTTCACACACCTTTGGAAACTGGGATACACCAACACAGGCTACGGCAGAAGCTTATACATCAACAATTCCAAGGATATATTTATCTGGATCCATGTGGATGATGGCATGGTGGTTGGTAAGGATAGTGTGGTCATAGACACACTTAGAGAGCAACTTCAAATGGCCTTCCGGATGAAATTTTTCATGGGTATCTCCTTCATCATAGGACTAACTGTTACTAAGGTACCGGGTGGATACCATCTCTTGCAAGAGGCTGCGGTTGATACTATCCTTTTGAATGATTGGGATGGAAAATCAAAGTACAACATCCCGTTTCCTCCTTTCCTATAACTTCACACTTTGGGAAATGAGCACATACTGCTCAGAAAAAAGGTTTTACTATCTATCAGTGGCTCCTTGAGCTATCTTGCAAATGGGAGTAGACCTGACATTTGTTTTGCTGTAAATCTGCTATCCAGGTACCAGCCAAACCCGGGCAAAGAGCACTGGCGTGATCTAAATCAGCTACTGGGTTACTTGAAGAGCACAAGTTCCTTTGGTCTTTGACTCTTCCAATCTAGTAACAACAAAATTTAAATGTTCTCTGATTACAGCTGGGGCAGAAAATTTGGGAGATGGTTGCATGTTTTCATTGCTATTCTATACAACTTCCCTATCTCATGGTCATCAAAACGGCTTGTAACGGTTTCTGCCTTGAGCTGCCATTATGAATACATGGCCCTCAGCTTAGCTACTAGGAATAATATTTGGATCAAGGAATTACTGGATCAAGTGACAGGAAAAACTTTCATGGTGAACCTCAAATGTGAAAATGCTTCATGCATTAAAATATACAAGAACTCAACATCAAACAAGCAGACACACCATTCAGAATGTGATTTTTTAATCACAAACTAGGCCTTATTTGAAGGAAAGGTTACACTGACTTGGGTACCAAGTGCATATATGTTGGAAAACATAATGATGAAGCCACTGGGTCCATCTGCCCATGTCAAGTTCACCAAGGTCCTGATGGCAGGGATGGCTTGTCTACTTGTGTGATTTTTTTCTTTTCTCTCTTTTATTTCTGTGCGTTTTGGAAGACCTGATAGGTGGTCTCTATTTTTTACCCTTAATCTATTAATGTTAATAGCTTGGTTATCACAGGAGTGGGGGGGGGGGTTTAGTCCCCTCAGAAATTCTGCGACCCCTAAAGTGATAACTCAAACCTAAGTTATCTAAATAAAATATAAAAACTTGCAGTTAAACAATGAAATAGAGACACATTGTTAAACATAACCACTACACCAATATTGATTCTTTAGTAGAGAAACTTATTCCAAATCCTTTGACAAAAATGGAGACCAAATCACCATTTGTGAAAAAAACAATCAGGTTCTTCAAATCTGGATATTAATTTGCTAGCCCTCTTAATTTCTACAAAAACCCTTCTAAATTTGTTTCTAATGTTACTAAACCTAAATCTGATGGTTCTAACTTTGCCAATTGAAGAAAGGGACTTAATAATCTCTTTATTTAAATCTTTAATAAATTTCTATTTAACAATGATTCAAATAATTTTGAATCAATACCCATATCTAAAGGGTCTCTATATTTTTTTATTAAACAAAAAATATATTTTGATCTATTGGAAATGATACAGAATGAGGATTCTCCTAAACAAGCTTTTATTTAAATTTAAAAGAATTTTAAAAATTCAAATAAATTAATTAAACTTTATTTTAGTTATTTAATTATTTTAAATTTATAATTCTATTAGATTTTTAAATCCAAATGAAATTTTCTTAAAAATTATTTAAATTATTTTAATAAATTTAAATTTCTAGGAATTTCTCTCTTCGTAAAAATTGAGAAGAATATTAATAAAAATATTTTCTTTGAATCCTGAGGGAATGACTAAATTTCCTTTTTTTTTTTTTTTCATTTTTATAAAAACTAATCTTGATTTAATTGATAAAGTTAATTCTCTTTATTTGAAAAAATTAATAAATTCCTATTTAGTTTCAGTTTCAAAAGAGTAAAGACAAGATTATTTGAAATATTTTATGAAGATGACTCCAAAAAAAAAAACAGATTATAATTAAAGGGAAGCAAATTGATAATATAAAAAACTCTATGGAACAGTTTATAATTTCTTCCCCATCTACAAATTTGAGAGCTTTAAATGAATTTCAAGTCAAATCTTTAAAAATTTCATTAAAAAAAAATTAAATCAAGAAAGAAAATTTGAACATTAAGCTGGTAAATAAGTAGCTTTCTGAAATCATTTGTCAAAAAAATGGTATTAAATTTTTTTATTGAAATTTCTAAGGATTTAATTATATGGGACATTGGGTATCAACCTGTCCTATAATCTGAGAGATTTTAAATCTTGAAAAAGAACCCCCATAAATGATGGGTTATGAGCTGGCAATATGTGCAGTTTCTAAGGATAGAACTGTGGGCTTGGTTGACACCGGCTCAAAGGTGCATGTGAATGGGGATTCTGATGTTTTTCTTACCAAAACTCTTTTAGAGTAGATGATAGAATTGAATTTAACCTCTTAGTTTTTTCATATATATGAAACAAATAGGGGTCAAGTGATTCTTCCCTCCATCAAATTGGTAGTGTATAATTTTTTGTATTTTAAGGAAGTACAAGGTTTAATCATTTATTTTAGACAATTGATGGAAGAAGGGTATACAGCTAAGTTTGTAAAACAAAATATGTGGGTGTATACAGCAAAGGGAGGTTATTTTCTTTTCAAAGGTTTATCAATTGTTCTTGAATTATTAATCCTCTTCCATATGAAATACTAATGAATAATTAAATGAAAATCCCAAAAATTAAGGGTTTTGTCAACATCACGTGCATATTAATGGAATTATTGTTTAGGACATGATTCCAATAAAATAGTAAAAAAGTTTTTTAAAAATTTATTTACTCAATTTTACCCAAAAGAATTTGTTTCCGTTTATTTGCAACAATTGTATGATTGGAAAAAGTACACAACAAAAAATTCCATCCAATGATGATACCCCTAAAGAGCAAGCAAGAGATTTAATGATGTCAGATGTGCTAGGGCCAATGCCTCTGCTTGATCTAAATCAGAATAGATACATCTTAACACTATTAGATCATTTTTCAAATTTTGTATTTTGTTTCCCAATTAAAACACATGATCAGGTTCCTAAAGTGCTTCTTGACACGTTTGTGCTGATTCATTCTGTGTTTTGGAAAATCAGTGAAGCTTTCAAGATCTGACAACAAAAAAGAATATACAGGGCAGAATTTTAAAATAAGTTTGACAAACATGGGAGCTAAACAGATGTTCACATGTCCATATATGCCTTCACAGAATTTAATAGAAAATTGAGAGATGCAGCAAGAACAATGATGAGGGCATCAGGTTTTTCAAAACAATTTTGGTCTTATGCTTATAAGTGTGCGGCTTATATTAACAATAGAATACCAAATTCAAGAACTGGGGATATGAAAACTTTAGAAATGTGGTGTGGAAGAAAAACCTCAGGAAAAGAGAATATTTCCATTTGGAGCTAAGGCAATAGTTCATGTTCCAATTGAGAAGAGAGGTAAATTAGATGACAGGGGGAGGTTGTGTAAATTAATTGGTTTTCAGGATGAAAGTTGAAGGTATTTTCTTTGAGACAAGGAACTGGAACAAGTTATCAATTCAAATAATGTAAAATTTCTTGATTTCAATACAGAAAATCAATTAAATAAGATGAAGACTTCTAACTTAGTAAGCAGTATTGAACTACAGCTTGAACAAGAGAATACAAATGAATTATGTGAGAAGCAAGATTAAATTATTAATTTGATTGATAGAGTACATGATATGGAAATACCAACAAGCATCAATAATGCAAGAGATTTAAATTGGGGAAAGTGGAAGTCTGCAATAGAAAGGGAATTGAATTATTTTGATGAGATGAATGTTTGTACACCAGTCAAAAGGGAAGAAAATATAAAGACAATAAAAAAAAGTTTATTTTTGATTTAAAAAAATGGGAAATCCAGAATAATCAGTTTACAAGGCCTGTTTGGTGGCTCAAGGTTTTTGTCAATAATACAGAATATATTGCCAGAATACCTATGCACCAACCACATCAGTGACTTCACTGTGACTATTGTTGGAATTGGAACTTAAAAAAAAGAAAGGAAAATCACAAGCTTCATTGTATCAGTGGCATACCTGCATAGTCCATTGAAGGAAACAGTCTATGCTGAAGCACCCATGGAATTTAGACCTCAATGGTGTGGTAAGGCAATTTATGGATTGAAACAGGCTGGGAATTGCTGGTGGCAGCGTTTTTGTTCAGTTATGGAGCATATAGGATTTTAAGAAGAAGAGCTGGCTCAATGTGTTTATAGATGTACAAGAAGCGGGGTAATCATGTATGCTTGGATGCATGTTGATTATGGCATGATATTTTCAAACAGTGAGAACAAGATGATAAAATTGAAATACCACCTGATTTTACACTTGAAACTTTAATGGGAGGACGAATTATCAAGAATAGTTGAAATTGATATATCCTATTCAGCTGATGAAATTCAATTATCACAATCAAATTTTTCTAAGCAGATAGCAGATCATTTCGAAATAAAAGCAGGTATAACGCAACCATTGAACAGGACAACATTGCCTGAAACAAAACTTGACACTAGTAAAGATGAACAAATTGACCAGAGATAGTATCAGTCCATAATTGGGTTGCTGAATTATTTAGAATTGGGAACAAGGCCAGATATTAGTTTTTCAGTAAACTATTTAGCAAGATACTCAAATTCGCTGCAAAGACAGAATTGGAAACCTATGCATCATTTGATAAGATATCTCAAATATTCTTCAGTGAAAAAAATAAATCATTGAATGTTTGGAAGGATGCGGACTGGGGTGGAGAATTTCAGCAATCAACAATGGGTTTCCTATTTAAGCTGTTTGGTTTTACAGTCGCATGAGCTTCAAGAAGACAGAAAGCCGTGGCAACGTCAACTTGTGCAGCCGAACTGGTAGAAATGGGAATTAAAACAGATTTATTGTCATTTATTATTCAAATTTTGGAATTGACTAAAGAAATCATGCCTGTAAAGTTAATATGTGACAATAAGGCAGCGGTAATGGTGCTGGAGGGATCCAAAACAAGAATTAAAAGCCCAGAACAACATTTTTATTCAGTAAACGACCTGATTAGGAATTATATGATAAAACTTAAATGGATTTAAACCAACAATCAACTAGCCAATACTTGTACAAAGCGTTTGGGTCCTTTGAAACATCTTGAGAATTGTAAGAAATTTCTTGAGAGCGACTGAAATTGGAAGGGAGTGTAGAACAATAAGGGAAAAGACAATATCAGTTGCAACTAAAGTGTAGAGAAGGTGCTATAAGAACCCGGACCGGGTAAAAAACCCATATCATTGTAGTTACTATAAAATATGAGAATTCTTGTGAGTAATGAAGAAGTTAAGAGTTGTTTAAGTAAGAACAAATAAAAAACAAAAAAACCCTGATGGTGAGAATTCTGAGTTAACAGAGGACAAGCCTATATTTGGTGAATACTGTATTTGAGTTTTTGACTGTATTGAATTAAATTGAGCTTTTGAAACTGTATTTGGTGAATATTTAATAAAAACCCCTTTCTGATTGAGTTTTGGAATATCCTCAATTAATAATAATTTATAATACACCTACTTATCTCCATGACTATGAGAGCAATTCCCATATTGAGGGTGATGATCTATTAGAACTATAAAAATAGGTGAATTTTAATGAAGTTAATTAAAAAAATAAATAAAAAATTTCTTTCCCCTTTCGAATTCTCAATTACCATTCTATCAAAATTCCTATTCATCAATCAAAACCTCAAAATTCACCTTCATCTTCATAAAACATATAGGTCCTTCTGACTTACTTGAATTGTTTCTTCTCCTATGCTTTAATATTTTCTTTGTTATTCTATTTGACTTTTTGTATTTCACTTTTAATTTTAATTTTTCTTCACTAAACTAATATTAATTCTACATGAATCAATTCAAAATCAGTGATTTATTTTTATTTCATTAAAAATTTCACCCCTTTCTTTTTTATCTTAATGATAGAGAATATTTAAGAATTTATTGAATCTTTAAGAATTTCAATTAATTAAAAGAATTTTTTTCCCAATTTTTAATGTTTCTGAGTTTTTTTTTGACAATTTGGACCAAAAAAATAAAAATAATTTTTTTTGAAATTTTTTACAAAATTAATAAATAAAGAATTATTTTTTATGATAATATAATAAATTTGAAGAATTTAAAGAAAAAATTAAAAAGAATTTTTATTTTTTGAAAATATTAACAATTTTTTGAATTATTTTTATTTTGTTTAAAATCCTTTTTTTTTATTTTAACTTATTTTATTAATTTATTAATGATTATTTTAATAGGATTTAAATTTTAAATGAGATTAATTAATTAATAAAAAGAAAACAATTAAATAATTTATTTTAAATTTATTATTTTAATGAATTCTATTTCATTAAATTATTTAAGTTCAATTTTTCCATAATTGAATTGTTGAATTTGATTTGTTCATAGTTTTTTTTTTTTAATCTTGGATTCAAATTTTTTGAATTTGAAGATTAATTAAAAGTTTGATTACATATATGACTCAAATAACTCTGATTCCCCAAATTCTGTAGCTTATATTATTGGTGTATTTGATAACTTGAGGTAGCTTTCTGAAGAAATTATGGCCCCTAAATAGATTTATGATATTAACAAAACCTATAATAGGTTCAAATCTGTCATAGTCATTGCGCCACCCTTAATTAATTGTGAGAACAAGGAGGTTCCTTGTGTTGAATCTGCTACTTCTAGGTCCACCAGGTGCCAATTCTGAAAACTTTAAAAAAAGAAAATGTTCTATGGCCAACCATAGATTACCAGACCATCCAAGAAGATTATGGAGAGACATCAAGAAGGCTGGAAGTTCCTGTTTATGAACTCCCCAACTTCTGATTTCACTTATGGTCACTCCAATTGTGAGCTCTTTGGTGAAAGAACTTCTGAGTTACTTACTGAATGGGTTTATTTTACTTTGGATTGTCAGGCTGAGTCTATGATAAAGTGATAATAAGAGTATTTACAACTTTAAATATGAATTTTACATGGTAATTTAAAATATAAAATAGCTTTAATGGTAGTAATAAGGGATTTACTATAGATTATAGTGGTGGTGAGTACTGTTGAAAGCCCAGGATGCACTTTTTATCAGTTGATTAGCTATAATAAGCAATAAAATACTAAGATGATAGTATAAAATGATCATTTTACAATAGTATAGCTTTTTTCTATAGTTTTACAACATAGTAATTTAAGAGAAGGATGGGGATTCCTCTATTGGAAAGAGAAAGGTCTCTTTTTATCCTTAAAATGGGTGAAAAGGTCCTCTAGACCTGTTCATGTAGGAGTCGTAAAGATTTTTCACTTACAAGGATTTTCTTGTGGCTCTTAACACTCCTGAATAACGTGTATTGGGCTCAGATGTGGTTTCAATACAGGGTTAAAATTCTCATTTGGGGATCACACAGCCCTCTTCTGAAATGTATGATGGGTAAAATTCTGTAAAGAACCTGTATGGAGACCCCATCTTGACCAAGCTATGAGGTATTGAAGAATAAAAAAGCTCTTTTATATAATTGAAACCTCATATTCAAGGATATGGGAAAGTATCCTACAGTAAATGTGTATTGGCCCAACAGTGGAATTTGAGCCTTAATACTTTCATAAATTTGTCAGTTTTCCAGATTTTGAGCTGAAAGTTGATTCATTGTGTAGAGCTGAATGCAGTCTACACAATGGAACCTCATTTATTATGGGTAAAATTGAATAAGGAAAAGATTGATTATTTTCAATTTTCATTATTCAGATATGGATTTTCCTCAAATCCTGTATGGAACTTGTTTGCTCCATTACTTTTGCTATAAATGAGCTATGGGGAAATAAATAGAACAATCAGATAGACCTAATTATTCTCTTTATAAAATGACCCTGATTTGAGTATCTTTCACTAAAATGGTAGAAGTTAGATTAGAGGGGAATATTTTATTTGCCCTTAGCTGGCTTTATTTTGGCCATAACATCTGTAGTTTTGATGCTAGCTCAGTTTGGCCAGTACCATTAAATACTTATTAATGAGAGCTTCAGCTTTAAGAAACTTTTGATGAGGTTGAGACCCCTTATCTGGAGTTTATATGAGAGGTGAAAATTATGGTTTATGATCAGAAATTGCTTTGAGCCTGAATAACTTTGTTATTCTTTGTCCTGCAATTATGGGAGTTGTATATTTAGAAAGAAGTGAGTATCCTCTTTATTTTGATGCCTTTTTAGCTGTTTTGCTGGTATTTTAGTCTACTGTTGGCTTATGGTATTTTGGATGTCATGCTTGTGCTCCAGCTTTGAGTCACAGGCTGACACTGCTCCAGTGACTGGATCCAGGATGAGAGGTGTTCAACAATGGAATAAAGCCACCAGCTCCTGGGCCAATATTGAAGGACCCATTCACCTACAAGGGAACCCCATTGGAGTGGCTCAAGAGGTTCTTATTTTTGTTAACCAGGAATGATGGAAGATTTGGAAAATTGAAGAGAAATCTAGTTTTACAAGATGATGTTGATACTGATTCTGAAGGTAGTCATGAAATAGATGGAGAACTTGAATTATCTAACCACATCCAAAGAAGAATAATCAAATCCACTTCACTATCTACTGTCAAAGTAAATACAACCACCAATAAAGTGGTTATGTCCCCCCAACCACCTCAACCAAAAGCTATATCTCAAACCAGGAAATTAAAACTTGACTCTACCTCCACAAATTTTCAACCATCCATGGCCAGAACTTCTAGAGAACCAATTTCTCAAGATCCTGAGTCACTCTTTGACCACCATAGCCACTGGAATATCACTGGAAGCTGTACTTATCAAAATTAAATGACTAAGAAAGTTGTCAAATCCTATTTTTAGGAGGTGGATTCATTTACTGAGTGTTTTTTTTGATAATTCTATGAATATTTCTGTTTCAGGTGAAGCCAATAGGGCTTTAGCCAGGGAGGTAGTTTCTTATAAATATTCCTTGGTTGTTAAATTGAAAGAATCCTTGAAGAAATTTTAATCAATATTATTTGTAGTTGGTATTTATTATTAATAGTTACTTTTTCTTTTTTTATTATCAAATTAATAGAACTCAAGATTATAAAATATTAAAGGGATTAATTCTAATTTTAAAAATAAGAAATAAAAAAAAAACAAGAATTATAAAATTGAAATAAAGTTTAAGAAAAGTTAAAAAATAATTAAGAGAAAAAAATAGATTAAAGAAAATAAAAAAAATAATTAAATTGTTGAATTTTTTTTTAATTATTTTATTTGTTCTAATTTTAATTTTATCAAAAAATTTCCTTAAAAAAAACCATGAATTTTTTTTCAAATAGTGATAAAAAAATTTTTTTTTTTAAAAAAAGAATTAGATAACCTAATAGATTAATATGAGTATATAGAACTTAATTTTATAACTTTTTAATACCTACCAAGAATCATAAAAAGTAAAGAAAAAAAAACTTCTTTAAATAAGATTACTTGATTTAAGTAATTTCTTGAATAATTATCAATGTCATAAAATAAAAGGTGAAATAAAAAAAAAAGAAAAGAAAAGAAAAGAGGAAATTCAGCAAATTATTTATTCAAATTCCAAATTTAAGGGTATTTTTGTTTCAAAAACTTTTTAATCTGTTCAAAGAATTGAAAAGTGGTCACAAAGTGGCCAAGGTGATGCTTAAAAGAGTTTTGGGTAGAATAAACCCTTAAAGGTGAATTCTAGGAGAAGAACTTACTTTCATAAAATCAGATACCCACCAAGCACCATAAAATCAAAGTCTTGAGATATTTGGGCTAGGATTTTCAGGATACAAACAATGTAAGTATTCAAGAAAGTCTGGTAAGTTGGTAAAGTTGAAATTTGATTTTCAAGTGCTTCTTTCTGGGTCTTCACTGAATCATTTCCACTCCACATGATAACATAATTTACCTCCCTTGAGGTTTGAGTCCAGAACCTGATCCACTTCCCATTCCTCTTGTTCTTCCACCATGAATGGTGGTGGTGGTAATAAATGTTAGTTTGGGATATTTGATTGCTTTACTAATTATAACAAGGACACATGGAAGACAGGGTGAACTGACTTCCATTGTTCAGGTAACTTCTGATCTTTTTTAGGATCTCAAAGGATCCCAACCATCTTTATGAGAATTTCTTGGTTGGTCTTGTTGTCTTGATGTTCTTTGAAGCTAGAAATAATTTTTCCCCAGGTTAGAAATAAGGTAGAATTATCCTATTTATATCTTAATACTTCTTAAAACTCTTTATTGGTGACTGAAATTCCTTTGTGACAGCTTTGTGTACTGATTAAATTTTTGTTGATAAATTTCCAGAAGGTGTTTCTTGAGAAATGTGAATTAGGTCAAAGCTGGTATTTTCTCCATAAATGGTGTAAAAGGGTGATTGTTTTTTTAATGATTTTTCTGAATTATTATAAGAAAATTCAGCCATAGGGAGCCAGATGTTCCAGTAATCTTGATGGTAGCTTAAATAAATCCAAAGATACTGTTCTAGAATCTGATTTACCCTCTCTGTCTGTACATCTGCTTCAGGATGAAAGGAAGTTGAAGGATATATTGATATCTTGAGCTTCTGACAGAATTGTGTCCAGAACTATCAAACAAATAAGGAACTTTTATTACTGAAAATAATTATTGGGAATTCATTATTGGAAAAAACATGGATAATGAAGATTAGAGCTAATTCCAGGGAAGCAATTGTTGAATGAGTTGAAATAAATATTTCCATTTTGAGAATCTTCCCACAGCTACTAAAATTGAATTAAAGTTTTGGAAATGGGAAATTGAGTGATAACATCCATTTATACTGAATTCCAAGGACCAGATGAAATTTGAAGAGTTTGAGTAATCCAAACTTATTATGGTGATTTTTTTTGTTTATTGAACATCTTTGGAATTAGGGCACATAGTCCTTGATTATTTGATTCATTCCAGCCCAATAAAAATCCCTCTTGATGAGATTGAGGGTCTTCTCCTGGCCAGGATGGCAAGCCAATGGTGAGTCATGACGCTTTTGAAGAATATTGAGTTGGATTTCTTCATTTCTTGGGAATACCACTCTATCTTTAAATAAAAATAATTTGGCTTGATGGTCAAGAGAATAATCTGAAAATGATTCACCTTTTGCTAATTGCTTGAGTATTTATTTATAGTATTTGTATTGCCATAATTCTTTTTGGATTTGGTCAACCAAATCTGAGAAAATTTCAACCTTGATTGAGAAGAATCTTGAATCTTGAATTCCATCTTGCTTGATTAATTTATGAAAATTTTGAGGATTCTTGCTGATGAAGTCCACCCCCCTCTCTGGGTACATGTCGTCCCAAAATGACAAGGCATCTGGTAAAGTGGCCAGCCTTCCTGGATTGTAAGTGATAGAGAAATTAATCACAAAAGTATTGAAGATGAGTAAGGAATTTGGAAGACATAAAATATTTGAGGGAAGAGTGGTCTATAAATAATTCAAAAGGATTTGACAGAGAAATAAGAAAATATCTCCAGATACGGAGCGCCCAAGCTATGGAAAGGAGTTCCTTGTAATTAATTTCCAATTTGGGCTCAGCCAAGAGGATCTTGTGACTAAAAAATGCAATGGGATGCTTGAATTAGTCATTCAACTGACTCAGTACAGCACCCAAGGAATAATCAGAAGCATAAGTCTCTAAAATAGCTGTTAGAGAGGGATTTAAATGGGAAAGGATAGGATCAGTGATGAAATTTTTTTTTGGTATCTGAAACTAGGTAATAGCTTCCTAATCAAAGATAAAAGGAGAGTCCTTTTTGATAAGGGAATTGAGAGAAGTTTTTTTTTGGTATAATTTTTAATTGAAAAACAATAAAAATTGGCAAAGAAAAGAAAGGACTGAAGGGATGTGATGTTTTTGGTTTGAGGCTAATTAAGGATTTGTTTAGCTTTTGAAGAATACATCTTGAGGAAATCACTTGAAAAAACATAGCCAAGGTATTTCACAATCAAGGAATTAAATACAAACCTTGAGGATTTATAAAAAATATTATTATCCCTCATTATTTGAAGGAAAGAGGCCACATGTTCAAAATTTTCCTCCTCAGAACTTGAGAAGACCCTAATATAATCCAGGTAAACTACTACAAAAACATCCAGAAAATCTGAAAAGATATCATTCAAAAGTTTTTGGAATGAAGCAGGAGCATTGGTCAGGACAAATGTCATAGCCACCATATTTGCTTCTCAAGGCAGTTAAGTGCTCATCCCCCTTTTTTATTCTCAGGATATTATAAGAACCATGAAAATCTACCTTAAAGATTGTAAGAAGCCAGTTCAGTAGAGAAAAAGGATACCTGTTATTCCTAGTGACAGAATTGAGCTTGTGGTATTCAACACCCAAAAAATGACCCCCGTCCTTTTTCTTGACAAAAATTACATGTTCTCCTATTGAAAAATTTCTTTAAATTACCTGAAATGTAGCCCCATAGTGTTTCTGACTTATCGTTTTATAGAGAGTAGATAACACCAACTGGAGGTAGAGACCCATTGAGTTCAATATGATGATTACAGGATTGGTGTTGAGGAAGTTTCTCTGCTTTAAACTTGGAGAATACATACAAATATTAGTGATAAGCAGGACAGACTACCTTCAGCACAGTTTCAATTTCTTCTGGCTCTTCCACCTCATCCCACTTCTTCTCCAGGGAGGAATTAATGAATTTAGGAGGAAGGTCCATACTTTCTTGAGAGAGATTAAGTGAAGATATAGAAAAATATTCTATAACATATTTTATTTATTTGAATAATTTACTCCTTGATGTGTAAGGTGTGGATATGAAACTTTGATTGAAAATCAAGTACTTTTCCTGTCCTCAAAATTTGTATAAGGTAAAAATTTGATTAAAAATAGTATGAAATAGTATTTTTAAGAGAAAATAAACCAAATAAATTTTTTTTAGCTTAATAAGTATAAAACAATAATATTTTGAAGATTCATTGTTTTACCTACAATAACAATTTATCCAAAAATACTCTACAAGAGATATTTAAGGCTACAAAAGAAATCTCTTCAAGAGAAATTTCAATTAGAATTAATTGAGAGAAAAATTGGCAGAAATTAATTAAAGAACAAAGTCTTTAAAAATATTATTAAAGATAAAACATGCCCAAAAGTGACCAGAGTATGTTTGAAAACAAAGTGACAAAGCTTACAGTGATTAAAGATGCTTTAATTCACTTATAGGGTGGTTCAGGGGTAAAAATGCTTATAATAGTAACAAAAAATGATTATAATGAATTTTCACATGTTCAAAAGGTTTAAAATGATTAAAAAAAATTTAAGGTGTGGATATGAAACTTTGATTAAAAATCAAGTACTTTTCCTGTCCTCAAAATTTGTATAAGGTAAAAATCAATTAAAAATAGTAAGAAATATTATTCTTAAGAGAAAAAACGCCAATTTTATTGTTTATAGCTTTATTAGTATGAGAAAATAATATTATAAAGATTTATTGTTTTACCAAAAATAAAAATTTATCCAAAAATACTCTACAAGAGATATTTAAGGCTACAAAAGAAATTTCTTCAAGAGCAATTTCAATTGGAATTAATTGAGCAAAAAGCTGCAAGCAATTAATCAAAGAAAAAAATCTTTAAAAAGAATATTAAAGAGAAACCACGCCCAAAATTTACCAGAGTGAATTTGGAAACAAAGTGACAAAGTTAACAGTGATGAAAGACGCTTCAATTCACTTTTGGAGTGGTTCAGGGGTAAAAATGATTATAAGAGTTACAAACAATGATTATAATGATTTTTTAAAGTTGTTAAAAGGTTCAAAATGTTTTAAAAAGGGTGGTTGGAATCTTTTATTGATTGGTTTAACAGTGTTTTAAACTAACTATAAAAGGAAAAGATTCTAACATGAAGAGAAAAGTGGGGCAAAGAAGACATTCTTTTATAGCCATCAATTTTCTTACTCCAAAAGTAAAATTTACTCTTGCCAGTCGTGAAAAACAGCCTGACAACAGAAAAGCCAATTATGACATCATTGAACCCTGGTTTGGACCAAAAAAGGGCTGGTTTAAACCATTTTTGCCATTTTTAGCCATTTTAGACCCTTAAATCAGCAATTACTATAGCAATACCTAGTCTAGAGCCTTCAAAACACGTCAGAATGTGTGTAAGAGGCATAGAAATCAGCTAAAACGTTTTTACTAACATTGTTTTAACTTAAGGGTAGTTTTACCCTCTTGGCAACAGTTAAAACTTCCCTGGTTGGTATCAAAACCTCATCATCAATTGAGTCACAGACCCTGTGACTCAATTCCAGGCCAAAAGTGATGAAATTTTGCGTGAATTTTGACATCTCATGCCTGTCAGCAAGGATTTTGGGGGTCTGGCTCCCCCTTAGAGCTAGAGTTCCTTGCCCCCCCAATTTTAATCTTTCCAATTTATTTTCCTTTAATTCCTCATCATGTATTATACTTGTAATTTACATATGTAATTAAATTGAATTGTACAGTACAATAAAGTTATAATTGATACCTCATATGTAAATGAAAGTTCACTTATGTAATACACATGCACATTTTGACATTTCAATTGAATTCAATTGAAAATACTTCAATTCCTTATAACTTCTAAACTAAAAAAAACACCTCAATTTTAACACAAAAATTGATGGTTAACACCACATGTGGTGAGAATTAAATTAAAGTTTTGAAGATTTTCAATTTTTGTATTGAAAATACTGAAAACTTAATTTAAGCTTATTTAGAGTTGAGTAACAAACATTTCACTCAGAGGTGACCCCACCTAATTTTTTATAAGGAATCAAATGGTGAAAATTGTTTTATATGTTTATTTATTGGATAGAAAGCTATAATATACTTTATATGAATTTTTACCAAAAATATTTTAATTTCATAATTTTTATTAAAAATTCATTTTTACTTAATTTTTACTAGTAAAAATGAATTTTCATAATTTTAAATTTTATTGTAATTTTATTTCTAAATTATAATTAAATTTTGATTTTTAAATATAAATTTGTATTCATATTTTTCTTTTTATAATAAATTTATATATATTTGTATTTTAATTTATCATTTGTGGTCTTCTGGGTATATAAAAATACCTCTAAGGCTCACAAAAATGTAGTTGGAATATTTTATTGATTGGTTTAACAGTGTTTAAACTAATTATAAAAGGAAAAGATTTTAAATGAAGAGAAAAGTGGGGCAAAGAAGACATTCTTTTATAGCCATCAATTTTCTTACTACAAAAGTAAATTTTACTCTTGTCAGTTGTGGAAAACACTATGACGACAGAAAAGCCAATTATGGCATCATTGAACCCTGGTTTAGACAAAAAAAGGGCTAGTTTTAGCCATTTTAGACCCTTAAATCAGCCATTACTATAGTAATACCTGGTCTAGAGCCTTCAAAACACATCATAATGTTCTTGAGAGACATAGAAACCATTCAAAACTGTTTTTGCTAAGATTGTTTTAGCCTAAGGGTAGTTTTACCCTCTTGGCAACAGTTAAAACTACCCTAGTTGGTAGCAAAACCACATCATCAATTGAGTCACAGACCCTGTGACTCAATTTCAGGCCAAAAGTGATGAACATTTGCATGGATTTTGACATCTCACACCTGTCAGCAAGGAATTTGGGGGTCTGGCTCCCCCTTAGAGCTAGAGTTCCTTCCCCCCAAATTAATCTTTCCAATTTATTTTTCCTTTAATTCCTCATAATGTATTATACTTGTAATTTACATATGTAATTAAATTGAGTTTTACAATACACTTAATGTAATAATTGACACCTCATATCTAAATTAAAGTTCACTTATGTAATACACATGCACATTTTGAGATTTCAATTGAAAATACTTCAATTCCTCATAATTTCTAAACTACACACAACAACTCAATTTTAACACAAAAATTTATGGTTAACACCAAATGGGATGTGAATTAAATTAAGGTTTTGAGGATTTTAAATATTTTTACAGAAAATACTAAAAACTTAATTTAAGCTTATTTAGAGTTGAGTTACAGAAAATTTACCCAGAGGTGACCCCACCTTATTTTTTATGGGGACTCCAATGGTAAAACAAGTTTCATATTTTTATTTGTAGGATGAAAAGTTATGGCAATTTTTATTCAAATTTTTTCCAAAAAAATATTTCAATTTCAATAATTTTGTTTAAAATTCTATTTTACCTAATTTTTTCAAGTAAAAATCTGTTTTGACAATTTTAAATTTAAATGTAATTTTATTTTTAAATTATAATTAAATTTTCATTTTTTTGTATAAATTCATATTTATAATTAAATTTTAGTTTTGATAATATAAATAAATTTATTTTATATATATTTATATCTTATTTTATTATTTGCGGTCTTTTTGGGTATATGAAAATACCTCTAAGGCTCACATTCCCCCACCCTAAAAAAAGAATATTACTTTTTAATATTGTTATTTCTAGTGTGTATGAAACTTCTGAGAAGTTTGCTAGCTTCAGGTATGTCTTTTTTCTACTAACCATTCATTATCACAGGTTGGGCCACTGTAAATAAGAAGGTATTCCCTTCCTTTATTGGTTCTCAACTTTCTTTCTTTGAGAACTTTGGTAATTTTCTTGATACCAGATGATTAAATAGGAGGTGTAACTTTGGGAACTTTATTCCTGAAAGAAAATGTTTTAGCATAACTAGATTTATATGGCTTTATTAAGCTCACTGGAAATTTAGGATGCTTATTTCTAAGTTCCTCAGATAATTCTGCTTCAACAGCATTTTCTCTATGGATGGCCTTAATAACAAGAGGTCCTGCAAAGGAGTATTTGAGTGTTTTTACATCCTTTGATGTTATTGAAGTTAGTGGTAGATACAAGTACTAAATCTCCCACTTTGAAGTCTGGGGTTGCATGTGACTTGTTCCACTTTTCTTTGGAATATGCAAATGAGTCCTCCATGCACCTTACTGCATGTTTCCTACCTTTGTCTAAAATTACTTTAAAACTAGAAGCTGTGGGATGTAACTAAGCCAAATCTCTCCTCAGGTAATCCTGAGGTAATTTGGGATTCCATGCTTTTTCTAGAATAGCAGGAGTTTTTTGAGCCTTGAGATATATTTTACATACCCATATATGCCACAATTATCTTAAAAATCAATTCTGAAATATGAATAACCCAAAAGTCATGAATATATTCAGAATTCATCATTTTTGATCTCAGAAAAGATTAAGAACTTTTTATTGAGTAAGTAAATCCATGGATTCAGGGCCAGATTTGGATTCTACACAAAACTTCACCTAGGGTAGCTCCATAGAGTGAATAAGCTCAAATCAACTCCTTGAGGTGGTAATATGGAAAACACTTCAATACCACGTAAAAGATCTGTGAAAATTTGGTTTTTCTCAATTTCACGACAAAATAATGGGAATGTGAGAAATCCCATGTTACATATACACTAAGAATAGTGTTATGCATGTTTGTGGCACTTAATATTATGGTATTCTTACATACACTTTTTGGTACACCCATAGTGGATATCTCACTTTGAGCCTGAATTTCTATTTTGATGTAAAAAATAGTCAAGGGGGACAAAAGACATCAAAGAGAGCCAGGGTGCCCAACTTCTGAGGCCTCTGAGGCATGCATAGCTCCAAAGCTTGGATAAATGGCTGATCTTGACCTGATTGGTGAACTAAAACCTTTTGGGAACTTGGTTACCAAGTCAAAATTTCATTATATCATAAGAAAATAGCAAATAAGCTGCTATTTTGATGTGCCAAGGAGGTAAAGAGAAACTTAGACTCCTGTAACCATGTAAATTCTTAATGACTTTCCATGGATAAACCCCAAAAGAGTAATTAAAAGCCTTTTTGGACTAGTATCCATTGATTTACCTCATAGAAAGCACCCATATACTGCTATTTGCAATTCTATGTAGAAATGAGGTAAAAACTTCAACAATTCATTAAAAATACAATTATTAAGGAATCTTTCTCAAACTTTCAGGACCAATTTTGAACTGTAAAATTAATATCAAAATAAAAAATAATCATACTTTCATAAGTAAAATTAAAGGTTTTACTTACAGTCCATTTTTGATGATTCCACATGAAATACTGAATCTTTAAAAATTCACAGAAAATACACTCTGTGATGAAATTTCCAATAAAATTGATAAATTGGAGAAATCAATGATTATTTTGGAATAAAAGAAGATTTAAAGTTGTTAATCCTTTTTCTCTTAACCAGAAATGGGTTGGTAGTCACATAAAAGCACCAATTAAGTAATTATGATAATCTTATGTGACAACAGACAATGCAATCAATAATCCAAAAAAAGGTTTATTGCTTTATCACTCACTGGTTTTTTGGTTTGCTCTATGCACACCTCTGTGAGCTTTTATAGACTTAAAAGAGGCCTCCTTTTGCTGTTTTTTACAAATCATCACATTATTCCATTATACCTTTATTACCAACATGTAAGTATTAGTTAAAACTATTTATTAAGTGTTTTATTCTTTCAGAATCAATAAAAAAGACGTGAAATCATAGAAATCAACTATATATTGCTGTAATCTCGCTATAAATCAATTTTGATCCTTTAAATCCACAATTATCCATCAAATATCTCTACTCTTATCTTTCAATAAGTTCTTTGGAGTATTAGTGTGTGTTTTGATTTAATTCTTAAAGTTTTTTTCTAGTAATAGTTTTCTTCAAGGGTTATTTTTGTAATTATTCTTATAAAAGATAATTATATATTGAAATAATTTTATTATTTTAATAAAGAAGATTTATTATTAAATTCTTCTTGTAATTAATTCTTGTAGACAATTACTTCTTACTGTTATAATAACTAGTAGTGTATAAAAAGTAAAAGAAATAAATAATTAATTAATTATTTAATTGTGGTTAGAATAATTTTCATTATTATATTTCATAATAAAAGTCATAGTACTGTTGATTAATAGTAATATTATCAACAAGTTTCATAGACACATCTTACATTTGGGGGCCTGGCCATTTTTTTTGAACCTTGTACCTTTAATTAATATATCTTTAAGTTCCAAAACATATTAATTTAATAATTTTTCATTTCAATTTGAAGTTAAAATAATTCTCATTTTTGAGTTTATTTTTAAAATCTTTTTCATTGAGGAATTTGGTTTAATTTTATATTGTTTTACACGTGGCTTTTTTACATCCAAGAACCTAGAAAATTATTTTTTGAGTTACTCTGAATTAATTTTGATTCAAACTCTTGAATTTTATTTTTTTTCTTTGAAAAGAATAATTTTTTAATATTGAAAAATAATAAAACTTATAAGAATATTTAAAAATATTTTAAAAAAGCATAAGAATAAGTTTTTTCTCTTATAAATCTTTCTCTAGTGTCTTTAAAATACAGTGCAGCTGGTAATAAGCTCAGTAAGAGATATATTACTAGTCCAGAATCTTCAGAAGCAGAATCTTAAGAGAAAATTGAAGTGCAAATTTCTAAAAGAGGCACTTTATTCAGAACAGAACAAGCTAAATTACCACCAAAAGGTGTGTGGTTCTGTCCCTTCATTTCACTTTTTCTCTTGAATTGATGTGAAAATGGTGCATACCAGAAATGGAAGCAAATATCCAGTCCAACCAGATGGATGTGGACAAGGAAGAGGCATGACCAAATCCAGAACTTTTAAATCTTCCTCAAGAAAGAAACATCTGGAGGATGCCAGAGTTGCCCCCATTCCCCAAGGTGTACCCACAAACTTTGACATGAGTTCTGAATCTGGACTAATTCATGATAATATTTGAAGGGCTGAACCACTTTCAAGTGGAAGCAATAGAAATTTATCAATTACAATACAAAATTTGGTTCAGAGAAGTCAAAGAAAAGGAGTGGGAAATATGCCCAAGCATTTGGCAGGGGGAAATGAACTCCTACTTACACATCATGAGCTTTCTGGGTCAAGAGAAGACCATAGAGCTATTAGGAGGTTGGAGCCCATTGTCTTGCAAAGACAATGTCAAAAAGATAAAGAATTGGTTGGAGAACCAAAGTCTTTTATCCATAGACCAGAAGAAAGAGTTGGAAATGACTCCAGCTTTGAAGACAGAAGGCCCAGTGGCATCTACCAGCTCCAAACCAGCTTTAGAAGTGTCCAAAGACAAGCCCGAAGGACCTCAGAAAAAGAAAAAAGGTCCCAAGAACCATCAAGGCAAGGGAAAAGGCAAAACCAATTGGCACACACCTTACCCACAAGGGTGCAGGATCCCCAAATTGAAGCCTTCAGCCGTGGACAGTGTCTTCAATATGGCCAGGACTGTTATGGAATTCAGTCAAGGAGCAGGAAAGGATGAACAGAACCTTTCCACGGAAAGAATACAATAAATACATTTTGTTAAAACTAGTATTAGTTTAGAAATTGATAAAATTAATGAAAAGCTGACTAAAATAACTGTGGACATCAATGACTTGAAAAAGAATGACAAACATTCTTCTGAAACTCATAAGTATGTAATTTCCAAACTGGAATTACTTCCCAATACATGTTACAGAATTGAGAGTAAATATCATTTCCAAGATGATGAAATGGGAGATTTTTCCAGAAGAAACATCAATAATCAACTTAGAGTTCTGAAAGACTATCTTGTGGCAGAAGCTGAAAATACAAGTCAGTTTTCCACACATTTGGAAAGAAGTGACAGTGAAAGGAGGAAATTAAAAGAAGGAATACTTGCACAAGGGGAGAAAATTCATAAGAATTAGGAATCAAATCCACATATGCCAAGACATTCCACACCTTTTACTGAAGAAAAGCTTTCTGTAAAAGAAAGTCTGACCCCTTTTCTAGGAGAAAATGTTGTCTCTGCAAAAGATATTCCCAAATTGGAAGAATGGCCAACATTCTCTGGTGAAGGTGAATAAAGACATATTGAGTTCATCAGAGCTATTGATATGTTACAAGAAGATTTTCATATACCTGATGGAATTATAGTGGGAAAATTACACTGTCTGTTTATCAGAACTGAAAATCAATGGTATTACAAGATGAGAATAGATCCTGGGAAACTTGATTGGTCTTGGTGGAAATCTGAAGTGATTACCAAATGGGCCAATAATTCTTGGAGGTTTATAATGGAAAATGCTTTTGAAAGTGCCATTTTTAACTCAGAAAAAGATTAACCACTTACTTGGTTCTTCAAGCAAAAAGACAGATTATCTGCTTTACACCCAGATATTTCTGACACTATGATTAATATAAAAAATATTAAGGAAATGAGGAGGAAAACTGGAATGTGCTATCAAGTGCAGATGTGTAGAACCCTGTTCAACAGAGGACTACATTAATGCAATGGAAGATATAATTACTAGAACAAGAATTGGTAAAACTTGGACTAAAATCCCTATGGAGTCAAAAATGGTCCCAAAGATTTCTGGAGAGGACAGAAGACCTGAGAAGCCTGTCTTGAAGTTTCATAAATGTGGAAGTACTTCACATTTAGCCAACACTTGCAGCAAAAACACAAAGATTAATGAAGCTCAAGTCATTGAAGAATCTCAGTGTACTGAAGAGAAAGAAGAATCTTACCTAGATTTTGCAGTCTCTGAAGACACACCAGTAGAGGACTATCCCATTGAAAACATTAAAGCTTTCTTTGAGTTCACAGAAGTCCATATTCACTTGCCACAGTACAGTGAGGATTGTCATAACCTGATCAATACCCAGGATGCCATAATGTGTAAATCCAAACCTGATAGAGGTAAAGGATACACCGCTGGAGCATCTTGTATCACATAAATCCTGATGAATGATCTTGAAGCCAAAGTAAATTTGGATACAGGGGAATTTGGTACTTGTGTAGGCAAAGATTATCTTCAAGCCATACTCCCTGGATGGAAAAACCATCCATTATGAATATAGAGTGTATAATTTAGTAGTGCCAGTGATAATATGTACCCTTTTGGTATATTGGACACTAATCTTGTATTTCCACACCCAGAAGGAAGTGTAAGAATGAAAACTGAGATTTTAGTAATGGATAATTGCACATATCAGCACATCATTCTTGGAAATGATTATATGAATATTTATGGTATTGAAATCAATAACCATAAAGACAGATATTTCACAATTGGAGAAAATAAAAGAAAAAAAAATTCCTTTTCCAATATTCCAAAGCAAATATCTGTAGTATACTCTATTAAAGATAATTTCAAAGAATAATTTGTGGCTAATCAACTTTTTGAAGCACAAATGAATCCATCAATGTCACCAAAGATGAGGCATGAACTTATTGATGTGTTATACACATATAATAATGCATTTGCCTCTGATAATGAACCATTAGGCGCTATAAAAGGGCATGAAGTTGATATTACTCTTAATATTGACAGACCATACCCTCCAGTACTTAGAAGACCAGCTTATCCAGCCAGCCCCAGAGCTAGAGAAGCCTTGGAAAAACATATCCAAGAGTTTATCCAACTTGGTGTACTAAGGAAGGTAGGCCATAATGGGAATTTGAAGTGACAAAACCTGTTATTATTGCTTGGCATAATGATAAATCAAGAATGGTTGGAGATTTTAGAGCATTGAATACCTACACAGTTCCAGATAGGTATTCAATTCCTAGAATCCAAGAAACGTTGACCCAATTGTCTAAAGCCAAGTATATAACATCAATGGATGCATTGAAAGGCTTTCACCAAAATGTTTTGATGGCTAAAGCTAAGAAATTACTTGGAAGTATCACTAACTGTGGTATTTATGAGTATCTTAAAATGCCATTTGGTATTAAGAATACTTCATCTCATTATCAAAGAAAGATGAATACCATCTTGCCCACAGAATTATATGAAGGATGGCTTATCATCTATATTGATGATATTATCATATGTTCTGACTCATGGTCTTTGCACCTTGAAAGACTTGCAAGAGTGCTTCACAAAGCTGCAGAAGTGAATATGAAAATTTCACTCAAGAATTGCAATTTTGGTTTTGAAGAACTCAAAGCATTAGGACATATTGTTTCTGGTTTAAGCTTGGGTATTGACAAAAATAAAGTGGCATCAGTGTTACTTAAGCCAATACCCCAGCATAAAAAAGAAATGATGTCTTTTCTGGGATTTTTCCCGTTATTATAGGCAACACTTGAAAGACTTTGCAATTCTAGCCAAGTCACTATATAGAATCTGTGATCAACAGACAGTATTTGAGATGACACAGGAGAGAATTGAAGCTTATGAAAAGATAAGGAAAGCTCTTACAGAAGCACCTTTACTCCTAATTCCTGACTGTAATATACCTTTTAAATTGTACATTGATGCATGTGGAGATGGATTATGGGAAGCCCTACATCAAGTCCAAATTATTAATGACAAACCTACAGAGGGACCAGTTTGTTACATCTCAAGACAAATCAAACCAACAGAAGCCAGATGGAGTGTTTATGTTTAGTATGGGCACTTGAGAAATTGCACTATTACCTTGATGAAAGTGTTTTTGAAGTGATAACTGACTGTAATGCCGTGAATTCACTTCTTAACATGAAAACTCCCAACAGACATATGTTGAGATGGCAAATAGCCATTCAAGAATATAGAGGCAACATGACTATAGTTCATAAAGCAGGAAAAATTCACAAGAATTCTGATGGACTTAGCAGGTGGGCATTAGCCAATACTCCTGATAAGCCAGCTTATGTACCCTTGGAAGAAGAACCACATATTTCAATTGAAGGAATTAACATAACTGATATTGGGACTGAATTCTTTGAAGAAGTCAGAGAATATTATAAGAAAGACAAGAATTGCCATATCTTGACCTCCTTATTAGATAAAGACTTCACAGAGACATCTTTAGTAAATGAACTGGATGAAGTTTGTAAAAATTCCTATTCTGAAGGAAGATTTCACTTTTTTTATGGAATAATTTACCACAGAACCAAACATTCTTGTGTAATGACATTATGTAGAAGACTGCTTATCAATACCATTCGTCATGAATTCCATGATAGCATCTACTGTGGACACCTGTCAGAAGACAGAACACTTGAAAAAGTAAAGAACTGTGCATGGTGGCCATGTTGGAGAAAAGAGACCATTGAATATTGCCATACCTGTGACCGATTCCAAAAAGCAAACAGGAGTACAGGCAAGAAATTTGGACTTATGATCCATATTCAAAAACCAAAATCCCCTTGGGAAGCTGTTTACATGGATTGGGTCACAGAACTTCCTCCAAGTGGTGACAAAAGCTATAATTCTTGTTTAGTCATTGTAGACAGATATAGCAAAACTCCCATATTCTTACCATGTCATAAAGATGACACTCCTATGGATACAGCTCTTCTTCTATGGAGTAGTTTTATGTCTCATACAGGGTTATTTAAAAATATCATAAGTGACAGAGATCCCAAATTCACATCTGCACTTTTGACCAATCTTCATAGATTGTTTGGGACTAAGTTATCATTTTCTACAGCATATCACCCTCAAACAGATGGGATAGCAGAGAGAATGTTTCAAACTTTAGAAGACAAGATCAGGAGATTTTGTGCTTATGGGTTAGAACTCAAAGACTCAGATGACTTTAACTATGACTGGTGCACTATGATACCTGCATTGGAATTTGCATATAAGACATCAGTCCATTATTCCACAGGTCAAACTCCTGCTATGTTAGAAAAAGGATGGAATATAAGACTCCCAACAGACACACTGAGTAAAGACTTGATTGAAATTCATCCTACAGCTTCCAGATTCAAGATAATTCTTGATAAAGTGAAACATAATGCAAAACAGAGTATGAATGATGCTTTTGACTATGCAAAACAGAAGTGAGACAAGAGTCACAAATTACCAGACTTCAAAGTAGGGGACTTAGTTCTAGTTTCAACCTTGAATTTTAATAATATCAAAGGCCCAAAGAAACTTAAGGATTCTTATGTAGGACCTTTTGTTATTGTTGCCTTACATGGAACCAATGCAGTTAAAGTGGAATTGAGTGGTGAATTGGAAAATAAACACCCCACCTTTCCAGTCAGCTTGATAAAACCTTATCAACCAACTGACAAAGAACTGTTTCCTTTAAGGAACCCAACTCCTTTGACTCTACCACCAGTGGAAAAGAGTGAAGACAAAAAGATAAAGAAAGTCATTAAATAAAGGAGACTTAGGGGTAAAAATCAAAGAGATTATCTTGTCAGAAATAGAAATCCAGTACATGAAGATGAATGGCTGGCAGAATCAGAAATACCTGACTCAGATAAACTCTCAAGAAGATTTCAACACAAAAGAAGGCCACAAGCCTGAATATGTCAATAAATGTGCTTTAAATTACTTGATCTGAGTAATGTAAAGAGGTTGGACAGTGGACATTGACCCCCTTTGGGCCCTTTTTCCTCTTTATAACATTGATAAAATCGTAGTGAAAATTTATTTTTCGGTGGGAGGGAATGTGAGCCTTGAGATATATTTTACATACCCAAATAGGCCACAATTATCTTAAAAATAAATTCTGAACTACGCATAACCCATAGGTCATGCATATATTCAAAATTCATCATTTTTGATCTCAGGAAAGATGACTAACCTTTTATTGAGTACATAAATCCATGGATTTACGGCCAGATTTGGATTTTACACAAAACTTCACCTAGGGTAGCTCCATAGAGTGAATAAGCTCAAATCAACTCTTTGAGGTGGTAATATGGAAAACACTTTAATAACACATCATCAATACCACATAAAAGATCTGTGAAAAGTTTTGTTTTTCTCAATTTCATGCCAAAATAATGGGAATGTGAGAAATACCATGTTACATATACACTAAGAATAGTGTTATGCATTTTTGTGGCACTTAATTTAATGGTATTATTACGTAAACGCTTTGGTACACCCATAGTGGATATCTCACATTAAGTCTGTATTTCTATTTTGATGTAAAAAATAGTCAAGGGGGACAAAAGACATCAAAGAGAGCCAGGGTACCCAGCTTCTGAGGCCTCTGAGGTGTGGATAGCCCCAAAGCTTGGAAAAATGGCTGATATTTACCCAATTAGTAAGCTTAAACCTTTTGGTAACTTGGTTGCCAAGTCAAAATTTCATTATATCATAAGAAAATAGCAAATAAGCTGCTATTTTGATGTGCCAAGAAGGTAAAGAGAAACTTAGACTCATGTAACCATGTAAATTCTTAATGAATTTCCATGGATAAGCCCCAAGAGAGTAATTAAAAGCCTTTTTGGACTAGTATCCATTGATTTACCTCATAGCAACCACCCATATACTGCTATTTGCAATTCTATGTAGAAATGAGGTAAAAACTTCAAAAATTCATTAAAAATACAATTATTAAGGAATCTTTCTGAAACTTTCAGGACCAATTAATAACTGTGAAATTCATATGAAAGTTAAAAATAGCTATACTTTTATAGGTAAAATTAAAGGTTTTACTTACAGTGCATTTCTGATGATTCCACGTGAATTACTGAATCTTGCAAAATTCACAGAAAATACACTCTGTGATGAAATTTCCAATAACATTGATAAATTTGGGAAATCAATGATTCTTTTGGAATAAAAGAAGATTTACAGTTTTTAGGTATTTTATTCTTAACCATAAATGGGTTGGTAGTCACATAAGAGCACCAATTAAGTAATTATGATAATCTTATGTGACAACAGATGATGCAATCAATAATCCAAAACAGGTTTATTGTTTTCTCACTCACTGGCTTTTAAGTTTGCTCAATTGAAAATCTCTGTGAGCTGTTATAGACTTAAAAGAGGCCTCCTCTTGCTGTGTTTTCCAAATCATCACATTATTCCATTATACCTTTATTACCAACAAGTCAGTATTAGTTAAAAGTATTTATTAAGTGTTTTATTATTTCAGAATCAATCAAAAAGAAGTGAAACCATAGAAATCAACTAAATATTGCTGTAATCTTGTTATAAATTAATTTAGATCATTTAAATCCACAATTATCCGTTAAATTTCTCTACTCTTATCTTTCAATAAGTTCTTTGGAGTATTAGTGAGTGTTTTGATTTAATTCTTGAAGTTTTTCTCTAGTAATAGTTTTCTTCAAGGATTATTTTTATAATTATTTTTTATAAAAGATAGTTATATATTAAAATAATTTTATTATTTCAATGAAGAAGATTTACTATTAAGTTCTTCTTGTAATTGATCCTTGTAGACAATTACTGCTTACTGTTATAATCACTAGTAGTGTATAACAAGTAAAAGAAATCATCAATTAATTAATTATTTACTTGTGGTTATAATAATGTTTATTATTATATTTCATAAGAACAGTCTTAGTACTGTTTATTGATAGTAATATTATCAACAAGTTTCATAGACACATCTTACAAGTTTGATTGGTACTGGCATGAATGGATGTCTTATATGCCAATTCTAGTTCTGGTAAAATAGTACACCAATCAAGGGTGAATCCACAACAATCCTTAAATTCAAGGCCATACACACAAAATCTTCTTACCATGTCCTCCAAGATTTGGATCATTCTTTCAGCCAGACCATCAGCTTGTGGGCGGTAGGCTGTAGAGAAGGATAAATTTTTCCCAAACAGTTGGTGAAGATTTGTCAATAGTGCTGAGTTGAGTTTGAGATCTCTGTCACTTATTATTTTTGTGAATATGCCAGTCCATGATACTACTCTAGTCCATATCAGAAGAGCTGTATCCATGGCTGTATCATCTTTGTGAAATGGGAGAAAGATTGGAGTCTTACTAAATCTGTCAAGAATCACTAGGCAAGCATTATAACTTCTATCAACCCCTGGGGGTAGGCCAGTTCCCCAATCCATATGGACGATTTCCCAAGGTCTTCTGGGTTCTTGGATCTTGATCATATTTCCAAGTCTTTTGCCAGTGGATTTATTTGCCTTTTGACATCTGTCACAGGTTTGGCAATACTCTGCAACATCTTTCTGTCACATTGGCCACCATAAAAAGTTCTTTATCTTTTCTCTTGTTCTGTCTTCAGACAGATGTCCTTGAGAGGGGCAGTCATGGCATTCTTTCAGGACAAGATTGTTTAAGGATCTTTTAGCAACTGTCATGAAACATTTCTACTTAGTTATGTGGTAAATTAAACCATCCAGTAAGTGGAATCTTCCTTCATCATATGATTTTTTCCATATTTCATCTAAGGCATGTATCAAAGAGTTGTCTTTACAGTTTTTAGTAAGGAATTAGCATAAAATGCTACAATTTGTATCCTGAGTATAACTCTTTCTTAATTCTTCAAAGAAAGTGGTGTTCAGATCTGTAACACTGATTCCTTCTTTTGGGATATGTGAAGAAGCTTCTTGTGGAACATAAGCAGCATTTTTAATTTGTATTTGGTAATGTCCATCTGCATTCTTATGAATATTCTCATATTTGTGAAAAATGGTCATATTGCTCCTATACTCTTGTATTGCTATTTGCCATCTTATCATATTTCTGTTAGTGACTTAACAGAGGTAAAATATGTTATTACTTCAAAAACACATCCTTTAAGGAAGTAATTTAGCTTTTCCAAGGCCTGGACAAGGCATAAACACTCCATTTGACTTGCTCCATATCTGGCTTCAGTTGACTTGATTTGCCTGGATATGAAGCATATGGGTCCTTCCACAGGTTTATCTTTGATACTCTGGACTTGATTAAGTGCAGCACCAAGCCCATCTCCTGATTCATTAATATAAAGCTGAAAAGGCAGCTTAAAGTATGGCATCAGTAAGAGTGGAGCAGTGTTTAAGGCTTGTCTTAAATATTCAAAGGCTTTGACTCTGTCAAAAGTCATTTCAAACACTGTGTCCTTGTCACACAATCTATACAGAGGTCTTGCTATGGATGCAAAATCTTTAATATGCTGTCTGTAATATCCTGCAAACCCCAAAAATGACTGAATTTCGTTTTCTGAGGCATAGCTTTCAGTAGTACTACTACAACTTTGCTTTTTTAAATTGCAAGGGATAAACCAGATACTACATGTCCCAGTTCTTTGAGTTCTTTCAAGATGACATTTATTCAAAAAATTCTCATGTTTACAGATTGGATTTTGGTTAAAACTCTGGATAATATGTATATATGTTATTCCCAAGTCTTGGAACAGTCAATAATGTAATCAATGTAAATGATCAACCATCCTTCTCAGAGCTCTTCAGGGAAGATTTCATTCATAATTTTTTGATAGTGTGAAGGTGAATTCTTGATACCAAAAGGCATCCTAAAATATTCATATACTCCACAATGAACAATAATTCTCAATTATTTTCTTGCCCTTGGTGTCACCACATTATTATGAAATCCTTTAAGGGAATCCATAGGGCTTATATACACTTCTTGAGATATCTGGGTAAGGTAAATTTGGACTTTTGGTATTGGGTACCTGTCTGGAGCACTGTAAGTGTTCAGAGCTCTATAGTCCCCAGCCATTCCACTATGACTGCTGTAGTTATTTCTACTTCATCATTATGGCCAACCTTCCTTATTACACCAAGATCTAGAAGTTCTTCAATATGAATTTCCAGAGCTTCTCTTGATTTAGGAATTGCTTGATATGCAGGTCTCTTAAGAGTGGTGCATAAGGTCTTTCAATATTAAGGATTATGTCAACTTCATGACCAATAATTGCCCCCAAAGTTTCTTTGTCTTATGCAAATACTTCTTTGTGGTCATATAAAAGGGCAGAAAGTTCACTTTCCTGTTTATCAGTCAGATGAAGGCTTATTTCAGCTTCATTTAACTGTTCAGATTTGAATTTTTTCAGCTCTAAGTTGACTGGTGATACTTTGCTTACTGTAATTTTCCTTTTAAATGGTAAAAGGGAAAATTTTTGATGCTTATTGTCTCCAATAGTAAAGTATCTGTCCTTTTTGTTATGTAAGCCTATACCATATATGATTAAATAGTCATTTCCCAATATAAAATCAGTACTAGAGAAATTTTAAATAACAAAAAATTCAACAGTTATTCTTTGATTTCCATTTATGTGTGGAAATATGAAAGTAGTCTCAAATATGCCTAATTCTTTCATTGGACTACTTTCAATATTAAATTTTATGCTATCAATTGGAAATAATTGATCTTCAAAATTTGGTACACAAGTATTAAGAACAGATTTTAAAAAACAAGAGCAGAAGGCTCCTGGGTTAAGTAAAAGCTTAGTGGGTTTGTTGTTAAATACCACCTCTGTTATACAGGATTTACGAGCTGTATAGCCCTTTCCCCTATTTGGTTTGGTCTTCATAAATTGTGCATCTTGAATTTTTGACAAATCAAGTTGACCATTGCTTAATTGTGGCAAGTGGGAATAAGATTCCATGATGTCAAAAGCTGCCTTGATATTTTCTATATCTTTTGAAGATTCAGAAAGTATTTATTATTTATCATCTGAATTTTCTACATCATCATCTTTTTTCAACATCAGGTTCTTTTTCAATGTCAATTTCATTGATTTTACCCTTCCTGAGACATGCATTAGCTAAATGTGTGGTGCTTTGGAAAATATGGAGCTTACTGATTATATCTGCAGATTTAAACTTCATATTATTAAAACTTTCTTTGGGCTTTTTGTCCACAGAATATTTCCAAGGTGTATTAAACCTTGTTTTGAGATTCACCCTACTAGAACCAATTCTGGTTCTGGTGGTTAATTATTCCAATATATTAATAACATCTTCTGCTGTAGATTGTTCAGTAGTCCTTCTTTTGAAAGCATTCTCTAATTCACCTCCACATTGTCTTAGAATTTTTCTGTGAATCATAAATTCTGACATGTCAGGGTATAATGCTGTTAGTCTGTGTTTTTTTTTTGTGGAAAAACCATGGTAACAAGTTGTCTCTATAAGCATTAAATCTGGCATATTAAAAGGCTGTTTCAACTTTCAATTTTCAAGAATCATTGGCCCATTTTTTGATAATCTGGGTTTTCCACCCAGTCCAGCTTTGGTGTCCATGTGCTTGTCTTAATTTGATATACCATCTGTGGGATGATCTGGTAAAAAAGGTGTTAAATCTTGCTTTTACCAATCTGTCTGGTAATTCAGAATCTTCTTTAATCATTTAAATACCTCTGATGAATTAAATATGGTCAGATTATCCTTCACCACTGAAGTGAGGCCATTCTTTAAGTTTTTGTACTTCTTTTAAAAGTGCTTGGCTAATTGATGGTTCCAAGTTATGGAAAGAAGTGGAAAATTCATTCTTTAGCTGTGAATTTTCAGCATCCAATACTTGTGGATTGGGAATTGCTGTACCCTCATTTCAATTCAGAGGCTTAGACATTCTTGGTAAGGTGTTCAGTGTCTGTTCAATATCATTCATTTTACTGTTGCTACACCTTTGGGAATTTCTAAGTTCATGTTGTAAGCTTTTATTGAATTCAACACATTAATTCTATGATTCTCCTCTGTATTTGTTAATTCTTTCCATAATTCTGTTTGTCTAGTATTATCAGAAGTGATTTGATCCAACTTTATTGTCAATTTTGATATTTCCTCTTGCAAGGTGTCAAAACACTTTTTCAAGGCAATTGTATATGTCTTTAATTCAGTAAAGGATTTTTAAATATTATCAAGAAAATTTTTATTCTTTTCTTTGATAGTACTTATGGCTTGTTTTATTCTTGTTTGAATTATTTCATCAATATTGAATTCAGAATATTTGTCTGTCAATTATTTAATAATGGCAGATTGTTCATTTAACTTATTTCTAAATGAATTGTCATTATTGGAAGTTTCAATTTCTCTTAAAGCCTTTTCAAAACACATACGTGTCTCATTTATTTGACTCAGACCTAAGTTATTTTTCTTAAGATTGTTACAAATTGATGAGTTTTTATCAGAAATATGACTTTTTATGTCATTTATAGCTTTATACAACTCTGGGATAGCATCAAAAATGTAAGAAATCATTTCTGATATTTTAATCTGGCTGCCTCCTTTTTCTTTAATTCCATCATTGTTCTGGCCATCTGAAATACATTTTCCATGGCATCCTGCTGCATCTTTGGGATTATGTAACCCTGGCTGTAAGGCTTTGTGGCTGGTGCCTTGCCATTGCCCTTGTTCTGAGATTATGGCTTCTTTTTCATGTTGGAATTTCATCTGTTTTTGGACCTTGCTTGGGTGGTGGAGGGTTGTTTTTCCTCCATTATACTGTTAAGAGCATCATGTTTTTCTTTTCCATCAATGAATTCCATCAATTGAGTAACTTGCAAGTTGTGGGATGGCCCAGGAATTTTCTCACAGTCAGGTAAGAATTCATGCAGTTTTTCCACAGATCTGAAAGGATCCTGTATTTTTTGTTCTGCAATGCATTGTTGTGGGCTTTCTGGCTGGCTTTGTATATGTCCACTCAGGCTTCTTGTGGCAGTGTCATCTCTGTTTGAAGGTAAAAAGGTATTATCAGCTTCAGAATGAACTGATTTATTGATTTGGGAGTCATCAACTGACCCTTGTCCTCCTGTAACTGATTGGCTTCTGCCATAATCACGTCTGTGATCTTTTTGGAAGCTGCTTGAGGGGTTATATCTGACTCCTGATCTTGTTGAAGGCATATCTTTGATTAGAAAGCTTAAAAATAGTAATTTTATGTCAAAAACTCACTATTGGCCAAATTCTTTGCTTTCTGAAGATTATTACTTATATCCTAGTTAATTAATTCAGAAGAAATTGGCTTTGGTTGATCATGCTGAGCTATAATAATTGTACTATTATGGTCATAATTAACAGTACTTACAGGATAAATGCTGGTTACTGTTGAAGCTCTTTCAATATTTTATTCTATTACCATGTTGTCAGATACTAAAGTTAATTAAAAATCCAATTTATTAAGTAAAAAAAAGATTTTTTCAAAAGAGAAATGAAAAAAAGCCTTACTTATAATATGAAATCTTTTATTTTTTATGGATTATTTGATTTATAAGTATTTTTTATATGTTTTTGAATTTTTTATTATAAGAAAAGAAGATTTGAAAAGAGGCAAATTATGTCACAGGTAAAATATCACAGCTGGGCCCCCAAATGTAAGGTGTAGATATGAAACTTTGATTCAAAATGAAGTACTTTTTCTGTCCTCAAAATTTTTATAAGGTAAGAATTTAATTAAAAATGGCATGAAATAGTATTTTTGAGAGAGAATACACCAAGTTTATCTTTTTAACTTTATAAGGAGAAAGAATAATATTATAAAGATTTATTGTTTTACCAACAATAAAGATTTATCCAAAAATACTCTACAAGAGATATTTAAGGCTACAAAAGAAATTTTTACAAGAGCAATTTCAATTGGAATTAATTGAGAAAAGAACTTCAAGAAGTTAATTAAAGAACAAAGTTTTTAAAAAGATTATTAAAGAGAAAAAAATTCCCAAAAGTGACCAGAGTATGTTTGAAAACAAAGTGACAAAGTTTACAGTGATGAAAGATGCTTTAATTCACTTATAGGGTGGTTCAGGGGTAAAAATGATTATAAGAGTAACAAAAAATGATTATAATGATTCTTCACATGTCTAAAAGGTTTAAAATGATTAAAAAAAATGTGATTGGAATCTTTTATTGATTGGTTTCATGGTGTGTAAACTAATTATAAAAGGAAAGGATTCTAACATGAAGAGAAAAGTGGGGCAAAGAAGACATTCTTTTATTGCCATCAGTTTTCTTACTCCAGAGGTAATATTTCCTCTTTTCAGTTGTGGAAAACACTCTTACGACAGAAAAGACAATTATGACATCATTGAACCCTGGTTTAGACCAAAAAAGGGCTGGTTTAAACCATTTTTAGCCATTTTAGACCCTTAAATCAGCAATTACTATACCAATATCTGGTCTAGAGCCTTCAGAACACGTCAGAATGTTTTAAGAGACAAAGAAACAAGTTAAAACTGTTTCTACTAAGATTGTTTTAGCTTAAGGGTAGTTTTACCCTTGTGGCAACAGTTTAAACTGCCCTGGTTGGTATCAAAACCTCATCATCAATTGAGTCACAGACCCTGTGACCAATTCCAGGCCAAAAGTGATGAACGTTTGCGTGGATTTTGACATCTCACGCCTGTCAGCAAGGATTTTGGGGGTCTGTCTCCCCCTTAGAGCTAGAGTTCCTTTCCCCCTAAATTAATCTTTCCAATTTATTTTTCCTTTAATTCCTCATCATGTATTATAATTGTAGCTTACATATGTAATTCAATTGAGTTTTACAATACACATACTGTAATAATTGACACCTCATCTCTAAATTGAAGTTAACTTATGTAATACATGTGCACATTTTGATATTTCAATTGATAATACTTCAATTCCTCATAGATTCTGAACTACACACAACATATCAATTTTAACACAAAAATTTATGGTCAACACCACATGTGATGTGAATTAAATTAAGGTTTTGAGAATTTCAAAATTTTCTACAGAAAATACTAAAAAATCAATTTAAGCTTATTTAGAGTTGAGTTACAGAAATTTACCCAGAGGTGACCCCACCTTATTTTTTATGGAGACTCCAATGTTAAAACAATTTTCATATGTTTATTTGTAGGATAAAAACTTATGGTAATTTTTACTTAATTTTTTTCAAAAGACTATTTCAATTTCAATAATTTTGTTTAAAATTCATTTTTACTTAATTTTTTCAAGTAAAAATGTGTTTTCACAATTTCAAATTTCAATGTAATTTTATTTTGACATTATAATTAAATTTTCTTTTTTTTGTATGAATTTATATTTATATTTTAATTTTTTGTTTTGATAATATAAATAAATTTATTTATTTATATTTATATCTTATTTTATTATTTGTGGTCTTTTGGGTATATAAAAATACCTCTAAGGCTCACACAATGGAAGGAATGACTGAGAGTGAATAATTGGAGGGTTATGGACAGAAGAAAGAAGGGTATTTGTCTTAAGCTCACCATGAAGAGCAAAACTGTTGACAGCAGTGGCAAAGTACTTACTAGCAGAAGAAATAAGACCACTATAATTGCAATTATTAGAATCATAGGTGATCAATCCATTTTTCTAATCAATAAGGAGATTGAAAATGTAAAGGAAAACATAGCCTAATATGAAGTCTTTCTCCTTTGGGGGAATATAAAATAAGAAAGTCCCATTAAAAGCTTGGTATCAAAGGAAAGTCACAAATACACTTGGTATAATGGGTGATAAACAAAGAAGTGGATTCATTTGAATCCAAAAATGAAAAGAGGAAGCTTTTCAGGGTGCTCTGACATGGTCAATTAGTACTTGAGAACAACATTATTTTCAATAAAAGAGTTTTTAGAACCAAAATAAATGAGAATAGTATGAAAATATTAGAGACAGAAGAGAAAATAACAAACTTTAAAGATTTTTTGAAACTAGTATTCAGAGTGTTTCAAGATTTATTGACAAGAGTATTCAGAGTGAACAATTGTGCTCTTTAAGGAAATAAGTGAGAACGATTGAACAAATCATGAGTCCCACTCAGGCTTTTTTCTGCTTGCTAGGGAAGCCTCTTGATTACCCAGGTTTTTTCTGAGTTCTCTTGAATCATTTTTTAATTAAGTGATTTCCACCACAATAAGTGCACAAAAAATCTTTAATCCTCCTCTACTTTTCATTCCAATTAATTTATTTCACTTATTGAGGAGAGAAGCATGAGCCTTGTCCTTTGAAAATTGAAATTTCTTCCCCTTATTATTTTTCTGACGTGGCCTTTTGAAAGATGAGCCTTGATAAGGCTTGATCAAATTAGAGCCAGTGAATTGAGGCTTTGTCTCTCCATGGCTACCATTTTCTTTCTGCCTCTCATGGTACCTAGTATCTAACTCCAAATTAATGTCCATTAGTTGTTTAAGGTTATCAAAATTTGCTGGGTGAGAAGCCAATTTTCCTTGTTGAAAAGCCTTCTCAAAATTTAATATATGACCCTTCTCCCCAATCTCTAATTATTGACATTAAGCTGCTGAAATCAGAAATTTACAAAGAAACATGGCCACCTTCCTTCATCCTTAGATTTTCAAAATCTTGTTCAGCTTTCCTTGCTGCATTGAGATAATCAAACAGAGTGAATAATTGGATTTCAAATAATTTTCACTTATTCATGAGGTAGGAGGGGTCTAAATTGGAGATATTTGAGAGGTATAGCTCAATCCATTTTCCAGCTCTACCAGTGAGGAAAGAAGTTGAGTAAAGAACTTTCTTCCTGTCAGAGTAGAAATTTGATGGGTCATCATGGAAGATTAATTGACAGGGTTTAATAGCTATTCTCAATTTATGTGCTTGAGTAACATAAAGATAATCAAGTGCTTTCATTGGTTGAGTATTGAAAGCCAGGGATTTGGAATTTCCAGCTGGGGAAACTGCTTGAGTGTGTTGTCCCATGAATTGTGTCATCTGCTCCATCATTTTGAGGAGACTTGGTTAAGTTTGAGAGACAAGAGGTTTATTAGAAAGGGCTAGATTGGAGCCTCTTCCAAGGCAGCTTCCACTTAAACTTCCCCAGAATCTTCCTCTTCCTTAGAATCCTCCCCTCTTCATCTTAAACCTCTCCTAATCTGAGTCCGGAACCTTCATAAATACCAGGATAGCCATCCAAAAGTCCAGATAATGATCTTGATCTTCTGGAGGGTGCTACTAATACCATTGTTTGTCCTCTGTATAAATTGGAGCTGAGTTGATTAACTGAAGGGGTTTGGTCAAGAGAAACACTTTCTTTAGTAGTCAGAATAGCTGGATTTCTTTGAGATCTAGTATTCTTGGATGAGGGGCTATTATGACCATAAATTATTGAAAATTATAAATCAAATAAAAATTTATGGTGCTTGAAAATAAAGAAAGAAAGGCTTTACCAAATCAATTTAAAAATGAGAAATATTTATGAAAACTTGAGGAATCAGTAAACATCATTGAGGTGAAATCAATTTAAGCAATTCTTGAGGAATGGAAATGAAAAAGTCAAAATCTTATTAATTAATCAAGTTTTTTGAAGAGTGTTGAATAAATTTCAGTCAATAAATACAATATAAAGTCAATTCAAAATCAAATATCAGTGGAGTATTGAATATTTCAATCAATAAATCAATCAATATCTTCAGGAATCAGTCAAATATATTCATGAGTAAAAATGAATCATTCAATCAAAATGAATGATTGAGGATCAATCAGTTATCTTGGATAATTAAGAAATAAATCAATAATAAATTCAATTCAATGAAACCTAGAAAACTCTGAATCAAGTATTATGATGAATCCCAATCAATTAACTAAGAAAATTGGAAACTTGATAAAACCTGAATATCAAAAAAAGAGAAAATTTTGAAATTGATTAAGAATAAGGATATAGTGAAATGATCAGGAATGATTGGGAATTATAAAGAACTCAATTTTCATAAGAATAGAATGAATTTGATGAAAATTAATCAGAAATTATGAATCATTAAGAAATCATAAAAATCATAATTGATTAATGAGAGAAATGAATTCATAAAGAATGAAAAGAAACACAAAATTGGGAGTTAATTAAAATAATTTTACAGGGACTCTTCTGAATGGAGAGGGCCTGACACTCAGTGAAAAGACTTACTTATGGAGGGCTCAGAGAGTAATACTCAAAAGATAAGAGCAAACAAAAAGAGTATAATTCCTAATGAATAAAGAAAGGGTAATTAAGGAATATTGAAGAAAAAAAGAAATACTAAAGAGCCAACGGCAAATAATCCTGTACCACTGTTTCAACCTGTTCAGAAAGGAGAGAAGGATTCATTAGGATATGACCACAAAGACTCTACTGAACAGGTGAGGGAAGGCTAAGACTGACCTAAAAAATCAATGATATAATATTCCCTAATGAGAAATGTAATAATATTAATGATAAATCCAATATTTTAATTAACTGGGGGAAAATCCCAGGTGGGTGAAGGGGGCTGGTATATGTGAAAAATACCAGCCTGGAGTTTGAGTTCTGAGAAACCATGGACTGTATTCTGGAAAAACTTGTATTTGAGATGGAAGCCTGTATTGCTGTATCCAATACAGGTATTTGAATCTTTATTGAGGACAGGCCTTTATTTGGTGAGTCCTGTATTTGAGTTTTGACTGTATTGAAATGTAAGGAGCTTTTGAAACTGTATTTGAGTTTTGACTGTATTGAAATGTAAGGAGCTTTTGAAACTGTATTTGAGTTTTGACTGCATTGAACTTTATTGAGATTTTGAAGCTGTATTTGGTTGATATTTCATGAAAGCCCCTTGCTGATTGGGTTTTGGAAGATCCTCAATGAATAATAATCTGTAATGCCCCTGCCTGACTCCATTTCTGTTACAAATTTTCTATTTTTATATATGATTGTTCTTTTTGATAGTTATTAATGTGTTTCTTTTGATTTATTTGAAGATTTGATTCTAAAATTTTTCATATATGAATGAGTTATTTTTACTTTCAATCACATAAAATCAAAGATAATGATAATAATAATAAAGAAAAGAAACTCCAATTTTTTCATATTTTTAATCATTTTCTTCAAACATATCAGAAAAACCTTTGTAATTTGATGTAACTTAATCTTCTTTGGAATTATTATAACTTAAATTAATAATTAAAAAAAGGGTACTGGTAAAATCACATAAGCCCTTACATGTTTTGACCAAATTATGACCAAAACAGATAATCTTATTGTAAGAAAACATAAATAGGCTGCTTTTTAGAAAAAATTCTAGAATTTTTTCTTTTGATAACATTTAAATATTATTTGGCTTCTTTGTTTTGTTTTGGATTATGAATCACACCCAATTTTTTTTCAAAAACAAAATTTATCTTTTTTTTTCTAAGTAATAGATTTTGAAAATTCATTAACAATAATATAAATGATAAATTTTTGATAATTATTTTTCTTGAAAGAAAGAGAAAGTGGAGAATAATAATATTTTGAAAAGAAAAATTCATAATATGAGCGTTTTTTTTATTAGAAAAGTTTAGGCCAAAGAAAGGGTCTTATTTGTTTATCCATAAATAGAAATAGAATCTAGAATTTATGAAAAAGATAAGTAAAAGAGGGTTATATTTTTGAAAAAGAAAATATTAGAAATCTTCAAAAAAAATTGTTAAAATGAAAATTTTTTTTTGGCCTGTTAAGCACATCAAATTTTTCAACCTTTTGTTTGTTTGATTATTCTTTTATCTTGGATTTGAAATTTTTTTGAAAATACAAAAAACAACAACAAACAATTAATTCAAAAGGCTTAAAATTATAGATTTCCTCCATTTGTGTTAATTCTTGAATGAAAAATTTCGTAATTAAAAAATGGGTTCTTGAGATACCAAAAAACCACAAAATGAAAAATTTATGAGAAATGTATTTATTAAAATTCAAAACCTTACTTCTTTAGGAAAAAATTTTTTTTGAGGGAATGAGAAATTAAAAAACTTTCAAAAACCTCAAGTGATAATTTGGTTGAAGCTTTTCAAATTAAGTAAATTTGAAAGAATTTCATAAAAAAGAAAAATCTTCATTGTATCAAAAAAATACATAATAATTTTAAAAAAATGAAAATAAACCTATTAAAGAAATAAATAAAATTTCATTTTTTTGAACAAATATTCAGCTTTTTTATAAAAAATAAGAATAAGATATTTTGATTAATTTAATAATAAAAAAAGGGTGTTGTTAAACACATGTAAGCCCTTACATTGTTTTACCAATTTATGGCCAAAACACGTAAGTGACCTATTTTTTTAAAAAAAATTCCTCAGGCTCAGTTTTGAGCCTTTTTGTAATTTCTGTTTTCTATATTTCTTTCCTAAATGGGATTTCAATGTCCCTAAATTCTTTGAATTTTTTTTCTGCCAAATTTCTCAAATTTGGCCAATTTGACAAAATAGCATACTTTTTGAAACAAATTCATTAAATATGTTCCCACTTATTGATTTCCATAATTCTTTTTTAAAAAAAGGGTTCAATATTTAAAATTAAAAACTAGAAGCCCATAATTTTGGGGAATTTCTTTGGAGGGACAAGTAAAGGCACAAAAAGGGTTTTTTTCATGTTTGTAATATGACTTTTTTTAAGTACAAAAGTGCCACATTTTTGATAAAAGATGAGACTGAGGTGGGATTTCAGAAACAAATAGGACTGAGGAGGGGGATAAATGTCACAAATTATATATACAAAAATAAATCAATCTGAATCAACCTCCAAAAAAGTTGGTTTTGTCTGAGGGGGGGGAGGAATATTGGACAAATATAGCATCATTTATTTATTAAATTTATCTTCCCACCCCAGGGCTTGTGGTTGTTCATGGAATTTACAATGAACAGCAATGGGGGGGACTGGATAGAATTTAGAAATGATGATATCCAGGAAGCAGATGAAAATGGGTGAATTATTATTTTGAGGACATAAATAAGGGAAAAAAGAGAAATATTTGGCTGTTGAATAAAATAAAACTGCCCTTTGATACTTATTTGCAATTGGATCCCCCCATATGAGGCATGGTCATCCACTTGCTCTTTGGATCCTGGCAAACATCTTCATACCACTGAATTCGGTTCAAATAAGAGGTTACTGAGGGAATTAAAGTGTTCATGGATTCATAAACATCTGGATTTTTTCGGATTTATTTAGCCAAGTCACCTCTTACATCAACCCATTTATCTTGAGTCTTGTAAATGTAGTGGAATACTGTTGTGTAACCACAGTTTCCATCACTCTGGACATTGATGGCCTTGAAGGTGTATTTCAGTATAAACTTGGGAAAGTCTTCTGAGCCAGGTAAGTGATAAAATTTGGTCAAAAAATGAATAAATATTTAAATAAACACAAAAATATACATGAAAAGAATCAAAAACTCACAAAGCCCTTGGAGCATTCATCACTTGTGTGATAATTGCTTTGACAATTCTCATAGGTCAAGTCAATTGAATCATATATATTCAGACTTGTGGAAGGATTGTGGGACTTTCTTTGTGAGGTTTTGCTACCCATTGCCAATCTTATGGAACTTCTAAGAGTGACTTCTGATTTTCCATATTGATTCAATTCAGTTTATGAGGGTAGTGAATCTGATGAACTTATTTATTTTGATAATGAGTCCTCAGAATATTCAGAATTGTGAGATTAATACACTCCCATTATTGGCAAGGGTGCAAATGACTGTGATCTTGATTTTTCTGTGCTGGTCACTTTTTATGAGGGTCTTCCTCTTCTGTTTGATTGAATTTCAATTATTTCAAATCTTGATGGTTCTCTTTTATTTTTATTTTTATTCTTATTCTTGGATCCTTGAGGTCTTACATGGATATTTTTGAATTAAAGTGGGTCTTAATAATATTGATCATCCTCTTTACTCTTGGGAATTTGCTCAAATGGGACTTTTCCAGTCAAAAAGTCATGAAAATTCTGCAGAATTGGGGTGATTTCTGCCATTGATCTTTGAAAAAGGTATTCCCCAATATCTTCAAATAAGCTTTTGACCTCATTAATTCTTTGTTTCTCAACACTTTGATCATCACCTTGATAGTCAGTCTGAGAAGAAAATGAAAAATAAAATAAGTTAATAAGAAAAAAAAATAAGAATTTGAAGTTCAAAAATCCTCACAGGAAAATTCAAATGCCACTGAGGATGGAAGTCTGATATCTCAAGCCTTTGGAACTTGGAGAATTCCTGTTGAGTCTTATGATTTCAAGGAATGCCTTGATAACTTTTGTATTGGTTGGTTAATTTTCCATTGGGAGGAAATTTGGTTTTGAAATTTTCAAAGGCCATCTGAAGGGCATAATGAAACACTTTGCCATTGAGAGCACAGATGTGTGGAGGAAAATCCTTGACATGGAAAATCATTTCTTTGGATATTATTTTGATCATTTCAATAAATTGTTTTCTGAAAGCCATTTGGAGAGCCCTAACTACCTCCAGGAGAGTACCAGTGGACTTTTGGAGCCAAAGTTTAACCATGGCATGGGCACCTGCAACTCTTGAGGTGGAGCCCACACCCAGGTGGCAATGATGGTTGGTCCAGGCTGGCACATAATACTTCTTTAGAGGAAGCCAGGTATTCTCCAAATATTGCAAAACTTAGAGTTTTTGACTTGCTTTTGAAGCTTCTTCCAGTTGTCTTTGAAAGAATTTTTTGTGGATGAATACATAGCCTGAGAAATTAATCCCAATGTCATTAATAAAAACAAAAATAAGGATAAAAGTGAAATTGAAAAGTATATTACTTGATTCCAAAGGCCCATAAAGCTTTCATAATCAGTGCCATGACCAATTTTCTTCATGAAATGGGCAGATACATCTTTATTGATGTGCCAAATGCATAACATGACCTTTGACTCTGGGAAGAGCTTCTGAAGAGAGTTTTCCAAGGCCTAATCCCTGTCAATAACAATGAATGGAGGGGGAACAATATTTTTGTTTTTGGGGACTTTTTCTATGTATTGATTTAATTCCCAAGAATATGAGGGTTCAGTTTCATTCTTCATCAAACAAAAAGCCCTAGAAAAGGTCTTATTGGTTGAGCTGAATCCAACAATATTAAAAAGGGGCATTTTGTACTTATTAGTTTTATAAGTACAATCCATAAGAATGAAATGAGGAAATACATGGAGGAGTTTTATGGAAAGGGGTGAGTGAAAAACAAGGAGGCAATGTGTCCCTCAGCATCCCTTGCAGAGGACCAAAAAAAGCTTTTGTCTTTGAGGGTGTCAATGAGAGCACCAATGGGCCTTCTGCATTGCAGTCTGTCTTTCTTGATTTTCTTTAATTGGCTGTAACTTTATTGAGAGATTACATGCCTGTCAGAATCCCTCTGGATGCATAATTGGGACTGAATTTGAATTGGCATGAGCAGTGATTCAGAAATTTGAGCAATTTGGGATGTTTCTTGCTCATTGAAATTCCTGAAAGCAGGATGTGCCATGATATTTTCAGTGGCATCATGGCTATGTTCAAGATTTTTCACTTGAAGAGTCCAACTGGTACTATTGGCATATTTTCTGGCATAAGGTATCAATGGACAGTAAAGATTTCTTGAAGTGGCTTTTTTGAAAGAGGTTTTGTTGGGATTTGGGGTCCCAGACCTATCAAAACCTATTTTAATTTGGTTGTGGGTCATATTGGACCTCAAAGTGGACACAGCATACCCCTGAGCCCTGGCAACATTATGAGCATGGTGAAAAGAAGTTCAAGAGTCTGAAACTAACCTTCAGTGGGGGGTTGAAGTATTATGGAGTAAAAAATATGTATAAGTTCAAAAAAAGCAATTTGGGGATTTGGAATGAGGAAAGACGCTTTCAAACTGTGAAAAAGAAGTGATAAAAGGTGTGAAAAATCAAAAGAAGTGGTTGAAATGTGGGATTAATAGATGAGGGAAGGTAAAAAATTGAAGTTTTAGAAACTTGGAACCAGGCTGTTGGGGAGGAAAAGGCAGTCTTTGGGAGAAAAAAAGAAACAAAAGTGTGAAAAGCTTTGCAAAATAGCTTTTTTAATGCTGTTTTTCAAAAAAATATTGTTTGGGGGGATAATATTGATTATTTGGGGGGGATGTGCAAAGAAAAATGAAACAATTGGGTTAGAGGGGTTATGTGGGAAAAAAACCTTATTTTGGCATCTTTTGGCCCAATAAAGGGCTTTTGGTGTTTCATTTTCAATTAAAAATGCACCCAGGGAACCCCTTATGTGGAATTACCAATACCCTAAAAAAAGCTTTGTTAATTGAAAGTATATTATTTTTCAAAAAATGAAGCCTAAAATTATTTGTTATCAAAATTTTTTTTTGTGGAATATTAATTAAAGGCTGTTTTTAAGCACACATAAGCCCTTATGTGTTTTTACCAATTTATGGCCAAAACACATAAGTTACCTATTTTTTTAAGAAAAAATTCCTCAGGCCTAGTTTTGAGAATTTTGATAATTGTTTTTACTGTATTTTTTCCAACATGGGATGTGAATATCCCCAATTTGTTTTCAATTTTTTTTCCCAATTTCTCTATTTTGGCCAATTTGGCAAAATTTCCTCTTTTTTTAAAGAAATTAATTAAAAATGTTCCCACTTATGAACTTCCATCATTTTTTTAAAAATGAATGGAAGAATCTTGAGAATAAGAAACTAGAAGGCCAAAATTTTGGGATTTTTTTGCTAACACAATTGTAGGCCCCAGAAGTCCTTTTTTTATGCCTTTTGGTTCATGTTTTTAAGTAAATTGAAATTTCATTTATGACAGAAAGTAATTGAAAATATAATTTACGGCATGCATGGAAGTTAAAAATTTCATTTATGGAATTAAAAGTGCCATAAATGGTATGAGCCTTGAGGTATACTTTACATACCCAAATAGGCCACAACTATCTTTCAAAATAAATTCTGAACTATGCATAACCCATAAGTCATGCATATATTCAAAATTAATCAATTTTTATTTTAGAAAAGATGAATTGCTTTTTCGTGAGTAAGTAAATCCATGGATATAAGGCCAGATTTGGATTCCACACAAAAATTCACCAAGGGTAACTCCATAGAGTGAATAAGCTTAAATTAACTCTAAGAGGTGGTAATATGGAAAATACTTCAATACCACATAAAGGAATTGTGAAAATTTTTGTTTTTCTCAATTTCATGCCAAAATAGTGGGAATGTGAGAAATCCCATGCTACATATATGCTAAGAGTAGTGTTATTCATGTTTGTGGCACTTAATATCATGGTATTCTTAGATACAGTTTTGATACACCCATAGTGGAGATCAGTCTTGAAGCCTGAATTTCTATTTTTGATGTGAAAATAGCTAAGGGAGACAAAAGACATCAAAGAGAGCCAGGGAACCTAACTTCCGACGCCTCTGAGGAATGGATAGCTTTAAAGATTTGATTCATGGCTGATATTGGCCCAATTAGTATATTAAAACCTTTTGGGAACCTAGTTACAAAGTAAAAATCTCATTAAATCAGAAGAAAATTGCAAATAAGCTACTATTTTGATGTGACAGAGAGGTAAAGAGCAGCTTAGACTCCTGTAAACATGTCAATTATTAATGATTTTCCATGGATAAACCCCAAAAGATATCCATTGAGTTACCTCGTAGGAACCTGCTATATAGTGGTATTTGCAATTCTACATAGAAATGAGGTAAAACCTTCAAAAATTTATTAAAAATGAAATTCTCAATGAAACGTTCTGAAACCTTCAGACTCAATGAAGAACAGTATGATCCATAAAGAAACCAAAAAAATTACAGTTTCATAAGTAATATTAAAAGGTTTACCTACATTCCATTTTTGATAATTCCACATGAAATACTGAATCTTCAAAAATTCTCAGAAAATACAACCTCTGATGAAATTTCCAATAACATTGATAACCTTGAGAAATTAATATTTTCTTTGAAATAAAAGAAGATTTACAGTTGTTACTCCTTTTATTCTTAACCATATTTGGGTTGGTAGTCACGTAAAAGCATCAGTTAAGTAATTATGATAATCTTACATGACAACATATGATGAAATCATTAATCCAAAAGGGATTGATGTTTTCTTACTCCCTGGTTTTTCAGTTTATTCCATGGCATGCCTCTGTGAGCTGTCTCAGACTTAAAAGAGGCCTCCTCTTGCTTTTTTTTTCAAAGATCATCACATTATTCAATTATACCATTATTACCAACAAGTAAGTATTAGTTAATTTTTTATTAACTGTTTTATTCTTTCAGAATGAATCAGAAAGAAGTGAAATAATAGAAATCAACTATATATTGCTGTAATCCTGTTATAAATCAATTTTGATCCTTCAAATCCACAATCATCTGTCAAATCTCTCTACTATTATCTTTTAATAAGTTATTTAGAGTATTAGTAAGTGTTTTGTTTTAATTCTTGAGGTTTTTCTCTAGTAATAGTTTTATTCAAGGATTAGTTTTATAATTATTATTTCAAAAGATAATCATATATTGAAATAATTTCATTATTTTAATAAAGGAGCTTTTATTATTAAATTCTTGTAGACAATTACTGCTTACTGTTATAATCACTAGTAGTGTATAACAAGTAAAAGAAATAATTAAGGAATTAATTATTTAATTGTGGCTATAATAATTTTATTATTATATTTCATAAGAAAAGTAATAGTACTGTTGATTAATAGTAATATTTTCAATAGTTTCATAGACAAATCTTACATGTGGGGGCCTGGCCGTGTTTTTTGAGCCTTGTACCCTTAATTAATATATTTTAAGTTCTAAAATATATTAATTTAACTTTTTTTCTTTCAATTTAAAGTTAGAATTTTTTTTTATTTTCGAAATTGTCTTTAAAATATTTTTAATTGAGGAATTTGGTTTAATTTTATATTGCTTTACACATGGCTTCGTCACATCCAAAAGCTTATAAAATTATTCTTTGAGTTACTCTGAATTGATTTTAAATCAAAATCTTAAATTTTAATTTTTTTTGCTTTAAAAAGGGTAATTTTTTAATATAAAAAATAATAATAATAAAAACTTATAAAAAATCTTTGAAAAATCTTTTAAGTATATAAAATAATTTTTCATTTATAATTTCTTTTCTCTAGTGTCTTTAATCAGATACTGTGCAGCTGGTAACAGACTCAGTAAGGGATATGTTACCAGTCCAGAATCTGAAGACGGCATTGAAGTTCAAATTGCTAAAAGAGGCACTTTATTTCAAACAGAAAAGGAAAAACAACCACCAGAATGTGTGTATTTTTGACTTTAATTCTTAATTTTTTCCCTTCAATTGATTTAAAATGGTTCATACCAGAAATGGAAGCAATTAATAAGTTCAACCAGATGGATTTGAACAAAGAAGAGGCAAGACCAAGTCCAGAAGTGACAAGTCTTCCTCAAGAAAGATACATCTGGAGGATGCCAGAGTTGCCCCACATTCCCCAAGGTCTTCACCCACAAACTTTGATGTGAACTCTGAGTCTGAACTAATTCATGATAATATTTCAAGGGCTGAAAAATTTTCAAGTGAAAGCAATAGAAATGTATCAATTCCAATACAAGAATTGGTACAGAGAAACCAAAGAGGAGGAGTGATAGGTATGCCCAAGCCTTTGGCAGGGGGCCATGAACTCCTACTTACACATAAAGGGCTTTCTGGGTCAGGAGAAGATCATAGAACTCTTAGGAGGATGGAGCCCATTGTCTTGCACAGAAAAGGTCAAGAAGAGAAAGAACTGGTTGAAAAATCAAAGTCTTTTATCCATAGACCAGAAGAAGAAGTTGGAAATGACCCCAACTTTGGAGAACAAAGGCCCAGTGGCATCTACCAGCTCCAAACCAGCTCCAGAAGTCTCCAAGGACAAACCAAACAGACCTTAGAAGAATAAAAAAGGTCCCAAGAACCATCAGGGCAAAGGTAAAGGCAAAGAAAATTGGCACAGACCTCAACCACAAGGGTACAGGATCCCCAAATTGGAGCCTTCAGCCATGGACAGTGTCTTCAATATGGCCAGAACTCTCATGGAATTAACAGCCAAAGATCAGAAAAGGATGAACAGGACCTTTCCACGCAAATAATAACAGACATACAATTTTTGAAAACTAGTATTGATGTAGAACTTGGTAAATTTGATGCAAAGTTAAATAATATAACATCAGATATAAGTGAATTAAAGACAAATGAAAAAACTTCTACTGAATGGTATAAGTTGAAAAATTTCAAACTTGATTCAATTGCCAATACATGTGACAGAATTGAAAGTAAATGTCAAGTTAAAGAGGATGAAATAGGAGATATTTCCATTTCACACATTAATGAACAACTTGCAATTCTGAGAGATCAGACTTTAGAAATGGTTAATAATACCAATCAGCTTGCCACAAATTTGGAAAAAAGTGAAAGTGATAGGCAGAAATTAAAGAATTAAATCATTTAAAATATGGAAAAAATTCATAAGAATTATGAACCACATACATCAAGGCATTCTACACCTTTGACTGAAGAGAAACGTTCTGTAAAAGGAAGTTTGACCCCCTTTTTAGGAGAAAATACTATCTGTTAAAAACATATTCCAAAACTGGAAGAATGGCCAACATTCTCTCGTGAAGTAGAATACAATCATATTGAGCTCATCAGAACAATTGATATGTTGCAAGAGGATTTTCACATACATGATGAAATTATAGTGGGCAAGCTACACTCCTTTTTACCAGAACTGCAAAGAAATGGTATGACAAAATGAGACAATATCATGGTAAACATGATTGACCTTGGTGGAAATCTGAAATAATTACCATAAACCACTTAATTGGTTCCTCAAACAGAAAGACAGATCATCTGCCTTACACCCAGATATGTCTGACTCTATGATTAATATGAAAATATTAAGAAAATTTTGAGGAGAACTAGAACATTCTATCAAGTGCAGATGTGTATAGCCCTGTTAAACAGAAGACCATATCAATGCAATGGAAGATATCATTACTAGGAAAAGAAATGGTAAAACCTGAACTAGAATCCCTATGGAATCCAAAATGGTCTCAAAAACTTCAAGAGAAGATAAGAGGCCTGAAAGACCTAGCTTTAAGTTTCATAAATGTGGAAGCACCTCACATTTAGCCAACACTTGCAACAAGAAGACAAAAATTAATGAAGTACAAGTGTGAGCCTTAGAGGTAATTTCATATACCCAAAAGACCACAAACAAAAAATTAATATACAAAAATAAATAAAATAAATTTATTTAAATTATTAAAATAAAAATGAAAATATAAATATGAATTTTTATACATAATCAAAAATTTAATTCTAATTCAAAAATAAAAATACAGTAAATTTTCAAATTTTAAAAACACATTTTTACTTGAAAAAATTAAGTACAAATGAATTTTTAACAAAATTAACCAAAATAAAATAACTTTACAAAAAAGTTAAATAAATTTTATCATAACTTTTTATCTGAAAAATAAATATATAAAATTTATTTCACCATTGGATTCCTTATAAAAAATTAGGTGGGGTTACCTCTGAGTGAAATTTTTGTAACTCAACTCTAAATAAGCTTAAATTAAGTTTTTTTGTATTTTCTGTATAAAAGTTGAAAATCTTCAAAAATTTAATTTAACTCACACCACATGTGGTGTTAACCATAAATTTGTGTGTTAAAATTGAGGTGTTGTGTATATTTTAGAAGCTATGAGGAATTGAAGTATTTTCAATTGAAATCAATTGAATTGTCGAAATGTGCGTGTGTATTACATAAGTGAACTTTTATTTACATATGAGGTGTCAATTATTACAGTAGTGTACTGTAAAACTCAATTGAATTACATATGTAAACTGTAAGTATAATACATGATGAGGAATTAAAAGAGAAAATAAATTGAAAAGATTAAGTTTGGGGGGAAAGGAACTCTAGCTCTAAGGGGGAGACAGACCCCCAAAATCCTTGCTGACAGGCGTGAGATGTCAAAATCCATGCAAATGTTCATCAATTTTGGCCTGGAATTGGTCACAGGGTCTGTGACTCAATTGATGATGAGGTTTTGATACCAACCAGGGTAGTTTTAACTGTTGCCAAGAGGGTAAAACTACCCTTGAGCTAAAAAAATCCTAGTAAAAACAGTTTTAACTGGTTTCTACGTCTCTTACACTCATTCTGACGTGTTTTGAAAGTGTCACAACCATGGCAGTTCACCTCCTTGGATCTCTATATGGCATATCAAGCCACAGTCTTTTTATGGCCAATTGGCAATATCCATCACCAGTGGCCAATATGGCCATGTCATCATCTTATGGACCATTTATGGCCATTTGTCTTTTGGGGCCTTCATGGCCCTTCACCTCAATCCAGAAGCCATAGCGGCAATTTATTCCCAATTTGGTATTTCTGGTCATTTCCTTCAAAACCAGGGGAAATGGCCCAAATGGCTGTTTTGGCCATTTGGGCTCATAATGCGCATTTGCGCAATTTTGTGCACTTTGACGCAAAGTGTCCAAAAGACACTTTCCTGCCCTTTGGGCCAGTTTTTGGCTCAGAACCCAAAAGTGGCCAAAAGCCCCAAAGGACCCAGAAACACCTTTCCAAGCTCTGAAGACATCACATCCATCTTTTTCCCCTCTGTCTTTCCATCTCAAGACCTTTGGATGTAATCTTCTTTCCAATGAACCAATACGCCATAAATGATGTTATATCATTATGCATCATTTTTCAACAGCAATCCAATGGTGGCAATATCAAATGGTCATTTCAATATTCCAACATATAATCATGTCATCAAGGCACCCAATAATTCAGAGGACTCATCAAAGCTCAAGAGAAAGTGTTTCAGCGTCAAAGACCAATCACACCATAAAGATGTCATTGGACAAGTTCATTCACAGTATTCCTCCAAGGCAATACTGTTCAATCATTCTCAAGGGATTCAAGAATCAGCTCCTTCATCCATTCATTCATTCATTTGTTAAGTGTCAAAGCTCCACTCAATTCTCACATGGTGGAATGTGATCTACAACTTGCTAGTATTAATTGGTCTTTCAACCGGTTTAATAGCCTTTTCGGCAAGAGTTCCCTTTGCTGAGGTCTGGCAGACAGCATTGTGACAATAAACCGGTTACCAACGTCATGGGTTTGATTCCGGTTGGAGACAAGAGGTGGTCTCAATCAAACAACCAGAAATCGCTGGGTTTTCCGCTCCATTGGCGTACAAGGGTTGCGTCCCTTGGGGGTTCCTTGTAGGCTCCTGTTGTGACTAATGTAACTCCATGAGGGAGACATGGGTAATACCATCAGTTACATGCACTTCGGGACGCAGTGCCCTAAACCCAGGGGTACTCTCACATGGTGGAATGTGATCTACAACTTGCCAGTATTAATCGGTCTTTCAACCTGTTCAATAGCCTTTTCGGCAAGAGTTCCCTTTGCTGAGGTCTGGCAGACAGCATTGTGACATCAATCCATCTTGGCAACCACCTTCATTTCAATACAGTCTGGATCCATCAAGAACTGTATTTCATTTTCAAGTATGGTAAATTCATTCAACCCATTTCAGATTCAATATTTGCCAGCTGTATAAGTTCCCAAAACAATCAATACAGCCTCAAGGATCAATACAGATCAGCTTTCAGCCTGAAGAACTCAAGCTCCCAACTTTTCACATATACCAGCTACCCTTTCCACCCTGGGGGGGCTTTTCCCCAGTTAATTAATATATTTTGATTTTATTTTATCTTTATTTATCTTACCATTTTTGTTAAGTGAATACTGATATTATCAAGTCAGTCATTTAGCACCTTTTCTCTTTTTCTTTCTTTGCCTGTCAATGGATATTTGGTGGTCATATCCTTACTAATTTCATTGTTCATTTTGGCAGGTTGAAACAGTGATTAAGGACTTACTTGGTTGGCTCTTTGGCCATTTGGCTTCTCATTTCTCTCATTGCATCTCATCTTTGTACTTGCATCCTTCTTAGAGAAATCCATTCTTTTATTTCATTTTCTTTATTCTTTGGAATCTTCCAAGTGAGTTCCCTGATTGCTGAGTGCCAGGCCACTCTTGTTTTTCTGTCCAAGAGCCCCTGTTAAAGAAAGCTCTAGGCCAGGTATTACTATAGTAATGGCTGATTTAAGGGTCTAAAATGGCTAAAACCAGTCCTTTTTTGGTCTAAACCAGGGTTCAATGATGCCATAATTGTCATTATAATCATTGTTTGTAACTCTTATAATCATTTTTACCCCTGAATCACCCCAAAAGTGAATTAAAGCATCTTTCATCACTGTTAACCTTGTCACTTTGTTTCCAAAGTCGCTCTGGTCACTTTTGGGCATGTTTTCTCTTTAAATATCTTTTTAAAGACTTTGTTCTTTAATTAATTGCTTGAGTCTCTTTGCTCCATTCATTATAATTGAAATTGCTCTTGAAGAAATTTCTTTTGTAGCCTTAAATATCTCTTGTAGAGTATTTTTGGATTAATCTTTATTGTTGGTAAAGCAATAAATTTTTATTATATTATTGTTTTATACTTACAAAGTTAAAAAAAATAAAATTGGCATGTTTTCTCTTTAAAAATACTATTTCTTACTATTCCTAAATAATTTTACCTTATACAGATTTCGAGGACACGAAAAGTACTTGATATTTTATCAAAGTTTCATATCCACACCTTAGACCAAGTCATTGAAGAGCTCCAGTGTACTAAAGAGAAAGAGTAATCTGACCTAGATTCTGCAGTCTCTGAGGATACACCAGTAGAAGACTATGCCATTGGAAAAATTACAGCTTTCTTTGAGGTCACAGAAGTCCATACTCACTTGCCACAGTACAGTGAGGATTGTCACAACCTGATAAACATCCAGGATGCCAGAATGAGTAAAGCCAAACCTGCTAGAGGTAAAGGATACAATGCTGGAGCATCTTGTATCACATCAATTGTTATAAGTAATATTAAAGCCAGAGTAAATTTGGATACAGGGGCATTTTGTACTTGTGTAGGAAATGATTATATTGAAGCCATACTCCCTGGATGGAAGAACCATCTATTACCAATAGAGGGTGTAATATTTAGCAGTGCCAGTAATAATATGTACCCTATGGGCATATTGGACACTAATATTGTATTTCCACATCCAGCAGGAAGTTTAAGGATGAAAACAGAGATAGTAGTAATGGACAATTGCACATCTCAGAACATCATTCTTGGAAATAATTACTTGAATATTTATGGTATTGATATCAATAACAATGAATACAAATATTTCAAAATTTGAGAAATTAAAAGACAAAAATTTGCTTTTTTCAATATACCAAGGCAAGTATCTATAATGTCTTCTGTTAACAATACTCATAAGGAAGAATTTGTGGCTTATAAGGAAGAATTTGTGGCTAATTAGCTTGTTGAAGCACAAATTAATCCATCATTATCACCCAAAATGAGGCATCATCTTATTGATGTGTTATACACATATAAGAATGCCTTTGCTTCTGATAATGAACCCCTAGGCTCTATTAAAGGGAAAGAAGTTGATATTACTCCTAATATTGACAGACCATACCCTCCAGTACATAGAAAACCAGCTTATCCAGCCAGTCCCACAGCTAGAGAAGCCTTGGAAAAACATATCCAAGAGTTTATTAAACTTGGTGTACTAAGAAAAGAAGGCCATAATGAGGAAGTTTAAGTGACAACACCTGTTATTATTGCTTGGCATAATGATAAATCAAGGATTGTTGGCAATTTTAGAGCATTGAATACCTACACAGTTACAGATAGGTATCCAATTCCTAGAATTCAAGAAACTTTGACCCAATTGCCTAACGCCAAGTATATAACATCCATTGATGCATTAAAAGGCTTTCACCAAAGTTTTTTGACACCTAAAGCTAAGAAATTACTTAGAATTATCACTATCTAAGGTGTTTATGAGTATCTTAGAATGCCATTTGGTATTAAGAATTCTCCATCTCATTATCAAAGAATGATGAATACCATCTTCCCCACAGAATTATCTGAAGGATGGCTTATGATTTATATTGATGATATTATCATATGGTCTGACTCATGGTATTTGCACCTAGAAAGAATTTCAACAGTACTTGACAAAGTTACAGGGGTAAATATGAAGATTTCAATCAAGAAATGTAACTTTGGCTTTGAAGAACTTAAAGCTTTAGGACATATTGTTTCTGGTTTAAGCTTGGGCATTGACAAAAATAAAGTGGCAGAAGTGTTACTTAAGCCAATACTCCAGAATAAGGAAGAAATGATGTGTTTTCTTGGATCTGCCAGTTATTACAGGAAACACCTGAAATACTTTGCAATTCAAGCAAAATCACTATATAGAATCTGTGATCAACAGACAGTATTTGAGATGACACATGAAAGGATTGAAGCTTATGAGAAGATAAGGAAATCTCTCACAGAAGCACCTTTACTCCTCATTCCTGACTTGAATATGCCTTTCAAATTGTACATTGATGCATGTGGAGATGGATTAGGGGAAGCCCTATGTTAAGTTCAAATTATTGATGGCAAACCTACAGATGGACCAGTTTGTTTCATCTCAAGACAAATCAAACCAACAGAGGCCAGATATGGTGCAAGCCAGATGGAGTGCTTGCGTTTTGTATGGGCACTTGAGAAATTACACTATTATCTTTATGGCAGTGTTTTTGAAGTAATAACTGACTGTAATGCTGTGAAATCACCTCTTAACATGAAAACTCCCAACAGACATATTTTGAGATGGCAAATAGCCATTCAAGAATAAAGAGGAAACATGAATATGGTTTATAAGGCAGCAAACATTCACAAGAATGCTGATTGACTTAGCAGTGGGCATTAGCCAATACTCCTGATAACCCAGCTTATGTAACTTTGGAAGCAGAACCACAGATTCCAATTGAAGGATATAATATAACTGATATTGGGACTGAGTTCTTTGAAGAAGTGGGAGAATCTTATAAGAAGGCCAAGAATTTCCATATCTTGACTTCCTTGTTAGATAAAGACTGCAAAGATACCTCTCTAGTCAACTCACTGGATGAGGTTTGGAAGAATTCCTATTCTGAAGGAAGATTTTGCTTGTTTGATGGAATAATTTACCACAGAACCAAACATTCTTGTGTGATGAAATTGTGTATCAGATTGCTTATCAATACCATTCTTCATTAATGTCATGATAGCCTCCACTATGGACACCTGTCAGAAGACAGAACACTTGAAAAAGTGAAAAACAGTGCATGGTCGCCATCTTGGAGAAACAAAACGGTTGAATATTGCCATACGCGTGACAGATGCCAAAATGCAAACAGGAGTACAAGCAAGAAATTTCGACTAATGATTCATATTAAGGAACCAAAATCCCCTTGGGAAGTTGTTCACATGGATTGTGTTACAGAACTTCCTCCAAGTAGTGACAAAGGTTATGATGCTTGTTTAGTCATTGCAGACAGATATAGAGAGACTCCCATATTCTTACCATGTCATAAAGATGACACTGGTATGGATACAGCTCTTCTTCTATGGAGTAGGGGTATTTCTCATGCAGCATTATTTAAGAATATCATAAGTGACAGGGATCCCAAGTTCACATCTGCACTTTGGACCAATCTTCATAGATTTTTTGGGACTAAGTTATCATTTTCAACAGCATATCACCCTCAAACAGATGGACTAGCAGAGAGAATTATTCAAAATTAAGAAGACATGATCAGGAGATTCTGTGCTTATGGATTAGAATTCAAATACTCAGATGGCTTTACCCATGACTGGTGCACTCTAATACCTGAATTAGAATTGGAATATAAGACATCAGTTCATTCTTCCACAGGTCAAACTCCTGCTATGTTGGAGAAAGGGTGGAACCCAAGACTCCCAGAAGACACACTGAGGAAAGATTTAATTGAAATCAATTCTACAGCTTCCAGCTACAAGATAATGCTTGATAAAGTGAAACATCATTCAAAGAAGAGTATGAATGATGCTTTTGACTATGCAAAACAGAAGTGGGACAAGAGTCACAAAGTACCAGAATTCAAAGTAGGGGACCTATTTATAGTTTCAACCTTGAATTTCATCAATATCAAAGGCCCAAAGAAGCTCAAAGATTCTTATGTAGAACCTTTTGTTATTGTTGCCTTACATGTAAAAAATGCAGTTCAAGTGGAATTGAGTGGTTAATTAGAAAATAAACACCCCACTTTTCCAATCAGCTTGATAAAACCTTATCAACCAGCTGACAAAGAATTGTTTCCTTTAAGGAACCCAACTCCTTTGACTATACTACCAGTGGAACAGAGTGAAGACAAAAAGAAAAGGAAATTCATTAAGGAAACAAAACTTAGGGGTAAAAATCAAAGAAAATATATTTTCAGATATAGAAATCCAGTACATGAAGATGAATGGCTTGCAGAATCAGAGATACCTGACTCAGATAGACTCTTGAGAAGATTTAGACATGAAAGAAGGCCAAAAGCCTGGATCCTATAAATATTCTTGAAATTACTTGATCTTACTAATGTAAAGAGGCTGGAAAGTGGAAATTAACCCCCTTTGAGGCCTTTTTCTTCTTGATATCATTAATAAAATTGTAGTAAAAATTCATTTTTTGGTGGGAGGGAATGTGAGCCTTGAGGTATATTTTACATACCTAAATAGGCCACAACTATCTTGAAAACTGAATTCTGAACTATGCATAACCCATAAGTCATGCATATATTCAAAATTCATCATTTTTTATTTCAGAAAAGATGAATAACATTTTTGTGAGTAAGTGAATCCATGGATTTAAAGCCACATTTGGATTCTACACACAAATACACCCAGGGTAACTCCATAGAGTGAATAAGGTTAACTTAACTCTAAGAGGTGGTAATATGTAAAATAATTCATCACCACATAAAAGAACTGTGAAATTTTGTGTTTTTCTCAATTTCACGCCAAAATAATTGGAATGTGAGAGATCCCATGTTACATATACACTGAGAATACCATTATTCATTTTTGTGGCACTTAATATTATGGTATTCTTACATACAGTTTTGATACACCCATAGTGGATATCAGTCTTGAAGCCCAAATTTCTATTTTTGACGTGGAAATAGCTAAGGGAGACAAAAGACATCAAAGAGAACCAGGGTACCCAACTTCTGAGGCCTCTGAGGCATGGATAGCTCTAATGCTTGGATCCATGGCTGATCTTAGCCCAGTTAGTATACTGAAACCCTTTGGGAAGCCAGTTACAAATTTAAAATCTCATTAAATCATAAGAAAACTGGAAATAAGCTACTATTTTGACATGACAGAGAGGTAAAGAGCAACTTAGACTCCTGTAAGCATGTCAATTATTAATGATTTTCCATTCATAACCCAAAAAGAGTGATTCAAACCTTATTTGGACTAGTATCCATTGATTTACCTCATAGCAACCTGCTATATAGTGTTATTTGCAATTCTATGTAGAAATGAGGTAAAACCTTCAAAAATTCATTAAAAATACAATTCTTAATGAATCTTTCTGAAGCTTTCAGTACCAATGGAGAAACATATTATCCATAAATAAACCAAAAATAATTACAGTTTCATATGTAAAATTAACAGCTATACTTACAGTCCATTTTTGATTATTCCACAGAAACACTGAATCTTCAAAAATTCCCAGAAAATACAATCTGTGATGAAATTGCCAATGAAACTCACAGATTTGAGAAATCAAGGCCTATTTTGAAATAAAAGAAGATTTACAATTTTTACTCCTTTTATTCCTAACCATAAATGGGTTGGTAGTCACATGAAAGCATCAATTAAGTAATTTTGATAATCTTATGTGACAACAGATGATGCAATCAATAATCCAAAAAGGTTTATTTTTCTCACTCACTGGTTTTTTGGTTTGCTCCATAGCATGTCTCCATGAGTTTTTGTTGACTAAAAAGAGGCTTCTCCTGCTTTTTTTTCAAAATCATCACATTATTCAATCATACCATTATTACCAACAAGTAAGTATTAGTTAATCTTTTCTTAAGTGTTTTATTATTTCAGAATCAATCAGAAAGTAGTGAAATAATAGAAATCAACTATATATTGTTGTAATCCTGCTATAAGTCAATTTGATCCTTTAAATACACACTTATCCATCAAATTTCTCTACTATTATCTTTTAATAAGTTTTTTGGAGTATTGGTGAGTGTTCTGTATTAATTGCAAAGGTTTTTCTCTAGTAATAGTTTTTTTCAAGGATTATTTTTATAATTATTATTGCAAAAGATAATCATATATTAAAATAATGTTATTTTTTGATAAAGAAGTTTTTATTATTAAATTCTTCTAGTAATTGATTTTCGCAGACAATTAATTCTTACTGTTATAATCACTAGTAGTGTATAACAAATAAAAGAAATAATTAAGTAATCAATTATTCAATTGTAGTTATAATAATTTGATTATTATATTTCAGAAGAAGAGTCATATTACTGCTGAAAAATAGTAATATTGTCAACAGTTTCATAGACAAATCTTACAAATGGAATCACACATGACATAATAATTCCATAAGTGGCATCAAAAATGACATATAACTTCCATATATGGAATTCACAATGCCATAAATAGCTACATTTCATTTGAAAAACACCTCTTATGTGTTTTTACGAACTTATGGCAAAAAATAAGGGCTTACATGGGTTTACCAACACCCTAATTGAATTTGTTTGAAATAGTAATTTTAAGTAATTTTTTTTGAAAAAGTTGGATTGAAAAAAAATTGATATATATATATGTTTTTTTATCAAAAAAATTAAGAAAAATATTATTATTAAATTAATATTAAGCTCATAAAGATTTTATCTTTTTATATTTTTATATTTTGATATTTTGATATTTTTTTGGCTTTTTAGTTAAGAAGATTTGAATTTAAATCTCATTTTATTCTGTTTTTTTGATATTTGATAATTTTTCTTTATTTTTGTTTTTCTTAGGGGATTAATAAATTAAAATAATTAATAATACTTCAAAGATTAAGTTCATCAAAAAAGAAATTAAAAAGAAATTTGTAAGATTATTTACATAAAGGTTTTCAAATAAATTCAAATAAATAAGTAATTTTTTTATTTTTTAAGATAATAATAATAATTATTGTTGAAGATTGATAATAAGTAAAGTTTTTTTTTGGTATATTTCAAAATATAAAATGAATTTAGTAATTCTTTTCATTGTTTAATTAAAACAATAATAATAATCCATATTATAATAATATATTATACATTTTAAAAGAAATATTATAAAGCTGGATTAAGATGTTTATTTTACAACAAAAAAAAATAACTGATGATAATAATAAAATATAAAAGAAATATAATAAGAATAAATTTTCAAATGATTTAAGAGGAGAGTTTTTTCCTTTTTTAAACTGAGGTGATTTCATAAAGAAACAGATCAAAATGATCTTATTATGATTTTATTGTTAAGCTTATATATAATATTGATCCATATAATTGAGATTTAAATTTTTGATCAATGTGAAGGAGCTGAAAGTAGTTTTACAAAAGATCATAATTATTGAAGGAAGAGAATCTTAATAATTATTAAAGAATAAAATAAATGTAATTTATTTCATTTAAGAAAATAAGTAAAGAAAAAAAGGAACAGAAATAATTTGAATTATAATATAAAAAACAAAACAAACTTATAAATAATATTAATTTCTAAAATTTAAATTTGATTTATTAGTTAAATTTAACAATTGTAAGTTATTTAGTTATTTATAGTAATTTATTTATGAGCTTTCTTGAATTTGATTCACCACTGCTCCAATCCTCTCTCATTTCAATCCTTCTCTACCCACCATTGTAGAGACCGATGCATCAGATTATGCCTTGGGTGCTGTACTGAGTCAGGTCTCTGACTCAGGAAAACATCCCATTGCATTTGATAGCCGCAAGCTTCTCCCAGCTGAGCTTAATTAAGAGATTCATGACAAGGAACTCCTTGGCATAGTCTGGGCTCTCAAGCGCTGGAGAGCTTTCCTTCTTTCCATTTCTTCCCCTTTTGAAGTTCTCACCGATCATTCATCTCTTCAATATTTTATGTCTTCCAAGATTCTCACTCGCCGTCAAGCCCGCTGGGCTGAATTTTTATCTGAATTCCATTTCTCACTCACTTACCGCCCTGGCCGCTTGGCCACCCTTCCAGATGCCTTGTCACGTCTGGACGATGTTTACCCAGAGAGGGGGGAGGATTTCATCAGCAAGAATCCAATGAATTATCAGAAGATAATCAAGCAAGATGAAATTCAAGCCTCAAAGTTTTTTGCAGTAAGGTGGATTCATTTTCAAATTTGATTGATTCAATTCAGAAGACAGTGTGGCAATATTCTCAATATAGAAGTATCCTTGAAGATTTGGGTAAAGGTAAATCTGTCCAAGATTATTCTCTTGATTCCTCTTCCAAACTTCTCCTTTTCAAAGATTGGGTGGTGGTCCCAAATGACCCCACAATTCAACTCAATATACTTCAAAAGCGGCATGACTCTCCTCTAGCTGGACAACCTGGCCAAGAGAAGACTCTCAAACTTGTCAAGCGGGATTTCCACTGGTCCAGCATGACTCAATTCATCAAGGATATGTCTCATCCTGTCAACAGTGTTCAAGAAACAAAAATATTCATCACAAGAAGTTTGGACTCCTAAAGCCTCTTCCAATTCCAAGTGGTCCTTGGATTTGTCTTTCAATGGATTTCATCACTCAATTGCCACTGTCCAATTCCTTTGACTCAATTCTTGTCATAGTGGACAGATTCTCAAAAATGGCAGTCTTTATTCCAACAATAGCTGCAATCACTTCATTAGATTTGGTCCATCTATTCATCAAGAATATTTTTTCAAAGCATGGCTTTCCTTTAAGCATTGTTAGTGATCGAGGTTCTCTTTTTGTTTCTTCTTTTTGGACCAACCTTTGTCAGCAGCTCAAGATTTCAAGAGATCTGTCAACTGCTTACCATCCAGAAACTGATGGACAGACAGAGAGGGTAAATCAGATACTAGAACAGTACCTTTGGATGTATGTCAGTTATCATCAAGATGATTGGAACACCTGGCTCCCTCTGGCTGAATTTTCCTACAATAACTCTGACCACTCTTCAACAAAACAATCACCGTTTTTTACTGTTTATGGAAGAGATCCTCATTTTGACTCAGTTCACATCACTCAAGATACTCCGGCTGGAAAGTTATCAACAAAAATCCAATCAGTACAGCAAGATGTCAAGAGAGTATTCCACACTTGAAACATGAAACAGGCATTTGGAAGCCTTAGCAAAAAGGTTATTGGCTCTGAGTCTGGAAAGAATAGTGGACACATGACTGACATGTTCTTCCTCAGATTTGGAAAAGACCATAATGTCATCCCAATAAACCACAACATAAACATCAAGAAGATCTTGAAAGATATCATTGACAAGATTTTGAAAAGAAGCAGGAGCATTGGTGAGCCCAAATGGCATAACCAAGTACTCATAACTACCATATTTGGCTCTAAAACAAGTCAATTGTTCATCACCTTCCTTGATTCTGAGCAAGTTATATGCACCACGCAAATCAATCTTGGAGAAGATAGAAGAACCATTGAAAACGGTGAGAAGCTGATTCATAGGAGGAACAGGATACTTGTTCTTCCTAGTAACAGCATTGAGTTTGCGGTAATCAACACACAAACGGAGGCCACCATCTTTCTTTTTGACAAAAAGAACAGGTGCTCCTGTAGAAGAGGAGCTTGGCCGGATGAAACCTTTCTCTACATTCTCTGAAATGTAGGCCCTGAGTGTATCTGACTCTTGATTTGATAAAGAGTAGATCACCCCAACTGGAGGTAGAGACCCCTCCAGTTCAATATGATGATCACAGGCATGGTGAGGAGGAAGTTTCTCTGCTTTCACCTTGGAGAATACATCCAAGTATTGGTGATAGACAGGAGGAACAACCTTCATCACGGTTTCTATTTCTTCTGGCTCTTCCTCTTCATCCCACAACTCCTCCAGGGAGGAAGGTCCATATTCCCAAAGAAGAGATGAAGTGAAGATACAGAATAATCTTCTCCAACATCTTGAGTCTCTTTGAAGACTTCATCTCTAGATGATAGTAATTACTGATGGGAATTAAGGGAAGGAATATGTACAGAAGACGGAAATGATGGTGTTCTAGAATCACCAACCAGAGCTGCACATGATTTGGCAGAAGAAAAGTCATTACTGAAACAAATTGAAGGATCATTATAGTCCTTATGATCAGAATTAAAGGTGATCAATCCTTGCCTCCAATCAATAAACGGATTAAAATTATTAAGAAAGTCAAAGCCCAATATGAGGTCTTCTCCCTTGGGAGTATCAATGACTAAAAAGTACCATTCAAAGCTTGGGAAGGAAGGGAGCTCAACCATATATTTAGTATGGTGAGTCACAAATAAGGAAGGGGACTCAGAGGAGTCAAGAATAATAAGGGGAATCTTCTCTGGGAGTTCCGACATGGTCAAAGAATACTTTTGAACAAACTGCTTTGCAATAAATGAGTTGGTAGCACCAGAATCAATGAGAATACTGTAAAACATATCAGAGAGAGAAGAAAAAACAAAAAATTGAAGAGAATTTTTGACACCAGTATTCAGAATGCACAATTGTGCTCTGGAAGGAAAGCTGTGAAGACCATTGAACACAACATGGTCTCCACTCAGGCTTTTCCCTGGCTGGGAAATTGGCCTGATGGTTGGGTAAGCTTGTTTTGAGGTCTTTTGAAGCAAGACTCAAGACTATGCTTCCCACCACAATAGGTACAAAGACCCTCTTTGATTATTCTCTCTTTTTCAGAATTCATGAGCTTGTAGTCCTTATTCAACAAAGAAGAATGGGGCTTGTACCTATTCTGAAAATTCATCTTCTTCTTGTGACTAGAACTTGAAGAATTTTGAGGATGAGAAGTACTTGATCTTGGGGCTTCTGGCTTCTTCTATTGATGATGAATCTTTTCATTTTGCCTTTCATGGTACCTGGTATCAAGTTCCAGGGTGACGTCCATTAAGTCTTGAAGAGAGTCAATTCTTGAAGGATGGGAGGCCAATTGATCCAAAATCCTGGATGGCAATCCCTTCCTGAAATGATGAATGAGAGCTCTTTCACCCCAATCCCCAATTCTTGAGACTAAACTTCTGGAATCAGAAATGTATATGGATACATGCCCACCTTCTTTCATTCTTAAAGAATCCAACTCAGCTTCTGCTTTTCTGACTTCATTCGGATCCCCAAACAAAGTGAAGAGTTGAGATTCAAACAGTTTCCAAGAGTTGAGAAGGTAATTTGAATCTTGATTGGTGAGATTGGAAAGATAAGGCTCAATCCATTTTGCAGCCCTGCCAATAAGAAATGATGTGGCATAGAGTACTTTCTTTCTGTCTTGAGAGAAATTTGCCAGATCATTATGAAATATCAATTGACAAGACTGAATGAAACTTCTAACTTTGAAGGGCTGAGTCCCATCAAAGCATTCTGGTGCCTTCATAGATGGAGTCTTGAAGGCTGGTGGTCTTGATGCTTCAGAAGATGAAGCTGCTTGAAGATTGGCCATAATTTGAGTCATTTGCTGCATGATGGCCAATAAAGATGGTTCATACTGATGAGAGACAGGCTGATTAGACTGGGCTAGAGTTGGTCCTCCAGTACCTTGGGATGCTTCCACCGGAGCAGGAGCAGGGACACCTTCAGTACCATCAGACTCTTCCTCTTCCACAAAATTCTCCTCCTCCTCTTCACCATCTTCACCTGGACCCTGGAAATCCGCCAACTACTCCTGAGAATGAACATGACCTTCTTGGCCCTCTTCCTTCCTTCCTGGATTGTGCTGCTCCTTCCATGCCGGGTCCTCTATCTAATTGGGCCCTCAGTTGAGGAACTGCTGGGGTGCCATCTAGAGGAGCTCTTGGAGTTGGAGTGAGAAGAGCTTGAGCTCTTGCCAGAGGTGAATGTTGAACAGGCATGATGTCAGGAATAAAATTGAAATAAATGAATTAAAATCAAAATTTGCTTTAAGTGAAAAGAGTCAACAATCAAATCTTTAGGAAAATCAATGAATCAAAATTAAAATCTTCAAGTACGTCAATAAATCAAAATCAAATGAAGTCTTGAAGTCAAAATCAAATCAATGTCTTGAAGAATCAATGAATAAAAGTGAAATCTTGAGGTAAATCAATCAATTGAAATCAAATGGAGTCTTCAAGTCAATAAATCAATGAATCAAATCAATCAAAATCAAAGTCTTGCAAAAATCAATCAATCAAATGAAATATTGAAGAAAAATCAATTTATGTCAAAATTCTTGATGTGAAAAAACAGCAAAATCAATGAAATCTTCAGGTCAATCAATTTTCTTGAGGTCAATATCAAATATGTCAAATCAATCAATCAATCAAAATCAAGTGAATTCTTCTTTAAAAAACAAAAATTCTTGAAGAATGAATCAATTATGAATCTTGATGTAAAGAATGTGTCTGAATATCTTCATGAAAAAATTTAAAAATCAAATAAAATCAATATGATGCCTGAATTATGAATGAAATGAAAAGATTTTAAAAAAAAAATAACAAAAATAAAAATGGGTCAGCTTTCAATTTTTAAAATGAAGAATGAATGAATGAAAATTGAGAGGTGACGATGAATCATTAAGTTCATAAGCGTAAAAGAATCATAATTTCGATGAAATGAGTGAATGAAATTATAGAGAAAGAATGACAAAATGAAAAAGAAATTATGAGCTAATTAATATAATGTAACAGGGGCTCTAGTGGAAATACAAGAGTGGCCTGGCACTCGGCAATCATGGAACTCACTTGGAAGACTCCAAAAGAATAGAGAATAAAAATGATAAGAATGAATTCCTCTAAAAGATATGCAGGTACAAGATGAGATGCAAAAGAGGAAATGGAAGCCAAATGGCCAAAGAGCCAACCAAGTAAGTCCTTACTCACTGTTTCAACCTTCCAAAAATGAATAATGGAATCAGTAAGGATATGACTACCAAATATCCATTGACAGGCGAAAAATAGAAAGAGAAAGGTGCTAAATGACTGACTTAATAATATCATTATTTGCTTCACTAAATGAAAAGAAAATAAAGATAAAAATAAATCAAAGTATATTAATTAACTGGGGAAAAACCCCCCAGGGTGGAAAGGGTAGCCGGTATATGTGAAAAGTTGAGAGCTTGAGTTCTTCAGGCTGAAAACTGATCTGTATTGATCTTTGAGGCTGTATTGATTGTTTTGGGAATTGATACAGCTGGCTAATATTGAATTTGAACTGGGTTGAAAGAATTTCCCATGCTTGAAAATGAAATACAGTTCTTGATGGATCCAGACTGTATTGAAATGAAGGTGGTTGCCAAGATAGATTGAGTGGAGTTTTGACACTTGACAACTCCTTTTGGCACTGCCTCTTGAATACACCTTGAGAATGAATTGACAGTATTCCCTTGGAAGGAATACTTGGAGTGAGAATAACCAATGACTGCTTGATGGCGTCATTGGTATTTGAGGTTTTGACACTTGCCCTTGAGCGTTAATGAATCCTCTTGATGACATGACTGGATGGCCTGATGGAAAGTTGAAATAACCAGATGATATTGCCGCCAGTGGATTGCTGCTGAAAAAAGATGCATAATGGTGTATAACACCATATATGGCATTTTGGTTATTGGAGGTTGAAAATGGCCATATGTCTTTAGAGATGACGCCAGGAGGATGTTGGTGAAATTTGGTTTTGGAGGGCTTCAGAGGTGTCAGAGTGTCTTTTGAGGTATTTGGCCAAATACAGCTCATACAGCCTTAAAACTGTATTTGCGCAAATGCGCAAAATGCGCAGAAACTGTATTTAAAGCCAAATACAGCTTCTTGGGCTGTATTTCCCCTGTTGACTGGGAAATACCAAAATAGCCCAAAAGTAGAAAAAGTCCGGGAAAGGCCTGATGACGGTGAAGGGCCCAAGTTGGGCCCAGATGGTGAAATGGCCATAAAAGGCCAAATGAGATGAGATGGCCAATTTGGCCAATGATTTATGGATATGGCCAAATTGCCATATATTGGACGTGGCATGGATATGCCATATTGAAGTCCAAGGGGATGAATTGCCATGGTTGTGAAAATAATGGATTTAACTTCATCAATATATGTAATCCCATAAGAAAATACTGGAAGAATGGTCCATTTGCTTACAAGCATAACAATAAAATAAGGAAAAGAAAAAGACAAGTTAGCAAGAATGTTTAAGTTACCAGTGAAAGGGGTAATGTAACACTCAAGTTACCCTAGCTCTGCTCAACCTTTGGATTACTCAGCAATTCAGTTATTAAACTGAGGCCATCTCAATAAGGAATAAATTAAAACTGTATCAATCAACAGCCACAAGACAGGAATAAAAAAAAGAAAAATCAATTAATTTATGCAAGGAAAATACATCAAAACCTTAAATTACACAGCATATCTGTGGAAACACAAGCACAGCCACCTGATAATCCAGTAAATATAAATTAAAAAACAGAATTAAGTTGGATAAAGAAAAGAAAAAAACTCATACAGGACAAATAGAATCCCCACAATATACAGAATTCTCCACCTAAAGTTCAAACAGTGCACAGACCTATGGTGCAATAGCTGTACAAAATCACATCATCCCTTCAGAAATGGTGCAACAAACCAAACATATGGTGCAATATCTTGATCAAATGACACCATCTCAAAATTCCTCACCAGCAAAAACAGCTCAGATTACATAATCATACATATTAATGGTTCAACCAAGCAAACAAATGATATCTCACCACTATAAAGAATGATCCCAGCCAAAAGAAGTGGAAAAATTCTAAGTCCCTTGTTTTTGAGTACCTCTATGGAGGGCCCAAAGAATATAAATAGAGGTCCTCTCTTCCTCATTTTTTCCTCTTTTCCCCATGAATCCAATTAGTTATATACCAAGAAGGAGAATAACTATTCATCCTTTACTAGTAGGATAATCTAGTTATTTTATTAAAGTATTATAGACTTATAGGTTTAATTCATAGTGATTTCTAATTAATAGTAGTTAACAGAAGGTCTAATTAATATTATTAATCCACCCTATGTTTAAATTATTAGTCTTATAATTATAATACTATCAATAATACTCATAATATTGAGTTTATCCCCATAACCTTTACATTATAAAGGAAAAATAGTCTTATTATATCTTCATATTAAAAAAAACCAACCTTACAGCTATATATTATTATATATAAAAAAACTACCCTTATATTATATTATATCATTTATATATTTAACAAACATCCACTTTATTTTGAGCAAAATCTAACCAATAAATTATTAAAAGGTCTTATTATTATATTATATTGACAATTACCCTCTCAAACCATTAAGTATTATAACATATATAACATCAAATTGAACTTACCCCTTAAAATATATATTATTACTATTATAATTAAGGTTTTACTCTTGAAATTATCTTATATTATTATTTTGAAAACTATATTTTATATTTTTTTAACTTATAAGTTACTTATCTTATTATTGAATAGGTCTGATAGAGACTGCTAAAAAGTCTTCTATAGTTGTAAAGCCACAATCTCAAATATTGATTTGTGAGCTCTGTAGGGAGATTGTTTAGTATATTCAGAGGGGCAGCTAAAACACCATTAGCACCCTTGGTTACAGGATTATTTCAGCATTTCAAAACTGTTTACCTGTGATTTCCCCCTCAAGGACTGCCTTATCCAATCCCACACTAAAAGGAGTTCCACATCTGGTGTCCCAACAGTTGCCATTTCAACTTCAACATCAATAATCAGTCAATAATCAAGAAAGAAGATAATCAAATCAACATAACTCACAAAAATAATTATCATTATCAAGAATTAACAATCAACACTCTCATACAATCTGGAATCTGGAAACAAATCCCATTCCAAATCATCATCACCATCACAATCATCAAATCAATCATACAATTCTTATTACCCAGTAAAGGAAGGAACACCAGAAAATCAAACAACCAAGGATATTGATTTACTCATTGCAACACCAAGAACAGAACAGAAGTAAAATGAATAATTAAGGAGATTTTTCTTCAAGTTAATTCAAGAAGCAAGGAAAAAGAAGAGAAGTGAAAAAGAATTTAAAGGATTAGTTTATCAAGTAGAAATGAATCAACAATCAACATCTGACTTACCACCATTACCTGAAGATACTGTAGAAGGACATTATGCAGAAGAAAGTGAAGAGGAAGATCAAACAGTACAAATACAAAGTCTTATGAAACAAATGCAAGAATTATTATTAAAACAAAGTAAAAAGAAAGGAAAAAGAAGGGAACAAACATCTTACACACCTGGAGCTAGTCCAAGTGAACCCACATTACCAAGGCATGTTAGGCCTGAAGACTCACCAATATCACCTACACCTGGCCCTAGAGCAACATCCATACCCAAAACAGAACAAAGATCACAGAGTATCCCAAAGAAAGTATTTTTAACTACACCAAACCATCCAAGTCCATTACAAAAGGAAATTCCTAAGGTAACATCTCCTATTGTCAAGATAAGAGCTAAAGATTATAATCTTGTTTTTGATGGTAATTAAGTAGAAAAATTCATAAAAAGAGTGGAAGCAGCAGCTTAAATTGAAGGAGCTAGTGGGGAAGATATAGCAATACAAGTTATTTTTATGTCAGCATCTGAAGAAGTTAAGGAGAAAATTGAAGCAATGCAAGGTTATGAAGAGAAGAACTGGACAAAACTCAAAGAAGAACTTAATACAGAATGGGGAAGAGTAGAGCCAGATAGAAGATATAGCCCAGAATCTTTGGAGAAGCTTTTCAATAATACCAAAAGAGCAGGTGCAATTAGAAACCTAGCTGAATACAAGAGATTTATTGGAGAATATGAAAAGATCACAAATTATCTGTACAAATATGGATATATTGGAAGAGAATTTGAGCATAACAAAGAACTCTATGCAAGCGTTTCACCAGAAATTAAGACTTCCATAATTAAGGAGATGAGAAGAGATAAGCTCATGATCCAAGCAAGGGATGGTGGATATATTGTACCAGAGATGAAAGTATTTAAGAGTTATATAGAGCAAGAGCTAGAAACTGTGATCATATAAAGGGACAGAGCTGAAGACACAAACTCCCATTATTAATTGAATCATCCACATATACATAAGACACAAGAAAAGAAAGTTCAATTTGAAGATGACACCATTGAAAATGCCTTAATTCAACTGAAGGAGCTTAATAATAAAATTAAAGAACAACAAAGACCCAGGAGTCAGGATCAAGAAGAAAAGAAAGAAATAAAGGACTTCATTAAGCAAATTAAGGAATTGACAGAAGCAGTACTACCTCAAAATAAAACAATTCAGGTACTCAAGCAAGAAAATCAATCAAGGTACCCAAAGGAAAACTTACCACCTTTTTCACAGACGCATATTCCTTATACCCCAGCACAAAACATACCAAAACCATATCTCAAATGCTATCATTGTTTGGAGGAAGGACATTCAGTTAATAGATGCAACTACCTCTTTGAAGATCAAAATAAGAAATTGGTGAGCAGACAAGGAGGTGGATTTTTATATCCCAATTGGCAAAGAGTTCCAACTGATGGTAAAATAGCTCCAAAGAAGATAGTGGAAGATTTTGCAAAAGAGCAAGAAGAACTTACAAAGAAAATGAAAGAAGATGAAGCTAAAGAATCATTACCCAAACCTAATCCAATGAACATAATACAATTGAAGAAAGATGATAGTGCAACTGCTATAGCCAAAGATGAAAACTGGGGAAGCTGGAAACCACCAGCTATTTCATCAGCCAATGAGCCACTTTCAAATAATTATGGATTAAGAAATACCAAAGAAAGAAACTCAAGAGTAGAAAATACCAATCAAGATGCTTTAAGATCACATTCAAAAGTGAAAACACCATTAAATAAAAGACGAAATATACCTGGAGCTTGTATTTAAGATGAGCAAAAGGAAGAAGAGAAAACAATTATTTCAACTAAATATAAAAAGCCCCAACTGGTGAAAAATGAAAAAGAAATACTTCCACAGGAACCAAAAAATGATCACACTGAAAATACTCAATAACCAGTCAAGAAAGTCAATGAAAGGAAAATCATAAAAGAGGAGGAATTAGATATTCAAGAGATTATGGCACAAATTATCAAAAAGGTATTGGATCAGAAAATAAATCTTACCTTGGAGCAAATTTTAGTCATTTCACCAAAGTTTTTTAACCAATTAAAGAACCTGTCAGAGCAAGAGAAAAAATCTATTAATTAAATTGATACAAAGGAAATTCAAACCAAACTCATAAATCATCATTTGGGTAATTATGAAAAGCTAAAATTACATTATGCCTGTCCATTGGGATTTGTGCAAGTATATTTGGGAGAAGAAGGACATGAAATAATGGCATTAGTTGATACAGGATCAGAATTGAATATAATACCAGAAGATTCAGCAATGAAAGCAGGACTTACCACAAGATGCCTCAACATGAATTTAAGGGGAATTGGTGGGCATTGTACCTCAATAGTTGGATTAGCAGAATTTACCCCAATCACTTTAGTTACTGGGGAAGAAAGAAATATACATCTTTTTGTAGCAAGAGGAGCAGTTCACACAGTATTGGGAAGGCCTTTCCTTGCAGATAATAACATAAGATTAGACTTTTCTCAACAGAAAGGGGAAATATTCAGTTATATAGAGCCAGATGGAAGAAGACTTTGCTTACCAATTTGTTCACCCCAGAAAGTAGGATGGAGAGAAGACCCACCAGCAGGAATGGAAACATGTGCAGTTTCTAAATTGGAATATTGGCAAGAATTACCAAAAGAGAATGAATTAAGACCCAAAAAACAAGAAAAATTTGAGGAAAATTCTCATCAAGTACTTGATAGTGAAGAAGTGAAGGATTCCAAAGGCAAAGTTAAAATTCATGAGGAATTAGCTCAAATCAATACAGAAGATTTCAATTCAAAGCTTCAAGAAGAAAACTCTCCAGGAATTTTAGCCTCAGGAAAAGAAAATGGAAAGACTTGTAGCCAAATATCTCAAGCCATCAAAAGTTATAACTTCAAGAATACTGAAGACATCAAAAGAAAAACATTAACAAAGCTTATCTCACATATTAAAGCCTTGAGGTCCCTTTCAAAGGGAATATTTAAGAATAATTCAAAGTCAAGTATCAAGCCAGTTGTAACAATAGTTAGTTTCAGCTCAGAACCTAAAGGTTTAAGTTCTCAAATTGATAAATCAGAACTCAACTTATTATAAGAAGTTTCCCTCAAATATAACATTTCCAAAAAGAAGGACATTACTACTCAAAACCACCTCAAAATTCAGGAGGAAAATGTTGATGTAATTCCAAAACCTGAAGAATATGGAAGTCTAAATGAAATTTTGAATGATACTATGAAAAATTCACACCATAATAAAAATACTTATCCTCAAGAAATTTCAGAATCTAATGAAGGAGCAAGTAAGACAATTAATAAACATAATTTTCATCAAAGTGAATCAGTTCTTCCAAAAGAGTTAATTGATCCATCACTCAGATTCAATCAAGTACCTATGACAGGAGCTACCCACAAAAAGCAATTTAATAATTTTGAGAAGTCACAACCTTCTTTTCCCTCAAATTTTGAAAATATTGATCCTAGAATTCTGATGGAAGGAATTATTGGAGAAAATAAATCATTATCTAATATGGAGAATATTGATCCAAGGCTTTTCAAAGAACAATTGGACTTAACAAGAATAATTGAAAACCCCATAGGGGGAAATGACCAAAATCCAGTAAAAGATATACCTTTTTGTATAGAAGAAGAACCTTAAAAATGGAATTCCCTTGTTTTAAGTCAACAAGAAAAGATATAGAATGTAGTTTCTGTACAGTTCAGAATATCAATGCAGCTAACATTGATGAGTCAATATATGAAAATCCAATTAATTCAATGTTACAAATTGACATACAACAGGAATCAAATCAACAAAAAGCCTTACCCCCTGAAGACAAATCCTCTGGGGAAGCTCATAATAACTTGTATATTAGGAACAAAATTAATTCAATATTCAAAAAACTTCAGTCTGTCAGGAACCATGCCGGAAATGAATACATAAAAAATACAATACACTCACCAAATATTTTAGAAAAACATCTTTCTGGACCAGAATACAAGAATGAAGCAGGATTATTTTTTCAAATGGAAATACAAGAAGAAGCTTACAATGAACATGAATTTATACTTACTGAAGAAGAATACCCTTGGGAAGGTTATACAAATTGGCAACCTCTTAGAAATGCAAACCTTGAGGATTACAATACAACTAATTCTAGGGACAGCTTTGAATGTGCAAACCAACATGTCAAGGGGTTGGAAGATATTAGTACACCAAAGAAGAATAAATCAAATAGAATCAAATATAAAAGTAGCAAAAAGAAGAAGAAGACTAAGGAAGAAAAGGAATATTTTTGGATTACTCAGAATAAAAAGATATGCCCAAGCTTTCAGGCTCATTTGGCAAGGCAATATAAGACCTCAACACAAAAAGATGATTGGACAGAAAATAATGATAGAAATGGAAAGCTTATCCAGGATTACTTTGATAATAATGAAGACTTTCAAGATCAATATCTCAATGAAGAAAGAAGAAATGAGCTTACAGCTAAGAAGGCCAGATTCAAGAAAGGTCTTGACAACAAATTTTCATATTATCAATGAATTTTTATTATAATTAAACATTTTCCTTCATTATTTCAGAAATTTTAGTCTTATTCCAGTCTCAAGTATCTATAAAGAAATCTAATATAAAAAAAATATAATAAAAAAAATAAAATAATAATAATGATAAATATATCAATAAAAAAAAGTGTCAAGTGTATCAGTATCATTATTCCATGTTATCTTATGTATTAGTATATAAAAAAAAATAACTTAACTAAAAAATTAGGGTGGGTGTCTATCTCTTAAATCCATCCTTTATGATTTAAGTTTTTGGGATGAAATTCTGGGGAATTTCCATTTTATTATATAAATTTATCTTCATAAATATTCAATATCAACCCATTCAAGAATTAAAGTCAAACTGAAGAATCAAAGAAACAATTCAAGAATGTTTCACTGCAAGATTTAAAGAAGTCAAATAATAAAATACAAAATTTAAGGAAGATACAAATATGGCCAAACAAAACACACAGCCTCAAAATACACATAGCAAGAGGGGTGACCAGTTTTGTTTATGGCTATTTTTAGACAAATTACATTTTTTTTATTGGTTCATTTTTTTTGAATTAACTAGTCACCCCCCCGTTGCTTACAAGAGCAATTTTCAAAACAATCAAGATAATAAAGCAAGATTAAAATAACAATAACAATTTATAATTACAAGCATTAAGAAGATCAAAGCCATCCAGAAAAATCAACAGGAAATATCAATAAAGTTATTGGTTTTGATATCATCAAATAATTAATAGTATATAACAATAAAGAAATAAAGAATATATAATCAAGGGTACAACTGGCCAGGTTAAACCCAAATTAAAATATTTCTTTATAAAATTAATTCTTTTTTTATATAAATTTACTTTGAATATTTAAAAATATCATATTATAAAAGACACAAAATTATAATTTTCTTACTGGGAATTGGGAGAAAACACCTCCTTTTATAATATAGATGGAGCAAGTCTCTTCCACCCACAGTTTAGCCCTCAAGCATTTTATATACTGAAAGCTATGCAAACTCTAAATATACATCTTATAAACCCTTTAACCCCATTCAAAATTTAATTCATAAAGAATGAATTGCAGAGATGAAATCAACTACATGTTGCTTAATTTTCAAGATTAAATTCAACTTCAATTCAATTTTAAAACCAAAAAAAAATATTAATTAATTTAATCTTATATTATTTGATTAAATTAATTCTTAATTCACTTAAATTAAAAAAAAAACACTAAATTAGAATCAATTGAACTTTGATTTAATTTTAAAATCTTAATTAATTTAATCTCACTTTATTTGGTCAAATTAATGTTTCAGTAAACTAAATTAAAAAAAACATTAAATAAAGATCAATTCAACTTAATTAATTGATACCTAATCTTAAATTTAATTTCAAAAAAAATATTAAAAGAACTTTTATTTAAAGCTGCTTGGTATTGATCACTCTTACTTTTGATTTTACACATCAATACTCCAGCTGATAAATATTAAATTTAATTATTAAAAAAAAAAATAACAATTATAATTAACATTATTATCAAGAAAAGACAATAACTTATTACTTTTTATAAAAAAAAAAGAAGAAAGCATCAGAACACTGCAAAACAAAATTAAAACAAAAAAGAAAAGAAAACTTTATTACAGTCATATAATAGAAAATACAGTACTAATGTGTACTGTACTTTGTGATAAAAAAATTATTAATTCATTACTGTTTTTTATTGTTATTTTTTTCATAAATATTTTTTAAAAAAGAAAAAAAAAAAATATAAATTACTTTTTTTATTTTTTATTTTTTATTTTATTTTTTCTTTTTGTTTTATTTTATTTTTCTTAAAAAAAAAAAAAAAATTAAAAGAAAAAAAAAAGAACGATCAAAAAAAAAAAACCTCAATCGCGACTAAAAAGGAGGAGTACTACAGTATTGTACTGTACTATAATCACTTGCAAAAAAAAAAAAAAAAGCATAAATTAAATTAAAAAAATAAGAAAAAAAAAAGAACGATTGCGATAAAAAAAAAGAAGAATGGTAGTGTAGTATACTGTACACTGTACAGTGTAGACATTACATAAACAAAAAAAAAAAAAAAAAAATATAAAGTTTTTTATTTATTTATTTTTTTTAATGGAAGTGGAAACAGGGTTGAATTAGAGTTGGAAGAAACTCCAAGACCCGCGGCAAGATAAGAAGTGCAGCTGTTTATTTTTGAAGTGTTCACACCCAGCTACTTCAAAAAAAAAAAAAAAAAAAAAAAAAAAAAAAAAAAATTAAAAATTATTATTATATAAATTAAATTAAATTTACAATTATTATATAAATTAAATTAAATTTACTATTATTATTTGAATTAAATTAAATTAATTATTATTGTTTAAAATAAAAAAAAATTATTATTATATAAATTAAATTAAATTTACAATTAATATATAAATTGAATTAAATTTAGTATTATTATATATAAATTAAATTAAATTTATCATTATTATTTATATTATATTAAAGTTGTTATTATTTATATTAAATTAAATTTATTATTATAAAAAAAAAATAATAAAAATAAAAATAAATATTATTATTATTATTTATATTAAATTATAATATTATTATCATTATTTATATTAAATTAAAAATTGTTATTATTATTTATATTAAACTAAATTTATTATTATAAAAAAAAAAAAAAAGAACAGAACAAATTAAAATAAATAAATTAAAATTAGGGTCAAATTATTAAATGCAGAGGGGGTGTTAACCTTTAATAACAATAAAAAAAATTCACTCACCATTAATAATAATTAATATACCAAACAAATAAAAAAATAAAAAAAGATAATTCAAGAGGTACACTAAAGACCTTAAATTAGTTTTAATTCTCAGAGATATTTAAGTAATCTATTTTATTATCATTGTGTTATGATTTATATTACTGGATATCAATTTTATTATTAGTTATTTTCTTACTTAATTATATTATCATCATTATTATTTATTATTATTTTACTATTATTATATTATTATTTCTTTAATAAATTATAATAAAAAAAAACCATATCATATATTGATATAAAATTATATTTATTTTAATTATTATATAAAGTAGATATGATGGTACAATTATTAAATGGAGAGGGGATAGCCCCACCATTTAAGGCTAATTTCAGCAAAAACAAAAACAAGAACAAAGAACAACCCAACCAGAAAAACAAAATAAAAAGAAGAGAGGTCCTAGATAAGACCTTAAACTGTCCTAATATTTTATTTTTTATATTTTTCCAACAAACTTACCTCAAGAATAGGTCCTTGACAAGACCTTAAACTGTCTGAATAAATTATTTATTATTTTTTATCAATTATTACTTCAAATAACTCAAGCAATGGTCCTGAGTATTACTTTAAACTGCATTATTATTCATCAAAATAAAATAAAATGAAATAATTTTCTCTTATTATCAAAATCCTCTTTAACAAAAAAATAATAATAAATAAATAAAAATGAAGGATGAAGATCAACCAATAAAACAAAATCAACTATATCAATATGGAAATGATCAAAAAGAGTTATATTTTAAGACAAAGCCAAGAAGACAACACAAAATAAGAAACTATGGAGATTCAAAATCAATATAAAGAGCTACAAACAGAAAGCATCAAGTGAAGTTATTAGAATAGAGATTTAAATAAATGAAGTTTTGATGAATGAACCCAGAATATTCCTCTTGAAGCTGTAATGCTGGGGACAGCATTAAATGGAGAGGGGGATGTGGTATTCCATACCTTATTGGCCCAGTGTCAAGTGAAATTTCATTTATAGGACTATAATTTGAAGACTGAAGAAAGAAAAATCAATAATTAATCAATTACAATGGAGGAATTCAGCAATATAATGGATTTAACTTCATCAATATATATAATCCCATAAGCAAATACTGGAAGAATGGTCCATTTGCTTACAAGCATAACAATAAAATAAGGAAAAGAAAAAGACAAGTTAGCAATAATCTTCAAGTTACCAGTGAAAGGGGTAATGTAACACTCAAGTTACCCTAGCTCTGCTCAACGTTTGGATTACTCAGCAATTCAGTTATTAAACTGAGGCCACTTCGATAAGGAATAAATTAAAACTTTATCAATCAACAGCCACAAGACAGGAAGAAAAAAAAAAGAAAAATCAAGTAATTTATGCAAGGAAAATATATCAAAACCTTAAATTACACAGCATATCTGTGGAAACACAAGCACAGCCACCTGATAAGCCAGTAAATATAAATTAAAAAACAGAATGAAGTTAGATAAAGAAAAGAAAAAAACTCATACAGGACAAATAGAATCCCCACAATATACAGAATTCTCTACCTAAAGTTCAAACAGTGCACAGACCTATGGTGCAATAGCTGTACAAAATCACATCATCCCTTCAGAAATGGTGCAACAAACCAAACATATGGTGCAATATCTTGATCAAATGACACCATCTCAAAATTCCTCACCAGCAAAAACAGCTCAGATTACATAATCATACATATTAATGGTTCAACCAAGCAAACAAATGATATCTCACCACTATAAAGAATGATCCCAGCCAAAAGAAGTGGAAAAATTCTAAGTCCCTTGTTTTTGAGTACCTCTATGGAGGGCCCAAAGAATATAAATAGAGGTCCTCTCTTCCTCATTTTTTCCTCTTTTCCCCATGAATCCAATTAGTTATATACCAAGAAGGAGAATAACTATTCATCCCTTACTAGTAGGATAATCCAGTTATTTTATTAAAGTATTATAGACTTTTAGGTTTAATTCATAGTGATTTCTAATTAATAGTAGTTAACAGAAGGTCTACTTAATATTATTAATCCACCCTATGTTTAAATTATTAGTCTTATAATTATAATACTATCAATAATACTCATAATATTGAGTTTATCCCCATAACCTTTACATTATAAAGGAAAAATAGTTCTATTATATCTTCATATTAAAAAAAACCAATCTTACAGCTATATATTATTATATATAAAAAAACTACCCTTATATTATATTATATCATTTATGTATTTAACAAACATCCACTTTATATTGAACAAAATCTTACCAATAAATCATTAAAGGTCTTATTATTATATTATAATAACAATTACCCTCTCAAACCATTAAGTATTATAACATATATAACATCAAATTGAACTTACCCCTTAAAATATATATTATTACTATTATATTAAATCAACCTCTTATACTATTAAGGTTTTACCCTTAAAATTATCTTATATTATTATTTGAAAAACTATATTTTATATTTTTTTAACTTATAAGCTACTTATCTGAATATTGAATAGGTCTGATAGAGACTGCTAAAAAGTCTTCTCTAGTTGTAAAGCCACAATATTAAATATTGATATGTGAGCTCTGTAGGGAGATTGTTTAGTATATCCAGAGGGGCAGCTAAAACACCATTAGCACCCTTGGCTACAGGATTATTTCAGCAATTCAAAACTGTTTACCTGTGATTTCCCCCTCAAGGACTGCCTTATCCAATCCCACACTAAAAGGAGTTCCACAGTACCATTGGATAGCCCTAGCTTAGAGCTTCATTTTGAATACCCATTTGATGGGGTTAAGCCTCTCCTTCTGGATTTTAGATTAGAGGTGAAAATTAAGGTTTATGCTCAGCAATAACTTTGAGCAGGAATAACTTTGTTATTCTTTGTCCTATGGTGATGGGACTTACATTTTCAGAAAGAGGTGAGTTTCCTCTTTCTTTTGATATCTTTTGAGCTTATTTAGCTCAGCTCCATGTTTTGGTGGTATCTTGGCTATACCATTAGTTTATGGTATTTTGGCTGTCATGCTTGTGCTCTAGTTTTGAGTCAAAGGCTGACATACCCTCCCTCTAAAAAAGGCTCATCACTGATGAGACTGTTCAGTCCTCCTAGAGGCTCTGAATCTCTTCAAATGAAGGTTCCCATCTGGTATGGCATCTTCTGCCAACCATTTGTCCTTATCAGCTGTCTGGTTCTTGCATCTGACTAAGTACTGTCTTTGATCTTTCCCATTAAGTCTGATCTTTCTGGCCCTGATGATTTTACTCACAGGTCCTGGGGAATCTTCTACTTCCACTATCTCTGGTGGTGTGAGGATCTTCTTCCTGGAGGGGAATTTACCCTCTTCAGTTTGGAAGTATGGCTTGACCAAACTCACTGGAAAGACTGGGTGTTTCCTGGAAAACTCCTCTGTGAGCTTGACTTCCACTGCATTCTTTCCTATCAACTCAATGATAGTGAATGGCCCTACAAATGAGTCTCTCATCTTCTTGGGTCCTTTAATATTGTTGAAGTTCAGTGTAGACACTAACACCTGGTCCCCTTCCTTAAAGTCAGGTTCCATGTGTGTCTTGTCCCACCTCTGCTTATTATAATCTTTTCCCTCAGCTATGCATTTAGCTGCTGTGTCACAAGCTCTCTTCCACATATCATGGAAGTCTTTGTCTGTGGGGTGGATGTTCAGAAGATTATTCTTCAAGTGATCCACAGGCAACAAGGAATTCCACCCTTTCTCTACCAGTGCAGGTGTCTTTCCTGTGGTAGAGTGCTGACTTGTATTATAAGCCAGCTGGGCAGCTGGTAGAAGGGTAACCCAGTCATGGGTATATCCCTCATGGTCCTTATATTCCATGCCATAGGCACAGAACCTCCTAAGGATGTCCTCCATTGTTTGGATCATCCTCTCTGCTAGGCCATCTGTTTATGGATGGTAAGCTGTGGAAAAAGCAAGCTTGGTGCCAAGCGTGTCATTCAAGTTGGTCCAAAATTCAGATGTGAATTTTGGGTCCCTATCACTAATGATGATCTTAGGGACTCCACAGGTAGATATGATGTTATTCCAAAATAACAGAGCAGTATCCATGGCTGTATCCTCCTTGTGGAATGGTAGACACCTCATGCTCTTGCTGAACCTATTAACTATGATCAAGCAGGCATTGTAGTTTTCTTGCCTCCTGGGAAAAGTCCTGTAACACAGTCCATGTTGATGGTTTCCCATGGGTGTTTGGGTTCTTCTATATGTTGAAGTAACCCATACTTCTTCCCATGTTTCCTCTTTTCCTTTTAGCATCTTTCACAAGTCTTGATGTATTCACTCAACTCTTGTTCCCACTTGGGCCACCCAGCTGTGCTTGCTACCCTCTCCTTGGTCCTGTCTTCACTCATGTGTCCCATATAGGGGCAGTCATGGCATTCCTGCAGGATCAGGGAGATATGGTCTCTGCCTACCACTGTGAGTGCACTTGTGTGTTTTTCTCTGTGGTAGAGCAGGCCATCTATAAGTAGGAGCTTGTTATCATTATAGGCCCTCAACCAGGGTTCTTCCAACTGGGATTCCACTTCTGGACTCCTGTACTTCTGTTGAAGGAGTTGCAGTAGTATGCTACACTGTTTGTGTTTGGCATAAGACTTCAGTACTGCACTAAAACATTCATTATGCAGCTCTGAGGAGCTTATTCCCAATATGGGAGTTTCTGTTCCTTCTGAATCAGTGGTCCCACTGTCAAGGGTACCACTTCCTGGTGCCCATTCAGAGAATCTGAAGTTTATCCTCCTATCTATTTCCATGAAATGGATGGGGATCTTGGCTGCAACTTCAGGGTAATAAGCTGTATTGCTCTTGACATTATCCAGTGGCCATCTGCTAAGGCCATCTGCATTGGTATGACTTTTAACTTCTTTGTATATGATGGTCATGTTACCTCTATACTCCTGGATGGCTATTTGCCATCTCAGCATGTGTCTATTTGTAGTCTTTATGTTAAGTAAAGACTTCAAGGCTGTGCAGTCTGTGTAGACTTCAAAGACTGCACCCTCCAGATAATAATGGAGTTTTTCTAGAGCCCAGACTAGACATAGACACTCAGTCTTGGTGGCCCCATAACTGGCTTCTGAATCTTTCAGTTGCCTTGAGATGTAGCAAATTACTCCTTCTCTTGGTTCACCATCCACAATTTGTCTTTGGTGAAGGGCTGCTCCTAGGCCCTGACTACATGCTGCATCTATGTATAACTTGAATGGTAGTTCAAAGTCAGGTAAGATGAGCACAGGTGCATTAGTGAGTTCATATTTGATCCTCTCATATGCATCCCTCCTTTCCTTGGTGATTTCAAAAACTACATCTTTTGAACACAACTTGTATAAACCAATAGTTATGTGGGCAAAATTCTTGATGTGGTTTCTATAGTAGCTAGCAAACCCAAGGAAAGATTGCATCTCTCTGATGATCATTGGTACTGGCTTCTGCAGTACTGCTGCTACTTTATTCTGGTCAATTGGCAGACTAAGACCTGAGACTTTATGTCCTAGAGCCAGTAGCTCTTGTTGGCCAAACTTACACCTTTTAAGTGAAATTTTCAGATTGATGGGTGTACATTTTATTAGCACTCTGTCTATGTAATGTACATGGTCTTCCCATGTCTCTGAGTATATAATGATATCATCAATATATACCACCATCCAGCCTTCCAAAATTTCCTCTTGAAATATTGTGTCCATCATCCTTTGGAAGTGGGCTGGTGCATTTTTGATGCCAAATGGCATCCTGGTATACTCATATATGCCCATATGGCATATTATTCTGAGTAATTTCATGGAGTTTGGTTTAACTCCATTTTGGTGGAAGCCTTTAATACAATCCATCTTGGTTATGTATTTGGCTTTTGCCAGTTTATCCAAGGCATGAGGTATCCTGGGTATAGGGTACCTGTCTGCTTTTGTGTAGTTATTCAGAGCTCTGAAGTCTCCACACAGTCTAGACTTGCCATCATGCCAGGTGATTAGGACTGGGGTGGTGATTTCCACTATTTCATTATGTCCAATCTTCCTGATGACATCCATGTCCAAGAGTTCATTGATATGTTTCTCAATTTCTTTCCTGGTTTCCAGGCTTTCTGGATAAGGAGGTCTCCTAAGCATGGGTGGATAAGCTCTTTCCACATCCAGATATAGTTCTATATAATGGCCTTTGATCTTGCCCAATGGTTATTCACCAATGGCAAATGCTGGTCTGTTCTTTCTCAGCATCTTCAGTAAACTTAGTTTTTGTTTACTGGTGAGGGTAGTGCTAAACTTTCCCTCTCTGAATTCATTCAGAAGTTCTTCTAGTGGATCTTGAGAAGATATATGGTATATATCAAGTGAAAATTTCTTTTCCTTGTTGGTACCAATGGTAATGTGCCTATTTTTACTGTTGTAAATATCTATGCCATACATCCTCTGGTAGTCTGTTCCCAATAAGAACCCTTGGATGTGGGCATCATTAAGCACTACAAGCTCTGGGTTGAGTCTGATATTAGCCTTCCTGTGGGTTATAATTATCTCTTTGATAATTGTACCAATGGAAGTCATCTTCCCTGAGGCACTTTTAAAGTTCTTTGCCTTGGTGGGCAAGAGCTGTTTTTCCCAATGTGGGAAGTGGTTGTCCAGATATTCTCTGGCCACTATGGAGAAGTGTGCTCCACTGTCAATGATCAGTGGATGCTGAGCATTGTCAATACAGACAGTCATCTTTGTGGCTGTTCCATGTATATATGCCATCCCTTTGGTTGGTGTAACCAGGAATTTTTGTGCATCTTGTTTGTGTTTGCACAAGTTTTTATTGGCAGTATCCTGTGGCATACCTGCTTCCAGCTGTATGTCCCGAATTTCTAGTGGGGCTTCCTCTTGGTATTCTACTAGAAATTCTTCCTTTGGGTCTTGGTCATCATCAGATAGGTCTCTGATGGCATCACCCATAGAGTCTGATTCAGAATCCTCTGTTGGGGATTCCTCCCTGGGACTTTCTCAATGGCATAGACTTTTTTCTTTGCCTTTGGACAGTTGTTGGCATAGTGGTCTGTTGAACCACAATTGTGACAAGTTTTTCTCTTCTTTGCCACTTCTGCCACCATTTCTTTGGGGTTGTCTTTAAACTCTACCCTGAAAGGTTGTTTCTCTTTGAAACCACTGCTCTTATATGGGGTGAATTTCCCTATATTAGTCCTTTTCCTTATGTCTTGTAAGGTGTTGGCAATGTCATCTAGAGTGCAATTTTGGTTGCATATTCATTTTACTGCATGCTCTAGTTCTCCTGGCAGTTGTGTCAGGAGTTTGTGTTTCCTCATTTGAATGTTCATTTGAGGATCAATGGCTTTAAGTCTCTTGGACTGTCTAAGACACCACTGATATGGATCCTTGTCCACAAAGTATTTGTCATTTTCAAATGACATGGTCTTCTGCCATATCCAAGTTCCATTACTGTACTTTTGGATGATCTGACTCTTCCACCATGGGCAGTTCCTTCTTCCATGGATTTCTTTCATTTCTGTGTACCATATACTAGCATGTCCTTTAAATGCTGTATTTAGTCTAGCAGTAATCCAGTAATCTGGTATGCTTGGTACATCAATGAAGAGTCCATCAATATAATCTATGAGTTCCATATGATCATATTCTCCTGATCCAGAGAATTTGGGCCAGCTTGAGGCCTCAGGAAGCTTTTTCAAGGCTTCCTTCTCTGAATAAGACATGCCATCTCCATCCTGGTATTGTGATGGGGATCTTGCCTTATTCATCAACATGGCATCTGGTTGATATGGATTCTCCATAACTTGGCCTTGTGTTTGGGGCTTCAAGTTATGGTAGACATTAAACAATTTGTTTATGTCTTGGTCCAGAAAATCCCTGTCCCTTTTGCTGTGGTGGTGTTCTTCAAAGACTAGATTCAGTCTTTTGTTAGTTTCTTCAGAGGCTTTGCTCAATTGAGCATGTCCTTCTTGAAGATTTTTAACTATTTTTTCCATGGAGGCTTGTAATTTTTTCATCCTCTCATGGCTAGCTTCAAGTTCTGAAAACTGTTTTGCAGATTTCTTAGCATATTGGGACATTTGTAACCACAGTTTATCACTGTTGATGTTACTCTCAGATGTGACAATGTTATGTTCAGTCTGAGTGGGGGTAATGTTTCTATTACTAGGACTACTTATTCTAGAGTGGTTTACAGCTACTTCTGGTTCTTGTGCACTTCTTTTACCAAATCCAACAGCTTCTGAATCATAGGGTCTGACTCTTTCCTCCTCTGGTTGAAGGAGGCTTTGTTCTTGGCCTTGTTTCCTTGTCTTCTCCTGGAAACTTCCTGGAATTGTGAAGAATGGTGACTCTTGGCCACTGATCTGTTGGTTTCTGAATGGTGTGAAGCCACTGGAGAGCTGATTTGGCCTGCTCCTTGTGAGCCTGAAGGAATCTGAGTAGGCCTGTCTGGGTTAACTGTTCTTCTATAGCTTGGATAGTGGCTTGATTCTCCCTTATCCTCTGTGCCCTTGCCTCCAGGATTCTGAACTGCCTGGTAGGATTCCAACCTTTGGTGATTACCATCAGGTCTTTGAAGTCTATCTCTTTGAGACAGATCTTCTGGCAACTTGCTCCAAGTTCTGCCCAGTGAGATGCCAGGTTGAACCTCTTGTTGTCCATGCTCCATTGGAATAAGTCCTTGAGGAGTTTGTGGAGCTGAAGAACTTGATCCATGTCTTTCCCGTCCTCTGTTTTGAGGTCTCCATTGAATTGGAGTGTGAATGGCAGGGTTGATATTATCTGCCTCATTGTTTTGCCATCCACTACTGTGTCCAAGGTGTCCTCTTTCAGGTCTTCTGGTTCTGGACAAACCTTCTCTGTCCTCTGGTTGGTTCCTTTGGAAGCCAAGATCTCTGAGGTGTACAGGTGACATGTTAGTGTTTGCAAGCAGTCAAAAACTTCATTTTCTTAGGGTATTTACCTTTGACTGTGCCTTGTACAAATTTGTTGTCTGCTGATTTGGGCAATTTACCTTTAGAGGTTACAACTGGGTTAATTATAGTAATTCTCCCTGTACAAGTTATCAAGGTTGGTTTACCTTGTATTGAAGCAGAATTTTGTGGTTTTCTACTCTTCTGTGTGGCAATGGGTGTCCACTTCTTTGCTGTTATCAGGCCTTCACTGTGCCTCTTTCCTTTGCCTTTTCTGCTCTCCGGTTCTGAGGGTGTCACTGGTGTGTTGGCCTGTGACTGGCTTTCAAGTGGTATGAAGCTATCTTGCACTGAATCAACACAGGAAAAAGAGGGCTTAATTTCAGTTAAGACTTCTTAAAATGCTGTTTGCACGTCTAAGAATGACCTCTGGGCTTGTATATTACTACAATGTGCCCTTGTAAAATGACAGTGTAATTTAATTAACAATTCCACGTCAGAAATATAGCTTACTGATATTTGGTATACTATTTGTATACCAATATCTCACAGATTACTTGTAATTAGCAAGTATAGTCTGTCAAAAGTGGTGTATAACAGGGTAATTGAGTTAACAATATGTCCAACCACGCCTCAACTGTTGGTTTATCAGTATGAGGTGTATTATTCTAATTAGAAAATAAGACTGTATAAATGGCTCAAGTGTTTTTTATATGTAAAACACACCAAAAATAAGGGTCTTGTGGTTATTAGCCACATGACAGATACTCTTAAAATATGAGTATAAAGTGGTGTATATACCAAAAAAAGGAAAATATATGTATAATATATATATTTTTTTGGAAAAATTTATGCCTAAAAAGGATAAAACAAATGTCAGAAAGTGAGAAATAAGAGAAAAAACTCACTTATAAGGGTCCAAAAAGGTTTAAAACACGGCCAGGCCCCCAAAATGTCAGATGGAGTCTATGTTTAAGCAGTAAGTAGGCTATTTACAACTAGAACTTTGACTGTGACAAGTAAAAAATGATTTAAGATAATAGTGTTTTGAGTAAAATAAATATTTATAATGTAATTAAAGGGTTCTACTATTAAATAATAGTGGTGGTGAGCGCTATTGAGAACCCTGGGTGCAGTCTTACCAGTTGGATTACTATAATAAGAGCTACAATAATTAAAATTATAATTATACCTGATTATTACCCAAGAGTAGACTGTTTTTGACAGCTTACTATGTAGGGTATTCAAGAGCAGGATGAGAAACAATTATGGCTGTGAAAAGCCTCCTTTTTATCCTCAAATAGGGTGGAAAGGGTGCTAGACCTTTCCACATAGAGGAAGTGAAGATTTTTCACTCTCTAGGACTGGCTTGTGGTTTGCAAACAGCCTGTTTAGCCTGTATTGGGCTCAGATGTTGTTTTGAAACCACATCTGGGCAGTTTTCACCAATACAGGGTGAAAATTTTTGTCTGGGGACCTCACAGCCTGATTCTGATGTGTATGACACGTAGAATGCTGTACAGAAACTTTATGGGACCCCAGTATTGAAGTAAAAACAAGCTTCTTTGTCTATTTGACACCTCATATTCATGGTTATGGGATATTATACCATGGTAAGGCTGTATATGACAGCAGGTGGGAATCTGACCTTAAAACAGCCATAACTTTGTCAATTCTTGAGATATCAACCTCAAAATTGGTTCAGTGTGTAGCCCTGTTTGTGCTCTACACAATAGTACCTCATTTGTTATGGGTATAATTAAATATGGCAAAGTTATCCCATGTACAAGAATTTTGTACATTTGTGTGGTATAGGCAAAAAGCTGTATTGAGCTTATTTGCCCCATAACGTTTGTTCTAGTTGAGCTATGGGGAAATGGATGACACCATAAGATAGCCCTTATTGTGCTCTTTCCAAAAAGACCCCACTTTAGGTATCCCACGCTAAAACTGCAAAAGTTAGATGAGAGGTGAATGTTTTGTTCACCCTTATTTGGCCTGAAATTGACCATAACTTCAGTAATATTGGTGCTAGCTCAGTTTGACTGGTACCATTGGATAGCCCTGGCTTAGAGCTTCATTTTGAATACAAATTTGATGGGGTTAAGCCTCTCCTTCTGGATTTTAGATGAGAGGTGAAAATTAAGGTTTATGCTCAGCAATAACTTTGAGCAGGAATAACTTTGTTATTCTTTGTCCTATGGTGATGGGACTTACATTTTCAGAAAGAGGTGAGTTTCCTCTTTCTTTTGATACCTTTTGAGCTGATTTGGCTCAGCTCCATGTTTTGGTGGTATCTTGGCTATACCATTAGTTTATGGTATTTTGGCTGTCATGCTTGTGCTCTAGTTTTGAGTCACAGGCTGACAGTAATATTCTGTTACTAGCCATATAGTTATCCCAAAACTTCCACATAAAGGAAATTTTGAATAGTACATACTCTTTCAGAAGTAGCTAGTTTCATTGAGGCTATTTTTATCATATTTTTCCTTAGCATAGATGAGATATCAATAAAAAATAACAGGGTGGACTCGAGTGATATTACAGCTTTGATATTTGAAAGAACTAGGGATAAGAAAAATGTGGAATAGGAGCTGCTATCCAAACCATGAACTCTTACAGCAGAAACTACATATTAGATTTTTTAAGTTTTGTAAATACCACTCCTCATAATTTTGTAACATTTCTTAATATATCTACGTAGCTTCTTCCTCTTATCTCATTTCATTAATTATAATATTTAAAAACACGCTGTAAAATGCCTTAGGAATATCCTGGTTTTGATTAGCTTTCTTTCTGTTTTTACTTTCCCTTAAAAAATCATTCATATTTATGATAAGATATATTTCTACTTTTTTTAGATTGTATCCTAATGATTATTTGTACAATGTTCCTGACAAATATATATATATAACTCAATCAGAGAGAAGGATAGAAACATTATTTTTTTAAATCATATTTTTTTACTTTTTTTGCAAACAAAATGGCCGCACAACAGTATGACCAGATGCCTCTTCTTCGAAAACCTCTTAGTCTTAATAGGGGTATTTTTCCCAAAGGCTCAAATTCAAATTGGGTTTATGATTTTTGTATTTTCTTTTTTTCTTCTTTTCTTATCAAAAGGCCCAGCTAGTTAATTATTTAAAAACTTTGATGTACAACTTTGTACTATTGTTAACCTAATGAGATTACTTATTTCTGTTATTTGATGTTTTATTGATCATTACGGCATATCTAGAAGAAAGAATAGGAGCTTCCTAACATTCCTTGTCAATAAAGGGCTTTGGTGGTCGCTATTGATGGGAGTAGTTAAGGGGGTTTCTATTTTAGTGATGGACAATTGATACAAAACATGGCTCATTGTGATCGCAATACAAAAGATTTAACAGCCCGCTAGTTTGTATAATTTTCTCATTATGCCCACTGCTCAGCGCCTTTAATTTTTTCAAGCATGGTTTCCGCAGCCAGAAAGGCAACCGAAATTATGTTTGCTAATTGAACCTTAACGTGTCACACTTTCTCAATTTCATGGTCCATCTTTTTGTGGCTCGATGGATAGGTCATTGAAAAGGCCTTCAACGTCAACTGAGAAGCTTATTTTCTTCACTTGTTGGAGTATTTGAAAAGCAGCTGGATGGGGATGTGAAGGTTATGAAGCTGGATGGTTGTGCTTTGAGTGAGAAGTAAAATATTTCTTGAGAGTTTTTAGAATTCCTTACGGGATGATGATGGGATGTGGATGAGCGTCATTATAAAATCTGCATTCCAAAAATTTTATCATTACTGTATCACTGCAATAGTTTGCTTGGCCAGCTCTACCCTTCAATTAAATTGTCATTGATGGGTCGCAGTCCCCGTCTCGCGGCTTTTCTCGCGAGACCACTTCATCAAGCCACCAACCAGTGGGATTCGATTCGGTGTTTACGAGGACAACAAACAACGAAATCAAATGATACGTAATCAGTGGTTTCGATGCCATGGAGCGTTCCTTTCCTTCGCTAAGAATTCTTTACAGCCATCGAACCTGCGATATTGGCTTGAAGCTCCTTCCTTCAAAATCAAACTCCCTCCTAAAAGGCCCTATGCTAGTACTGCACAAGAATCTTCGTCATCTTGGGCGAACGGGGTGGCAGCTCAGGCTATCGTGGGTTCACTTGGTGGAGTTTTGATCCTTGGTTTTGGGGGGTGAGAATCTCCAATTTTCTTGGGCTAAAGCGGAGGCTCAAAATTGGCTTGGTTTGTTTTGAATTATTCTCTAGTTATGCTTATCATAGTTGGTCCGTTTTGCTTTAAATGGATATTATATTCGGCATCAAAGCTCATGAGCTCGCTATGGATTGAAACGTAAATGACTATGAATAGGTACAAATATTCGGTATTACAAAAAATGGCGGTGGCATTTGAACCTGGTGAGAATTATCGAAATTTATTGATAGAATTTCAAGGGATACTTATTTATTCACCGCTGATTTTGGCTCACCATGCAGGTAATGATCCTGTGCTGGTCTTGCACAGCGCCTCCCAACGTGCTTCACCAAATCCCGGGTTGGCTAGACTTACCTACACCCCAAGTTATGACTCTGAAGAAATCGCATGGATTCCTCGACAGGAGCAAGCATTAATCGATCAAATCATTCATGGCAAATTGGCCGGGCAGTATTGGTTTATTGCCGGTCAGCTTTTGACCATGGCAAACCAACCGAATCGCTGTTATCTTCCCTCATCGCCTTGCATTACTCTTCTGGTTGCTTGGTTTAGGTCCCAAGGGCACAGGAAAGTTTTCACTGATGGCAGATGCTATGGAGAGAAACCAAGCCGACGGTGCGTAAGATTTAGTTAAGTTTCACTCCTTTTGATTTGATAATTTTATGGCTGATTAGTTGTCCAACAGGCGTGGCAGTTTGTGAATGCAGTGACAATCTGGAAATCTTCAGATTGAGATTAGGAAAATGCCTCAATTTCGAATATGCTGAAGATTATATTGGTGGATTGTTCTCAAGACGAGATCCGCGTGAAGGTGGCCCATTGGTAGACATTGAGGTAATGGTCTGAATTCACCTCATCATAACCGAGTTATGTATTGGCTCACGATTACTCGCATGATTCTCCATTGCAACAATCGTAACTTAGCGAGCATTAAACAAACTAGAAAAGGTCAGATAATAACCTGATGTTACACTCACCGTTATATTGTGCCTGATATCTTGGCCAATTGAAGGTTGCTATTGATTTTCAAAGCAAAAACAAGCGGCCAATAGTGTTGGTGCTTAACAATATGCAGTTAAGCCTTGCGATTACTGTTCTAACTTTTGAAATTGCAAACCATTTATACAAAAACTCTGGATTCCAGCCATCTACAGCAAGATGCAGACTCGCGTAGTTTGCTTTTGCAACTACAACAACGCGCTGAAACATGGGCCCAAGCAGGCATTGTAACGATGGTATTCTCTTCAGATGACCTCTGGCCATATACATTTCTACGAAATAAGGCCTCGAGAATGTCAACATTGATGGTTAAAGATCTTACCAAGACTGAAGCTTTACGCGCCATTCGTGCTGAACGAAAAAAAATTTGGATGGAAAACCGTGCCAGCAATGATCCGGAAATAGAGGCGGTTTGGAATTTGATCGGTGGTAGGATAGCACATTTGACCCACTGCGTCAAACAAAAAGACATGGTTCGAGCGGCTCAATACCTGTTAGAATGCGAAAAGCAGTGGCTCTTATCACGCATAGGATTGATTGTGGTATGTTGCAAAGCTGAAATTAGTTGTATACATAGAATAAATTTTGATTTACATACAAAGATTGAAACTTTAAAATGTTTTTTTTTGAATTAGGATTGTGATGATGGTTAGCCTATTTCAAGTACCATTGATCCTGGTTACCTATAAATGTTTATTCAAAAGTCATTGGTTTCTACTTTTGTTAGATGTAATGGACGAACAAAAGTGGTCATCGGCTTCTTTTTTACTGATGCAAGCTTTGGTTGAACAAGCTGAGGAAGAAGCCAAATCCAACGAAAGAGCTGACGAGCTATCTATGCCAAAGGGAATTCCTTTTTCGGAAGCTCGCCAAGTGATGGTGCGTATTAAGGAACAAGTTTTTCATTTACTATCGGATCTGATACCCCAGCGAAGTGAGTTAATTAATGAGACAACCGAGTGAGATAGACAAGAACCGACTTTCTCTCGCAATTGGACCACGAAAACATGATCTCAATTGATCTTGATTACCAGTAAGCTAAAATTATCATCAAAGGACAAATATTTTTTCATGAAACATTACTTCTGAAGCGCTCATAACTTAACATTAGTGTCAGGCCAAACTCCATGGCGTTGTTGAATGTTATTAAGAAAATTTGTCATCAACCGGATTTTCAGGACCGTTTAGATAAGGTTTTAGAGCGAATTGGTGATATTGAGAGTTTAGGTCGAACTCGCGAGCTTACTTGGAAATCCGTGAGCAACTTTTTATTTCATGATGCCAAGTTGGGCTTCGAGATCCTTCCTGGCTTGTGTTATCCGTTACGACTAGTGGCCTAATTTATTATTTGTTTTCACACAGGGTAAAGACGGTGATGGGATTATGAACATTAAACTTGAGCGCGATCATTAAATGAATTGAGTCTTGACACATTGTAGCATCCTACTTTCATGGCGCTGTCACCCCTTTAGGCCGTTTTTGAGGGCTTGCTTGCACGAACGTTGCCTCATGCAACACCATCGAAGTTGAGTTGCCTCTTGTCTCAATGAACGTCTTAATATTTTTGCTAAGGCTGCAGACAATGTAGGTCCAGGCACATAAATTCTTGGAAAACCAACATTATGCATTGGCCTGCTTACTAACAAAAAGTAATATTGCTGAATTGCCCAAAAAAACGATAAATGTAAATATTAGTTCCAAAAGACGTGTATATTTTGAATGAATTTTTAAGAGATCACTCAGTTTATTTAAGCCTGAATTTTTTTGGTATACTATTATATCATTCAATTAGGATACTTTTGTAAGAAGATGAATGAAACTACATATGGGTCTCCTTTACATTACTGTAAAACCCTGGTAAAATAGTATTTCTTTGTTTCATTTTCAAAAAGGAAAAAACATATACAAAGCCATTGCGGATTTGAAAATCTGGATTGGGTTCCTCTTTGTTACATATTTTCCCAAAAAAGATTGTTTTCAGAGAAAGGGAAAAAATCCAAAAAGGAGTGCAAAGTTCAAAAGCTCATTTATTCTTTTCTTTAATTATCCCCTATATCAACAAAACCTTTCATATAATGAAGCTCCCAAAAATACCCAAAACTTGCTTGCCTTAAATATAAGCTAGTTTGACTGGAAATGGAAAACATTACTTCATTTTTGTGGATATCAATTTCATTAATAAATGAAGCAAAACTTGAGAACAAAAACTAATTCATATAAATAGCTCTTCATATAAAAATAATAAAGGTTGTCAAAGATAGAAAATTTAACATTCTAGATCCCAACATTAACTTTTAAGGCTTTATAAATATCACACCTCTTAGGTTATGGAATTTCTAACTAACAAAAACATGGGTTTTTTCGTACAAAGTAACACATTTTTTATTTCAAATCCTTATATTCATATGTGAATAAACTGTTCCTGTTAAAAAAGCTTTCTTGCATATCTTTCTTCCTAGACCGCTTTAAAATTCCAAAAAAGATTAAATACATTTTTTACTTCAACAGTTTCAGTTGAAACTATGAGAAATTTCAATAATTCCAAAATCCTTTACAAGAAAGCCTTTCATGCATGATATAATTTCAACCCATTTCATTTATGAAATGGAATCTGTTACTGAATTAGAACTGGAAGATTATCTTTTGGTATTACAAGCCATATGTGAAAACACCATTTAGAATGATGCAAATTATATCTTCCACCATATTCATATACAACATAAAATTTATGTATTCTACTATCACATAAGATTGAATAAATGTATTGATCCAATCATTAATGGATTAAGCTATTAGTAATGAAGACTTAGTAAGCTGCTATATTCCATAATTCTGGGATTCTGGAGCAAAGAGATCAAGGAATTCAGTAGCTGTGGCTATATTAAGGTGAGTCTCTGACAAAAATGGAGTAGAAATAGGAAAATTTGGGCTTCTTTTTAAATTTAGTCAAGTTAAGATTGTATTGTATGCTGAAGGGATAATTTTTTTCTTGATGAAAATCAAGTAGTTATATATCAAAAATACAAATATCAAAGAAAGTATTAAGATCTCAGAGGTTATGAAAGCTGAGGAATTTATTGGAGGTCTTGTATTTATAAATGGGAGTGTTATTTCTTTGTCTCAAAGACCATCACATGATAGTGAGGCATATTTTCAATAGAGGAAACAGGTATTCATTTTGATATATTTATGGAACTCAATTTCATTACTCACTATTCCATAGAGCAGTTAATCCATGTCCACAAAGTTATTTTTTAATATAAATAGAAGATTTATGTAATTAAATGTGGGTTACAGCAGTTCTCTTCATGAATCAAGCTTCTATCACAAGTTGAGAATTTCCAAGTCACCTGAATATTTCCATTTCAATTAACAGTACTTACTCTCGGAGTATGAATATTCTAGATCAACATTATTGTTTTTAGCATATAAGGGCCATAATTTCTGCAGTAGATATGTTCCCAAATTCAACCTTTGTCTTTAAAATATTCAAAGTCCATTTTGAAAAGGAAATAGAAATTTCAAAATTAACAGGGGTAATCTTTGAGGGAGATGAGGAATTAAAATCAAAATAAGAATGAGGTATTACAATTTATTAATTGAGTGCTTCTTTTAACATGTTAGACAATTCAGTATCCCAAATCAATGACAAGTGGAATAGTTTTTATGAAGAGGATGACACAATAAATTCAAAAAACCGACTTTAAAGCTCAAAATTTGTAGTAAGATATTAATATGCATGAAAAATCAATTAAAGTAATATTGGATTGGAATTATCATAAATGGTCACAGAAAACAATAATCTTAGATAACCTCAACTATATGCAAGTAATATGTTGTTATAAATCTGAAAATTTTATATTTCAGGTATATAAAACATTGTTTTAAAGCATTTTCCCAATATTTTTGAGCACAGGAGTATTAAAAAGAAGCCTATTTTTGCAGAGGTCAATTTAGTAGAATTTGATTTATATAGTAGTTTCTTTTTTAGTATAGGAATATTTTCCATGAGAAAAATGGCCAAAACTGACAGCAGGTGTTGCATTATAAAAGTGGCCTGAAACCAGCACAGTGTGATATTGAACTCACATTTTGAACTATGATTAACCCAGAACTTCACTATTTCTTGCTATTATAACATACTTAAAGCCACTGGAAGATTAAAAAATTTACATTTTATTATTTTTTAGTTGGATTAATAAGGTATAAGATATCTTATTTTTATTTTAATGAATCCTAGAAGTTGAACAATAATTCCAATTGATTTTTAGCATTTTGTCAAAGTTTCATTTTACAAAACATTTCTCTTACATCTATATTTGAGATTGAACAGTTATTTTTCAAGTCCCTTATAAAAAACCCAATATTTTCAAATGAATGAAATTGAAAATTGACTTCATTTTTCTCTACTTTTAAAATCTATCAAATTCACAGATCATCTCACTTCTAAAAAGATTCTTAGTGGTATTTTGGGTAAATTCCTTGTCTTTATTAACATGTTACCTTTCTTTTTCCTCTTCAAAGAGTTTATTTTTTTTTGAAAAAGCCAAAAAAAATCTAGATTTTTTCAGAAGTTTCATTTAAAAGATAAATCATGAAGAAAGGATACCACTTTGTTTTTTTATATTTTTTTATTTCAATATTCTGTTTATCAAAAAGAGGTAGGAATAAATTGAAGTCTCCTAATTTAGAAAAATAAGCTTGTTTACTCAATTAGTGTTATAATTTCATTATTTCTTCTATTTTTTTTCAATATTTTATAGCTTTCAAGTATGTTTTGTGTTTTTTATTGTGTTCTTTTGGGAAGGAGTTCAGTGAAAGGCTTTGTACTGTAAAAATATCTGCACAGAAAATTATTTTAATGTAAAGGACTTTGAAAAGCCTTCTTATGTAAGAAAATTGACAATTTTTGACTTCTTTGCAGTACAAGGCTCTACAGAGTCTTTTACTGTAATTTGTTTTGAAAAAATACAGCCTTAGAAACAAATATAATACGAATAAATACAAATAAGAATATCAATCAATAAGAAAATGAAAATTATAATATTAAATCATCATAATTCCTCAAAATAAGAAAAGAATACAATTATGATGAAACAAAAAGCTCAATATGAAATGATAATTCAGCTGTAGGAGACTTCCATTTATTTATCCTACCTATAAGAAATAAATTTCAAAAAGATTAAAGAGAAAATATTATTATTACAAAGAGAGAACCAAGCAAAAACACAAGAAAATTTACTCATTTTTTTCATTATCTTTTTGAATTAATCCACTTTTTTGATTTATTTTTTCTATTATTTTCCATCAATTATTACAAATAAAATCTTTTTTTAAATAGTTTTTTACTATCATTTATGGAATCCTTTTGAAAAGGGCTTACTGAATTGTATTGGTGATTGAACAAAGATTTTTGGGATCATTTATGGTAAGACAATTCAATACTTCCATTATTACTCAAAATCAGAATGTTGTTATAATATTCTAGTCTCAAAGCAGCCAGATAAATTGGATCAAAAAATTAAGTTTTTTTCCAATTACTCTTTGAAGGGAGTTTTAAATAATAAAATGGATTAACTTGAATTGAATCTGGGAAAATGAAGGTAAGATACATCTTAAAACCTGTTTTTTTAATCATAATGGATTTCAATATTAATATAAAAAAGATAGAAGTAAAATGAAAACTGAGCCATTTATTCAGGCAAAAATTATATACGCCTTCATTTAAATTAATTGAAAATTGATTTTATTCTTAAGGTTTGACTATGAAACAATAGCTAAACATTACTCATGTTTTATTTATTGTACTCTGAATGTCCTAATAGAAATGAACAATAATTTTCAAAAGAATTTTAATAATAAGATATCATTATAACTATAGTGTAAGATATTAATATTATTGAAAAATATTAAAATGATAACATAAAATGAATAAATTGATATCTTTGTGGAAATTTCTTATTTTTACAAACAAATAATAAATGCACGAGAAATTTATATTTAATAATAAAAAAGAATTCATAACAATAATATTACCAATATCAAAGTTATATCTTAATATAGATACTACTTATATTAATAGGACAATTACTAAAGAATAATAATAGAGGAAAGATAACTTACTTTCAACACTTCATATATGTCACAGGGGCTCTGGGGAATAAAAAAAGTGGCCTGGCACTCAGGAATCAGGGACTCACTTGGAGGCTCCAAAGATAAAGAGAATAAAGAAGAATATATTTCTTTAAGAGAAAATGAGAGAAGTACAAGATATGCCAAAGGCCAAAGGATAATAAGAGAAAGCCAAAAGCCAAAGAGCCAAAAAATGAATCCTCAATTCACTGTTTTAACCTTCCAAAAAGAACAATGGAATTAGTAAAGGATATGACCACCAATATGCACTAACAGGTCAAAAAAGAAGTTCAAATGACTGACTTAAGATTATAAGTATACACTTTAAAGTTGAAAGAAAATAAGAATAAACATAAATCCAATATATCAATTAACTGGGGAAAACGTCTCCAGGGAAGGAAAGGTGGCCAGTATATGCAAAAAGCTGAAGACTTATCCTGGAGGGTTGATCACCCAGCTTTATTGAATGTTTAGAGTAAATAAAGATCTGTGTGTCTTGAATTCCAACAGTGGAATATGAATTGGCCCAAATGGGCCAATGCCATACAAGTTGTCTGAATACCACCTGTATGGACCAATTGAGTTGTCCAAGAAGTTCTGGAGTGCATGATGCCTTGACAACAGATTCAAATGATTAAAACCTCTTGGAATTTCCCTTGAAGAATCTTGGGCTAGTTTTCCCTTGGGAGAATAATTTTGGACTGAAATACCCAACACCTGGAAAGCCAGGGAGTTGGGGTCCTTGAATAGTTTTCTGGTAGCTGCCATGGATTGTAAGACTGAGGGGCTGAAGCCTTCCTTTGAAATGGATAATTAGCCTGAAGAATTGACTTGGAATGGCATAATGAAGTCCTGAAAACATCATCATTGAGTTGCTGAGGAAAAATGGTGCATAATGGTATATAATACCATATATGCACCACTCCTGGTTCCTGCAGACTTGGGTCCATGGAGGTGGGCCTGAAGTCTCCCTGATATTGAGGGAAAACCTCTTGTTGAAGGTGGCTGGTGGCTTCTGGTGATTGCCAGGGGCCATGGCTTGAGTCTTGAGGGATATGGCCATTCTGGATGTCTTGGGTCCTTGGGTCTTCTGGGATTTATGGCCGGAATAGGCTCAGGTGGGCCCACTTGTAGTTTTGGGACACACCTGGAATTGGGGGCTGCCTGTCTTTCCCCTTGGAATTAGGCCAAAAGGAGCCTAACACATCCCACAGGCCATGGGCCATAGAGGCTGTATGTCACAGGGGCTCTTGGAAAGAAAAACAAGAGTGGCCTGGAACTCAGCAATCAGGGAAATAAATTGGAAGACTCCAAAAGAATAAAGAAAATAAAATAAAAGAATAAATTTCTCTAAGAAGGATGCAAGTACAAAGATGAGATGCAATAAGAGAAGTGAGAAGCCAAATGGCCAAAGAGCCAACCAAGTAAGTCCTTAATCACTGTTTCAACCTGCCAAAATGAACAATGGAATTAGTAAGGATATGACCACCAAATATCCATTGACAGGAAAAGAAAGAAAAGATAAAAGGTGCTAAATGACTGATTTGATAATATCAGTATTCACTTAACAAAAAATGGTAAGATAAATAAAGATAAAATAAAATCAAAATATATTAATTAACTGGGGGAAAAAACCCCCCAGGGTCAAAGGAGGCTGGTATATGTGAAAAGCTGAGAGCTTGACTCATTCAGGCTAGCAGTGGTTATGTATTGAATACTGGAAGCTGTATTGATTGTCTGATGGAGTGTATACCTTGCAAGATTGGGAAATTAACTGTGTTGAATGATGTTCTCATGATGTATGATTGAAATACAGGTCTTGGTGGATCCAGACTGTATTGAAATGAATGTGGTTGCCAAGTAAGATGGATGAAGAATTGACACTTGACAACTGGTTCTGGAACTGCCTCTTGAGTATCCCTTGAGAATTTACAGCCAGTATTCCCTTGGAGGAATACTGTGAGTGAGAATAACCATTGATTGCTTGATGGCGTCAATGGTATTTGAGATTATGACACTTGCCCTTGAGCCTTGATGAATCCTCTGTAAGGTGTGCCTTGATGACCTGTTGAAAAGTTGAAATAACCATTTGAAATTGTGGCCATTGGATTGCTGCTGAAAAAAGATGCATAATGGTGTATAACATCATATATGGCACTTTTAGTTATTGAAGGTTGAGATGGGCCAAAGGTCTTTTGAGGATGATGCCAGGAGGATAAGAGTGAAACTTGGGTTTTGGAGGCTTCAGAGGTGATAAAGTGTCTTTTGGGGTATTTGGCTAAATACAGCTAATACAGCTTAAAAACTGTATTTGCGCAAAAATGTGCAAAAGTGCACAAAATGCACAAAACTGGCAATTAAGCCCCAAAAGGCCTGATATGGCCTTTTGGGAATATTTCACATAATACATGGGAAATATGGCCTAGATGGCTTAATACAGCTACATGCACAAAATGCGCAAACTGTATTTAAAGCTTAAAAATCCAAATACAGGCTTTTGGGCTGTATTTTCCCTGTTGTATGGAAAACACCCAAGATGCCTGTCACAGGGGCTCTTCAAAGTGAAGAGGGCCTGGCACTCAGTAAACTGGGACTCACTTATGGAGGGCTCAAAGATATGGTAAGAAAGGATACACTTAAGAGTGTTAAAGATTAATTACCAAAAGAATGAATATAAGAAAGCAGCAAAAAAAGAATAAGAATAAAAGAATAGAAGAGCCAACCACAAACAAGTCCAAGTCCACTGTTTCAACCTGTCAGAATGAAAAGAGAAGGGTTAATAAGGATATGGCCACCCAACTCATACTGTACAGGCAAAGAGAGAAATGCAAATACTAACTTAATATTAAAGAATGTAATACCCAAAATAAGGATAAGAATATTCATAAAATAATAAATAAACTAAATTAATTAACTGGAGCAAAGTCCCCAGGGGGGATAAAGAGGGGCTGGTATATGTGAGAAACACCAGCTCTGATCCAGAGGAAGAATTTTCATGAGAGGATTGAATTATTGAATTGAGTCTGGCCAATACAGGTCCTGTACATATTTACAGAACCTGTACAAGAGGTGTGGTGTATTTGAGTGATCATACAGCTTCATGCTGGTGTATTGAAGCTGTATTGGGTAAATCCAACCTGTACAGGTATTGACAGGCTGTATTGATGTACCAAGCTGTATGCATGTTTCAGAATGAAGATTGCTAAAACTGAATTCTGATGCAGATACTGGATCTGCTGATTTGAGGTGTTTGAGTGGGTGTATTGATGAATACCCTTACCCCTGGTGAGTGGTTGTTACAATATCCCCCTCTTGAAACTGGTGGGCTCCTGAACACCATAATACCCTGCCACTGTTGAGTGGCATCTCCATATCCCCACATTTTTTTCAAAACATTTCTTTTTAATTTTCTTTTCCTCTTGACCATTATCCTGAAAATCCTTCTTCAATTCTTCTCTGTCAAATTAAATTTATTCCCCCTTCTTTCAAGTTTTTGAGTAAGTATTCCACTTTGAAATATGCTTTTTCTTCCTTCTGATTCAATCAATCTTGCCCTTGGAGTATGGCCTTGGGATATATCCCAAAATGATGGCCACTGAGCTCTTGTGCTCAAAAAATGATGCCCAATGAGTATATGAAGTGTACTCATTGGGCAAGTCTTAATCAAAATGAAATCTTGAAAAAATTCCTCCAAGGGGTCTTGTCCCCATTGTCCATGGAAATTGCCTCAAAAAGCCCTCTATAATGTTTTTGGGCTGTGGCCTCTTCCCTGATGAATCTTGATAAAACTTTATTTTATGGCCTTTTGGGCCTTTTTGCCATTTCTGTCCTCTGGGGTCCTACGGTCCGTGGGGGCTATTGGAGGCCCCCTGGCTCCAATTTAGCTAGGGACCCAGGGGTACCATGGGGCCAAGAATTGGCCCAGATCCAAACCCTCACCATACATGGCCTGGACCCATTGATGGGGTCCAGGACTATCAAGATCCTGGCCTCCCCAAAGTTTCAGGGGAGGCCCTGGGTGATGAGTTCAGCCCGAAAGGGGTATGAATCCTCACCTTAGAGGCTTTGAGGGGGGCATAATTGAGTTATGGCCCCCATTTCCTTGAGGTCAAAATTTTTTTCCTTGACATGGAGTGGACAGATTCTGACGTCTTGAATCTTGTGCTTGCATATTCTTCAGTTATGAGTTCCAAAATGACTGAACTCACTGAATCTTCTCCCTCTGCACTGCCACTGTCTGTTCTTTGTGGTTCTGGCGTCTTCAGTCAATTATCCTCCCCTTCCATGGCATCTTCTGGTCATTTTGATCCCTCCCAAACCTATGATGGGTTCAGAGCAGTTAAAGTTTTTGATCCTGCCTGTACTGAATGTTTGGCCCAGGGTAAGGATTGCTTTCAACATTACAATCCCTGATCGTCAAAATGCCATTTTTGCTTCATTGGAAAGAAACCATGTCATTGTACCTGGTTGACTTATTCCAACGTCAGGAGGCATTTATGGAGCAGAAAGGATGGGCCTTTTGGGCAGGAATTCCCCATTCCTGAGGAACCTACTCCTGATGCAACCTCAGGATTTTCTCAATGTGAGTGATTTGCATATCTTGATTGAATTGGTACTGATATTTTGATGTAGTGACTGGTTACAGGCAGAGGGATGTGGCCAGGTGGACTAATGTTGGAGGGCCCATTCCAATTGGTGGTAGGCCCATACATTACAGCTCAGAAGTCCCAATCTCAAGGACCAATACTGATGGAGTAGTGAAGGTAGTGAAAAAGATAAGAAGTATTGCTGATTCCCCATCTGATCCAGATGCTGAGGGGAGTGATGAGCTGGATGGTGAAGAAGTTGAAGTTGTTCCTAATTCTGTTGGCCATCCATCCAGAAATTCCTCTGCTCAGCCTCTTGCCAACAGATTCCAAATCCAAGTAATTCCCAGTATGCCCAGAACCTTCCAGCCAATGCTTGCCTCTATTCCTACTACCATTCCTCCTCCTTCACCCAGTACTTCCCATGCCAGGCCTGCCTTGAATCCAGCAGTAAGACCATCACCAGTTCAGCAATCCAGGAACTCACCCATAGCCACCTCCCATCAACTCCAACCTGTGGCCAGCTCCAGCAGAAGAAGAGATGGATTGTCCCCTTTGCCGTTTGCTACCGCTCAAGTTTTTCAAAGAAGGGAATGTTGGCCTATCCAAGTTGCCAGAGAAGATCCCAATGCGGCAAGTGAAAATCAAGATGCTGTGGCCAGGTTATTCAGGAGGGTTGATAGAAATAGCAGAGAGGTGATCATGTATGCCAATGATAGAATGATCCCAGGGACTGCTTCTGAAGAGATGGCTGCCAAATTTTCCTGGTATGAAGATGAGTTGATAAATGACTTCCAGAGAACCTTTGATGATTTAGGTAGAGATCAATAGTTTTACTTTTCCTTGTTTGTGTTTGGTTTTACTTTGATCCCCACTCTTATAAATACTAAAAAGTGAAGAAAAAATAATGGAACATCCCAATACATGATTTGGGAGGGGATGCTGCTGCTTTAAAAAAATAAAAGAAAGAAAATTATACAAGTAAAGAAAGAAAGAAATAAAAGAATAAGAGAAAATGAGAGTAAATAAAAGAAATAAAAGAAAAATCCTGATGGCTGGTCCTGCTTGTGGTGAGTTGCTTGATTCTGGCCAAGAAGTGTCTGAAAAATGAAAACCAAGCATTTGATGCTCACAGAGTGGCCAAGGTAATGTTTTACAAGAAAATGACTTGTGAAATGATATACCATAAGTGACTTGAAGTAATGAAGGTCTTGAATTATGATGATTGGCATAAATGAAAAGAAAAGGAAAAAGAAAGAAAGAAAACATTTGGCCATATCTTGATAAGGTCCAAATGGAGGGTATTGATGTTGTATGATTCCTGAACCTGTCCAAAGAATTGACAAGTGCTCACAAAGTGGCAAAGGTGATTCTTACAACAACATATGGGTAGAATACCCCCTTAAAGGTGCATGCCAGGAGAGGAACTTACTTTCATAACTTCTTCTCCCCACCAAGCACCATAATCAAACTCTTGAGGTATTTGGACCAGGCTTGTCTGGATATAATGAATGGAAATCCTTGACAAGGTCTGGTGAGTTGGTAAGGTTGGAAGCTGGTTCCCAAGTGGTTCTTTCTGGGTCTTCACTGAATCCTTTCCACTCTACAAGATACCATAATTTACCTCTTTTGAGTTTTGAGTCCAGAACCTGAGCCACTTCCCATTCTTCTTGCTCCTCCACTAGGACTGGTGGTGGCGGCAATTAATGTTGATTTGGGATAGTTGATTTCTTGACTGGTTCCAATAAGGACACATGGAATACAGGGTGAACTGTATTCCATTGCTGAGGCAACTTGAGGTGATATGCATGGCTGCCAATCTTCTTCAGAACTTCAAAAGGTCCCAACAATCTTTCTGATAATTTCTTGGTGGGTCTTGTTGTCTTTATATTCTTGGAAGCTAGGCATACTTTGTCCCCAGGTTGGAAATTAGGTGAAATTGCTCTATTTCTATCTGCATACTTCTTGAATCTCCTTATTGCTGACTCTAATTCTTCTTTGACCACTTGCTGTACTGATTGGAGTTTTGTTGATAACTTTCCAGCAGGTGAATCTTGAGAAATATGGATTGAGTCAAAGCTGGGATTTCTTCCATAAATGGTGAAAAAAGGTGATTGCTTTGCTGATGAATGTTCTGCATTATTATAGGAAAATTGAGCCAGAGGGAGCCAGGTGTACCAGTCAGCTTGATGATAGCTGACATACATCCAAAGATACTGTTCTAGAATCTGATTTACCCTCTCTGTCTGTCCATCTGTTTCAGGATGAAAAGAAGTCGAAACATCTCTTGATATCTTGAGCTGCTGACATAATTGAGGTCAAAATGATGAAACAAATAAAGATCCTCTATCACTGACAATACTGACTGGAAGGCCATGTTTGGAAAATACATGACTAATGAAAATTTGAGCTAAGTCCAGAGCAGTGATTGTTCCATAAGTTGGAATGAAGATTGCCATTTTTGAGAACCTGTCCAAAACCACTAGAATTGAGTCAAAGTTGTTTTACAAGGGCAATTGAGTGATAAAGTCCATTGATAAGGAATTCTAAGAACCAGATGGCATTTGAAGAGGCTTGAGTAGTCCAAAATTCTTGTGATGAATATTCTTGTTTCTTGAACATTGCTGACATGAGGACACATAGTCCCTGATGAATTGATTCATGACAGCCCAATAAAAGTCCCTCTTGATGAGCTTGAGGGTCTTCTCCTGGCCAGGATGGCCAGCCAAAGGTGAGTCATGATGCGTTTGAAGAATATTGAGTTGAAGTTTTTCATTGCTTGGGATTACCACTCTATCTTTGAGTAATAACAACTTGGCTTGAGGTTCAAGAGAATAATATGGAATTGATTTGCCTCTTGCTAGCTGCTTGAGTATTTCTTTATAGTCTTTGTCTTGCCATACTTCTTTTTGAATGTTGTCAACTAAATCTGAAAACACTTCCACTTTGATTGAAAAGAATCTTCACTCTTGAATTCCATCTTGCTTGATTACTTGATGAAAATTTTGAGGATTCTTGATGATGAAGTCCACCCCCCTCTCTGGGTACATGTTGTCCCGACCTGACAAGGCATCTGGCAAAGTGGCCAGCCTGACTGGGCGGTAAGTGATAGTGAAGTGAAATTCTGAACAGAATTCAGCCCAACGGGCCTGAAGACGAGTAAGAACTTTGGAAGACATAAAATACTGCAAGGAAGAGTGGTCTGTAAAGACCTCAAAAGAATTGGAAAGAGAGAGAAGAAATGCTCTCCAGCGCTTGAGAGCCCAAACTATGCCAAGGAGTTCCTTGTCATGAATTTCATAGTTCAGCTCAGCTGGGAGAAGCTTGCGACTATCAAATGCAATTGGATGCTTTCCTGAGTCATTCACCTGGCTCAGTACAGCACCCAAAGCATAATCAGAAGCATCAGTCTCTACTATAGTAGGTAGAGAAGGATTGAAGTGAGATAAGATAGGAGAGGAGGTGAAAGCTTCTTTGAGTGCTTGAAACTGACTAAGAGCTTCCTCATTGAAGATGAAAGGAGGATCTTTTTTAAGGAGGGAAGTGAGAGAAGTGATTTTTGAGAATAGTCTTTAATGAAACAATGATAAAAAATGGCAAAGCCAAGAAAAGATTGAAGGGCCTTGATGTTTTTGGGCTGAGGCCAATTGAGGATTTGCTGAAACTTTGAAGAATCCATCTTGAGGCCATCACTTAAAACAACATAGCCCAAGTATTCCACACTTGAGGCATGGAATACACACTTGGAGGCTTTGGCAAAAAAAGTATTGTCCCTCAGTCTTTGGAGGACAGAGGCCACATGTTTGACATGTTCCTCCTCAGAACTGGAAAAGACCATAATATCATCTAAATAGACCATAACAAACACATCCAAGAAATCTGAAAAGATATCATTTACTAGATTCTGGAAAGAAGCAGGAGCATTGGTCAAACCAAATGGCATGACCAAATACTCATAACTACCATATTTGGTTCTCAAGGCAGTTAAGTGCTCATCCCCCTCTTTGATTCTCAGAAGGTTATATGCACCACACAAGTCTATCTTGGAGAAGATAGTGGAACTGTTGAATACGGTAAGGAGCTGGTTCACAGGAGGAACAGGGTACCTGTTCTTCCTAGTAACAGCATTAAGTTTGCAATAGTCAACACACAAACAAAGACCTTCATCCTTTTTCTTAACAAAAAGGACAGGTGCTCCTGTCGAAGAGGAGCTTGGTCTAATGAAACATTTCTCTACATTCTCTGAAATGTAGGCCCGTAGTGTTTCTGACTCTTGATTTGATAAGGAGTAGATAACACCAATTGGAGGTAGAAGACCCTCCAATTCAATATGGTGATCACAGGCATGGTGTGGAGGAAGTTTCTCTGCTTTCACCTTGGAGAATACATCAAAATATTGGTGATATGCAGGAGGGACTACCTTCAACACAGTTTCAATTTCTTCTGGCTCTTCCTCCTCATCCCACTGCTCCTCCAGGGAGGCATGAAAAGATAAAGGAGGAAGGTCCATATCCCCTTGAAAGAGATGAAGTGAAGATATGGCAACATCTTCTACAACATCCTTTATCTCTTTGAAGACTTCATCTCTTAATGGAAGTAATGACTGAGAGGGAATTATGGAAGGGATATGGACAGAAGAAGGAAGGGAAGGTGTCTTAAGCTCACCAACCAGAGCAACACTGTTGACAGCAGTGGCTAAGTCATTACTAGTAGAAGGAATAATACCACTAGAATACTTATGACTAGAATCATAGGTGATCAATCCATTTTTCCAATCAATAATGGGATGAAAATGGTAAAGGAAATCATAGCCCAATATCAGGTCTTCTCCCTTGGGTGAATCTATGATAAAGAAGTCCCATTCAAATCTTGGGAAGGAAGGCAAGTCAACTACCCACTTGGTATAATGGGTGATGAACAAGGCAGGGGATTCATTAGAATCCAGAATGAAAAGAGGAATCTTTTCAGGGAGCTCTGACAGAGTCAATGAGTACTTGAGAACAAAATTCTTTGAAAAAAGGAATTTGTAGCACCAGAATCAATGAGAATACTATAAAAAATATCAGAGACAGAAGAAAAATAAGAAATTTTAAAGATTTCTTTACACCAGTATTCAGAGTGCACAATTGTGCTCTTGAAGGAAATAAGTGAGAACCATTGAACACATCATGATCCCCACTCGGGCTTTTTCCTGCTTGCTAGGGAAGCCTCTTGATGATGACCCAGGCTTGTTCTGAGGTCTCTTGAAGCATTTCTAAATTGGGTGCTATCCACCACAATAACAACACAACCCCTCTTTAATCCTCCTCTCCTTTTCAGAACCAATTAATTTATTGTCCTTATTGAGGAGAGCAGCATAAGGCTTGTCCTTTGAAGATTGGAACTGCTTGCCCTTCTTGTTCTTCTGGTGAGGCCTCTTTGAAGATGAGTTTTGAGGAGGCCTAGATTGATTGGATCCATTGACTGGAGGCTTCTTTTCTTGATTTCCACCCTATTCTTTTTGCCTCTCATGATATCTTGTGTCTAACTCTAAAGTGACATCCATAAGTTCTTGAAGAGTATCAAAGGTTCCAGGGTGAGAAGCCAACTGATCCAATAATCTTTATGCCAATCCTATTCTGTAAACATGGATATAAGCTCTTTCCCCCCAATCTCCGATTCTTGACATTAAGCTTCTGAAATCTGCAATGTACAAGGATACATGACCACTTTCCTTCATCCCCAAAATGTCCAACTATTGTTCAGCTTTCCTGAATTCATTGAGGTCACCAAATAGAGTGAATAATTGAGATTCAAATAATGGCCAATTATTGAGTAGGTAGGAAGGGTCTTCATTGGAAATATTTGAGAGATAGGGCTGGATCCACTTTCCAGCTCTACCAGTGAGAAAAGAAGTTGAGTAAAGAACTTTCTTCCTCTCAGAGAAGAAATTTGCTGGATCAGTATGGAAGATTAATTGACAGGATTGGATAAATCCTCTCAATTTATGAGCTTGAATACCATCAAAAGAATCAGGTGCCTTCATGGATGGAGTCTTGAAAGAAGGGGCCTTGGAATTGTCCCTGGGAGCAACTGCTTGAGTGAGTTGCCCCATGAATTGAGTCATCTGCTCCATCATTGTGAGGAGAATTGGATCAGTTTGAGAGACAAAAGGTTGACTAGAAAGGGCTAGATTAGAACCCTGAGGCATCTCTGGAGGATTTGCCACTTCAGTTTCCCCAGAATCTTCCTCTTCCACAGACTCTTCCCCCTCTTCATCTTCAACTTCCTACTCTTGCTCTTCCACCTTCAGACATGCCAGGATAGCCACTCAAAAGTCCAGAAAAGGATCTTGATCTTCTAGATTTCATTCCACCTCTTCTTGAGGGTTCTGCCCCTTCCATTTGTGGTCCTCTGTCCAAGTTTGCACTCAGTTGATGAACTGATGGTATGCAGTCAAGAGGAGCCCTTGCTGTAGGAGTGAGAACAGCTGGAATTTATTGGGATCTAGTGTTCTTTGCTGGGGGACTATGCTGAACTGACATTATGAACAGAAGTTGAATAAAAGAAACTTGATGGTATTGAGAACAGAAATCAAAACTTGGCCAAATCAATCACAATAAAATCTTGATGAGTCTTGAGGAATCAATTCAATTCTTGAGGTGAAATAAACTTCAATCAACAATAAATCAATTCAATCAATAATCAACAATAAATCAAATTCAAATCAAAGATCAATAATCTTGAGTAAAACAACAATCAATCAATATTCAATAAATAATCAATCAATCAATAAATCAGTGTCTTCAATATGAATCAAGGTCTTGAGGAATCAATCAATCAATTCAAAATCTTCAGAAATCAATTCAAATATCTTGATGAGTCAAATCAATCAATAATCAAAATCAATTCTTGAGGATAAATAAATTATCTTGAGAATTCAAAGTCAATCAATCCAATCCAAAAGAAAGATTCTGAATCGCTGAATCAATGATCCCAATGAATCCCAATGAATAATCCAATCAATTAAACCAATCAATAATCCCCTAAATAAGACCTGAATGACAACACAGAAAAAATTGATTTGATAAGATAAAATGAAGTGAATGAAATGGTCAGCAATGATTAAGAAAGAAGAAAGAATCAATTTTCATATAAATGAAATGAATGAGATGAAAATTGGTGAGAGAGAAAATCATAATCATTAAGAATCATAAGATCATGAAAAGGTCATAATTGATGAATGAGGGAAATGATTATAAAAGAATGAAAAGAAAGAATAAATATGAGTTAATTAATTTCATGTCACAGGGGCTCTTCAAAGTAAAGAGGGCCTGGCACTCAGTAAACTGGGACTCACTTATGGAGGGCTCAAGGATATGGTAAGAAAGGATACACTTAAGAGTGTTAAAGATGAATTACTAAAATAATGAATATAAGAAAGCAGAAACAAAAGAATAAGAATAAAAGAATAGAAGAGCCAACCACAAACAAGTCCAAGTCCACTGTTTCAACCTGTCAGAATGAAAAGAGAAGGGTTAATAAGGATATGGCCACCCAACTCATACTGTACAGGCAAAGACTAACTTAGTATTAAATAAATATAATACCCAAAATAAGGATAAGAATATTCATAAAATAATAAATAAACTAAATTAATTAACTGGGGAAAAGTCCCCAGGGGGGAGAAAGAGGGGCTGGTATATGTGAGAAACACCAGCCCTGATCCAGAGGAAGAATTTTCATGAGAAGATTGAATTATTGAATTGAGTCTTGCCAATACAGGTCCTGTACAGCTGTACAGAACCTGTACAAGAGGTGTGGTGTATTTGAGTGATCATACAGTTTCATGCTGGTGTATTGAAACTGTATTGGGTGAATCCAACCTGTACAGGTATTGACAGGCTGTATTGATGTACCAAGCTGTATGCATGTTTCAGAATGAAGATTGCTGAAACTGAATGCTGATGCAGATACTGGATCTGCTGATTTGAGGTGTTTGAGTGGGTGTATTGATGAATACCCTTACCCCTGGTGAGTGGTTGTTACAGATGGTTAATCATTTACATTGATGACATTATTGTCTGTTCCAAAGCTTGGGAAGAGCACATGTACAGATTATCCAGAGTTTTGACCAAAATTCAATCAGTAAACATGAAAATCTCCTTGAATAAATGTCATTTTGGATTTAAAGAACTTAAAGCACTAGGACATGTTGTATCTGGTTTGTCCCTTGAAATTGACAAAAACAAAGTTGCAGCAGTATTGCTAAAACCCATGCCTCAGAACAATAATGAAATTCAGTCATTCTTAGGTTTTGAGGATATTACAGGAAACACATTAAAGATTTTGAATCCATAGCAAGACCACTTTATAAATTGTGTGACAAGACACAGTATTTCAAATGACTGTTGACAGAGTCAAAGCTTTTGAGTCTCTAAGAGAAGCCTTGACCACTGCTCCACTCTTACTGATGCCCGACTTTAAATTGCCTTTCAAATTGTATATTGATGCATCAGGGGATGGACTGGGTGCTGCAGTTCACCAAGTTCAGATCATAAATGATAAACCTGTAGATGGAACCATATGTTTCATATCCAGGCAAATCAAACCAACTGAAGCCAGAGATGGGGCAAGTAAAATGGAATGTCTATGCCTTGTCTGGGCCTTGGAGAAGCTGAACTACTTATTAAAGGGATGTGTTTTTGAGGTGATAACAGATTGTACAGCTGTCAAATCACTTTTAAACATGAAAACACCCAACAGGCATATGCTCAGATGGCAAATAGCCATACAAGAATACAGGGGCAATATGAATATTGTTCATAAGGATTGGAATATTCATAAGAATGCAGATGGACTAAGCAGATGGCCATTACCAAATAATATTGATAATCCTGCTTATGTGCCAGAAGAAGCTTCACCACAGATCCCAATAGAAGGAATAAGTGTTACAGACTTGAAAACCACCTTCTTTGAAGAAGTCAGGAATAGTTACACTCAAGATAAGAATTGTAGCATCTTATGCCAATTACTTAACAAAGACTGTAAAGACAACTCTCTAATACATGCCTTGGATGAAGTATGGAAAAAAGCTTATGATGAAGGAAGATTTCACCTACTGGATGGTATAATTTACCACAGGACCAAGCACACATGTGTCATGACAGTTGTGGACAAGTCATTAATCAATCTTGTACTAAAAGAATGCCATGATAGCCCCTTTTCAGGACATCTGTCTGAAGACAGAACAAGAGAGAAAGTAAAGACCTGCATATGGTGGCCAATGTGGCAGAAAGATGTTGCAGTGTATTGCAAAACCTGTGACAGATGCCAAAAGGCAAATAAATCCACTGGCAAGAGACTTGGAAATATGATAAAAATCCAAGAACCAAGCAGACCTTGGGAGATTGTCCATATGGATTGGGTAACTGGACTACCACCAGGAGGTGACAGAAGTTATAATGCTTGCGTAGTAATTGTGAACAGATTCAGTAAAACTCCAATCTTTTTACCATGTCACAAGGATGATACAGCCATGGATACAGCTCTTCTGATATGGAATAAAGTAGTGTCATGGACTGGAATATTTACAAATATCATTAGTGATAGGGATCCCAAATTCACTTCAGCACTATGAACAAATCTTCACCATTTATTTGGCACTAAGCTGTTATTCTCTACAGCCTACCACCCACAAACTGATGGACTGGCTGAATGGATGATCCAAACCTTAGAGGACATGGTAAGAAGATTTTGTGCATATGGCCTTGAATTCAAAGATTGTGATATATTTACCCATGATTGGTGTACTCTGCTGCCAGCACTGGAATTAGAATATAAAACATCAATCCATGCCAGTACAAATCAAACTCCTGCTATCCTAGAAAAAGGATGGAACCCCAAATTACCCCAAGATTCCTTGAGGAAAGATTTGATTGAAATACATCCCACAGCTGCTAGCTTAACACAAATGCTAGACAAAGCTAGGAAGCATGTAGTAAGGTGCATGGAAGACTCCTTTGCATATGCTAAAGACAAATGGGATAAATCAAATGCAACTCCAGATTTCAAAGTGGGGGACCTAGTTCTTGTATCCACCACTAACTTCAATAACATCAAAGGATGTAAAAAGTGGAAAGACTCCTTTGCAGGACCTTTTGTTATTAAGGGCCTCCATGGAGAAAATGCTGTTGAAGTAGAGTTATCTGAAGAACTTAGCAATAAGCATCCTACATTTCCAGTGAGCTTGATAAAGCCATATAAATCTAGTGATGCTCAAAAATTTCCCTTGAGGAATAAAATTCCCCAAGCTATACCTCCTTTTGAGCCATCTGGCAGTAAGAAAATTACCAAAGTTTTCAAAGAAAGAAAGTTGAGAACCAACAAAGTTAGGGAATACCTTGTTAGGTACAGTGACCCAACTTGTGAAGATGAATGATTGCCAGAAAAAGACATACCTGAAGCTAATAAACATCTCAGAAGGTTCAGACACACTAAAAATAACAATATTACAAAGTAATATTCTTTTTTTAGGGGGAGGGAATGTGAGCCTTAAAGGTAATTTCATATACCCAAAAGACCACAAATACAAAAGTAACATATAAATAAAATAAATTTATTTATATCATTAAAATGAAAATCAAAATATAAATATAGAATTATATTCACATTGAAAAATTTAATTACAATTTAAAGATAAAATTACATTAGATTTTGAAATTGTAAAATTACATTTATACTTGAAAAAATTAAGTAAAAATGAATTTTTAACAAAATTGTAAAAAAATAAATAAATTTGGAAAAAAGTTAAATAAAAATTATTATAACTTTTTATCCAATAAATAAACATATAAAAACTATTTCACCATTGGATTCCCCATAAAAAATCAGGTGGGGTCACCTCTGAGTGAAAATTTTGTATCTCAACTCTAAATAAGCTTAAATTAAGTTTTTAGTATTTTCTGTATGAAAATTGAAAATCCTCAAAACTTTAATTTAATTCACATCACATGTAGTGTTAATCACCAAAATTTGTGTTAAAATTGAGGTGTTGTGTATATTTTAGAAGTTATGAGGAGATAAAGTGTTTTCAATTGAATTCAATTGAAATGTCAAAATGTGTGCATGTATTACATAAGTGAACTTTGATTTACATATGAGGTATCAATCATTACTGTATTGAACTTTACAGCTCAATTGAATTACATATGTAAATTATAAGTATAAAACATGATGAGGAATTAAAGGAAAAATAAATTGGAAAGATTAAATTTGGGGGGAGGGGGAAGGAATTCCAGCTCTAAGGGGGAGCTAGACCCCCAAAATCTTTGCTGACAGGCGTGTGGTGTCAAAATTCACGCAAAATTTCATCACTATTGGCCTGGAATTGAGTTACAGGGTCTGTGGACTCAATTGATGATGAGGTTTTGATACCAACTGGGGTAGTTTTAGCTGTTTCCAAGAGGGTAAAGCTACCTGTAAGATAAATTAATCATAGTAAAAACTGTTTTAACTGGTTTCTACCTCTCTTACACACATTCTGACGTGTTTTCAAGGCTCTAGACCAGGTATTGCTACAGTAATGGCTGATTTAAGGGTCTAAAATGGCTTAAACCAGCCCTTTTTGGGTCTAAACCAGGGTTCAATGATGCCATAATTGGCTTTTCTGTTGTCAAACTGTTTTTCACGACTGACAAGAGTAAATTTTACTTTTGGAGTAAGAAAATTGATGGCTATAAAAGAATGTCTTCTTTGCCCCACTTTTCTCTTCATGTTAGAATCTTTTCCTTTTATAATTAGTTTAAACATTGTTAAACCAATCAATAAAAGATTCCAACCACCTTGCTAAAAATCATTTTAAACCTTTTAACCACGTGAAAAAATTATTATGATCATTGTTTGTAACTCTTATAATCATTTTTACCCCTGGACCACCCCAAAAGTGAATTAAAGCATCTTTCATCATTGTTAACTTTGTCACTTTGTTTCCAAATTCACTCTGGTCACTTTTGGGAGTTTCTTCTCTTTAATATTCTTTTCAAAGACTCTGTTCTTTCATTAATTGCTTGCAGCTCATTGCTCAATTGATTCCAATTGAAATTGCTCTTGAAGAAATTTCTTTTGTAGCCTTAAAATATCTCTTGTAGAGTATTTTTTGGATAAATTTTCATTGTTGGTCAAACAATAAATTTTTATAATATTATTGTTTTATACTGATAAAGTTATAAACAATGAAATTGGCGTGTTTTCTCTTAAAAATAATATTTCTTACTATTCTTAATTGATTTTTACCTTATACAAATCTTGAGGACAGGAAAAGTACTTGATTTTTAATCAAAGTTTCATATCCACACCTTACAAGTGCAGCAACTAATACTTCTCCACAAGCCTTAATGTACACCTTGAAAGTTAATTTTCAATCTGGAATCAAGGGGAAGGGGGAATTCGTGAGGTATTGTTTCAGTTCATCATATGCTTTCACTCTTTCTTCAGTAATTTCATAGACTGTCTGTTGATCAAAGAGCTTATAAAGAAATGTTGGTATTTCCTAAAAGTCAATTTATATGCTTTATTGAATATCCAGGTGATCCTAATAATGACTTAATTTCTTTATTAGCTTGGGGCATTGGTTTAAGCTTTACTGCTGCTACTTTGTTTTTATCTATGCCCAAGCTTAGTCAAGATACAAAATATCCTAGTTCTTTGAGCTCACTATATGCAAAATGAAATTTCTTCAAAGACGTTTTTCATATTGACTTGAGATATCTCTAATAAGACTCTTTCAAGTCTCATCAGGTGGTTTTCCCAAGTTTCTGAGAAAACTATGATATCATCAATGTATATGATTAGCCATACCTCTTATAATTCTTCAGGGAATATGGTATTCATAATTATTTGATAATGGGAAGGGGAATTTTTCATACTAAATGGAACTCTCAGGTATTCATATATGCCACAGTGAACTATTATCCTTAGGAGTTTCTGGCATTGTCTATTACGACATTTTTGTGAAAACCTTTAAGAGACTCCATGAATTAATAAGCTTAGCTTGTTACAGTTGTGTATATTTCTCATGGATACTAGGTATTGGATATCTGTCAGGGATGATGTAGGTATTCAAAGATCCAAAATCCACCACCATCCTTGACTTACCATTGTGCCATGTTGTAATAACAGATGTAGTAACCTCTACCTATTCATTCTTCCACACTTTTCTTGAGACCCCTAGCTCCATTAATTATTTATAGTGGGCCTCTACAGCCTTTCTAGTTCTTGGGATGGCTGGATAAGGTGGTCTTCCTAACAGGGGTGGATAAGGTTTTCTAAATTGAGAAAAATATCTACCTCATGTCCAATAATAGAACACAATGGTTGTCAGCCTGTGACTCAAAACAGAGCACCAGCATGACATCCAACATACCATAAGTAATGGTATGAGGAGTATTGGACAAATATAGCCAATACAAGTAAGTTATGAAGAGGAAACCTCCTCAAATATAATAAGAAAGGACAAAGATATGCCCTATCAATGATAAGACCAAATAAGCAAAAACTCTTATTCTAGCCTCTAATCTAACTTATACATATTTCATGAAACCCCAACCAGAATGGTTTTTTTTCTTGAAGCTCTAAGGTAGAACTATCCAATGGTATCATCTATTCATCTGTAGCACTCCTAAATCAGGAGATACCATTATACCACCTTTTTTCACCAACAACCCCTCAAAGGTGTAGGAGGGCTTGTACAAACTGTACAAAAGTAAAGCCAAATTGAAGATCTGAGTGAGAGCTTTAATTTGACATACCTTAGACCCCTCTATCTTCCAAATTGACAGAGGGATCTTGGTTTAAAGGTTTACATCTCAAAATACAGGATTTCTGAAACTAACCATATAAAGAAACCCCTGTATCTTTGGAATATATTCATAAAGCTGTAAAGTGTTGTATATCAAACTGTAGATCTAATCAAGCCCTACAATACTGTATCATTAGAATACAGATATATTCTAAATTGGGGATGATATCTGGCTTGGAAGGTTTTGAAGCCTCATACTGATGTACAAAAATACATCCAAAAACTTAAAGTCCTTATAGCTTTTGCTATCTTAGAGAAGGGTGATCATGGAGCATATCAAATTGAAGAGCTCATTAAGCCCTTCAATTCTGTGCTCTTGGATTCTTGATATCTCAAAAAATGACTAAGATATCTTGGTTGGAAGTATTTTGACCAATACTGGTCTGTACCAAACCTGTACCAACCAGTACTGGCTTGATACTTGAAATAATGGTTGTTTAAAGCTTAAACCAGCCCAGAACGACTAATATTAGTCATCCAGACACTCTGGACACGTCACAATGGTGCTGACGTGGCCTGTGAAGAGTTTTTTCACCCTGTATTGATCCAGAATGATCATTTGTGGTCCAAAAACCATAATTCTGACTATGCTGACGTCAGAATTGATGGTACAGAACCACGACCCAGCCTCCAGAGTGAAAATTTTCACTCTGTAGACGTGTGAAGAGCCTACCAGTCTTTCACAGTCCTCAGAGGAGATAAAAGCAGGTCTTTCCTCACTGGAAAAGACTCATCTTATCATGAATTAACATCCTTACGTAGTAAAACTGTCTTATACCAGTAGTACTCTTAGGATTATATTGATATAATTAAAATAATTAATTATTGTAGTGATTTTCACAGTCAATTGATATTAAATCATTGCAACCCAGGTTCTCAATAGATTCATCACCACTGTTATCATATCACAGTAGAACCTGTTTACTATTATAAAAAATTATTTTTTGTGTGTCACAGTCATAGTGCTAGCTTGTATTTACTATTTTTAAGCTACTACATAGACTTACCCTTACAATGGTTCTTTGTCAGTTGCAAAGGGATTCTTGTAATTATATAAGAGATCAATTAACTTTGCTTTCATTTTTCTCTTTTATTTCTTTAGTGAATTATTCCTCTTTCAGATGTTAACTTAATAAAAAGTGCTTTTCTGGGCTCGTTTCTCCATTTTGATAACAAATTTCTTATCATTTAAGAAACCAAATTTTTGTCTTTTGCTGTCTCCTTTGGTAAAATCCCTATCTTTTTGGCTTAAGATATCTATGCCATAAATTGATAATTAATCATTCCCAACAGTAAAATCATTACTGATACAACTTTCCATTACTAAAAACTCCACTTCAATTTATATAAATTGAGATGCATTTGGGAAAATCAATCTTAAATATATGATTCCAAGGGGTTTCATTCTTTCACTTGCACTACTAAGTTTAACCCCTTGTGTTGGTATAGGTTTTCCTTCCCAATCTTTTATAAGTGTTTGTAAATAATTTTTTCTGACACAAGTTCAGTATACCCCTGTGTCCACATTTATCTTCTCCTTGTTAGCTTTAAACATAAAAATACTTATACTTGATTTTACAATTGTATAACCCATTTTTTTTGAGTTTGGTTCTATGAAAGCTTGCATCTTGTATATTTTAAAGGAATTCATCAGATGTTCTAATTGGTGGTAAATTGGGGCTTACATCCAGTACTTCATAGATTGAATCAATATTATTAATTTAAGCATTGATTGTGTTGAGCTAATCACTTTCATAAGTTTATGATTCTTCATTTGCTCTTTCAGAATCATATTCTTTTTCTTTTTGATTGTGGTTTTCTTTTTCCTTAATTTTATTTATTTTTTCCTTCTTAAAGAAATTATTTCCTAAGTTCTCAATACCACCACATTAATGGCATTTTCTTTGCTCATTGGTGCTATTGGGTTTGAAAGGCTCTTTTGGTTTATATTTATTAATAAATACTTTTTTTTGGGAATTTTATTCCCAACGTCCTCCATGTTCTGCAAATTTTAGTTCTTGTCACACTGTCTTATAGTGCATTAATTTAATCTTCTGTGGCACATGGATCTATGCACCTGCTTCTTAGAGCATGTTATAGTTCCCCTCCAAATGTTTTGAGTATTTTCATATGTACCATCATTTGTGACATTGATTGATATAGTGCATTTGATCATTCAGATTTTTCAAGAGAGAAGGTAAAAGCTTGTCTTTATCTGGGTCAAATAATGAGTTCTAAAATTCATTTTATACTTGATACCCCCAAGAATAATTTTCCTACTTGATGAGTTTCCATTTTTCCACCTGGCCCAGTCATTTTTGCCATTTGTCTATCTTATTCTATATTGACATCTGTTTTCAGATTCCTCAAATAATGGATTTAATCTTTCAGTAATTTATTCATATGGTATGGCATAATATTCTTGCAAAATATCAATTGTTTTAATAATTGACATGTGGTCATATTCAACTTCACCTGTGAATGTTGGACAATATTTAAGTTGAGGTGCTTTTTTTCATCAAAAATCAATTATTGTCTTTATGACTCAAAACTACTATGAAGGGAGTTGTTATTTCCTTTTTTGGTTCAACGGGGCTTCTTATATGGGAAAATGGGGTTGTTAATTTTGGCATATTTAAGTTAGCCTCATGTATTTTATTCATTTTCTCAGTAATAAGTATAGTTTCACTTGTGATGTAATATTTAAGCTTCATTATTTCTGAATCACTTTTTTCTACAAGTTCCAGAAGCAAATTTTGGCTTTATGAAGTCTTTTCTTCAAATGTCTTAACAGAAATGGAAAATTTGTTTAATTTTTCTGTTGAATGTCAATACTTTGGTTATGATTGATTTCTCAAAGTCTTTTCTTTGATATCTTTTGTGTACTTCTAGAAATATTGTTTTCCTTGTATTAATTTCTGAGTATTGTAGATTAAAGTTGTTGTATCATTATTTTCAACCATGAATTCAATGTTGTAAATCTCTTTCTTATTTTATACAACAATTGGGGATGAAGATAATATACTTCTGTTTATTTCTCTTAATGATATTGAACTATTTTGAATGCCTTTTAAACATAAGATACTACTTTCAATTTATGTACAAATATTTACAACATAAGGAGAAAAAGTTATTTCTTTGGGAAAGATTGTTGTCTCATTTTTTGTTCCTCCTTGTCCTTGAATTCCATAAAGTTTCTGGCCATTTTGAAAAAGTTGTCCATGGAATCTTTTTGATTTCTTGGGATCCTGTAACTGGGGGATATGGATTTCTCCAATTTGTTTTATTTTTATGGTTTGCCATCAAGGGGAGGTTGGTTGGCTTGAAGCTTTCTGGAGGAAGCTAATGGGGCTTTTTCCTTTCTTTCCTCCCTATTTTTTGTGCCATTCATTTGTCTTTATTATTTGAAGTTTGGATGTTAGTAGAGTACAACCATCAGAGTATTCCAATATTTCCTCCTTCTGAAGGAGTTTCTTGATGATGTTACAGGATTTACTCACTACTTGGTGGATTTTGGGCAGCATTTCCCGGTCCTTGTGGTTTTAAACTGTGTAGTAGTGTTTTTACTGGCTCATGTATATGTCTATTTGAGACCTCTGAATATGATTTATTCCTTCTTGAATGTCTCATAAGGAGTTATAATTATAGCTCATAAATAATATGCATTTCAAGGACTTGCCTTTGGGATATGGCACTTAATTGTGTGAATTCTGTCCCACTGGGGACTTGTATCTTTTTTCCCCTTTTGTGGGATCATTTCTACTTCTAAGTCCACCTCCATCTGATTGGATGGAGTATTGGGAACCTCTTCTAGTAGTCTTGTTGAGAAATGAAGAGATTAAAAAAATAAATTAGAAAAAATAATGAAGATTTCTTTTTGTGGAATTGTAAGAAAGGTGCTCACCTTCATAGTCCTGGAAAAACAAATTTCTTGGGATTTCTTTTCCTTTTTATTATTGGTGTTGGGGAGCTTTGACAAGTTTCTTCTAAAAATCTTTCAACAGTGGCTTGGTTATCCTCTTTTGGGTTATCTTCAAACACTGAAAAGGACAAATAAATATAAGTCTTTTTATTAAATTGTATGATCAAAAATATCTGAAAATTTCCACATTAAGATTGCTCTTTAGCTTTTTTTTATTCTTATTTTTCAATTTCTCAAACAAATAAATAAAATAATATGATTCTTCAAGTAAATTAAAATATAAATATATTTTTTTAATTTACAAATATCTTATTTAGGAGCTAGAGTCAATCAAAGAAAGGTTGTTCAAGTCTAAGGATGTGAAAAACCATGTGTGAGAAAACACAGTTACTTTTCAAATGCCTCAATAGCTTTTAAATTAAGTTAATATGAAGCTACATGAATTAGTATTTTAAGAAGACTTTCTTGCTGAATGAAAACAATTTTCATCTTTCTCTAAGGTCTTGTAAGTAAATATCATGGCCACACCCCCAAATGTAAGGTTTGACTATGATACAACGATGTCAAAATTACTAATATGTTACTTATTGTACTTGGAATTTACTGATAGAAATGAGTGATAGAATTCAAAATAACTATAATAATAAGATATAACTATAATTATGGCATAAAATACTTATATTACTTGATAAGAATAAGATAATATAGATGATGTTATAAGAATAATATGATAAAATAAATCAAGTTATATCTCTATAGCAGTTTATTATTGCTAAAAAAGCTAATAAATGTGTTAGAGATCTTTATTTAATAATAAAAAACAATTTATAACAGTAATATTACAAATCTTTAAGTTATGTATCAATATAAATACTGTTTCTATTATTAAAGAATAATGATAGAGAAAAATATTACAATAAGAGAAAAAAACCTTTATTTAACACTTAATATAATTATTTTGATTAAATCTACACCTAATAATGTAAGAAAAACTTATTTATATTGTAGTTAAAATAAGAAATAGAGATAAATACACTTTGTACTATTTCTACATGCATTAGGATAATTTAAGAGAATTTAACAAATAAAATAAAACTATTATGTAATAAAATGCAAGCTAGTGATTACTAAAGGATATAGATTTGGTATTTTATAATAAAAGAGTTTTATATATAAAGAATAAAGAGTATTACCTTTTATTTAATGTTTTATTGCATTTGATGCATCTGAGGGGGGAAAGGGCAAGAAGGGGTCTTTCTATAGTAAATATCCTTACTTCTAGAAGAAATTCACTGATTTTATATACTGGAATTGATATATATTATAAGGTATGGTGCTGATTACTTGATTATTAAAACATTTTATCTCATTATTATGCCATTTTGAGAGTTATCACTATAGCTCTAATTATCTGATATCATAATCTTGGAAAATGATTCAATTCTGTGAATTGAGGTAGTTTCAATAATAAAATATCAATATAAAAAGTATTATCTCTTATTCAACTGTTAAGCTTAAAATAAGATTAGAGTTAAAGATCCAAAATGATCATTTTTAAGCCTTAACTTGAATCTTTAATAACCTTCAGGTTTTTCAACCAAAAACAGTTCAGAGAGAAGAATATAATAGCTTGGAATGTTTTTACCAAGGCTGAAAGAGGACTTAATTAAATAATTAAAGCTCTATTTATGATTATTCTTGTAATTCATCTTTTCTGTTGAAATTTGCTATTTTAGACTCTAAATCATGATTTCATACATTTATACCTTGAATATCATTATGAAGATTACTTCATTCTTTACGTATGAGCTAGTAGAATTTGAATATTCACTTTTTTTAAGTCTGGACAACTTTTAATTTTAAGTGGTCAACTGGTATTTCTATTTTGACCAATTTCTCCTTATTATTCTTGATATTTGTTATAACCTGTCAAATGAATATTATATCTTTATTATTAAAGGTCTTTTGTGGGAAATTTTACTTTGGATCAATTCTTTATCATCAATATTTCATAATATATCAGCTAAAAACCATGAATCTCTGCATCAAGTGTAGAGGTGCATATATCTAGGAATCTAAGTAGGTATTAGATTTACAGATATAAGAATAAGAAGTGTTATATATTCATTTCTTGAGGGGGAATTAAATGGTTTAATTTACTTCACATGTTTATCCATTTGTGTCTGAGATAATCAAGAATTAATGCCTTTTTATGGAAGTATTACTACTCTTAATTATGTCTAAGATTATAGTTCCATTAATTATTGTTAAAATAAGGTCAATAATAATGTTTGTGACTTTTTTGGATATGTGGCTGTATCTCTAAGGCTTGTATTATTGTTAGAAACATTAATTCTGGAAGGAAAGAATACTAAACAGGAATATATTATTAAATTAGAATATTATTTTTATAAAAATATGGATGAAGAATCAAGGTAAATTTCAATAAGAAGAGCTGAAATTTCTTAAAATGTTTTGCATGATAAAGGGAATGTAATTATATATGGCCATGAATTGATATCTTGATCATTTGAAGCATATTTCCAAAGGTTTTCAAAAAATATTCCTTGGAAATTCTTGAAAGAAAATGGTCCCAGATCATACTCCAATCATTTTTTTAAGAGTAAAGTAAAAATAAATGAAGGTTTTCTTTCTGTATACTTTTTATTGAGCAGGTCTCATTGATATGCTGAAATAACATAATAAATAACAATTTCTTTTATAGAATATGAGATCCATTCTATTTAGTTGAAGATTCCATGTTTAGCTGATAGTACCTTTCAGATTAAGGAAGATACACACTAGTCTTATAGATCAGATTGAAGAGCTAGACATTGATAAAATTTCATATTTCTTCAATTTTTCTGTTTTCAGAACAATTAGAGAGGAAACTTGGTGAATCATATCATTTACTAAATTATCTTCATGGAAGTAGCATTTTCCTATAGATATTGAATATTTATACTGGCTTATTGTGCGTTTTTGTATGCAAAATAGGGGTTTCCATAGGTTTCACCATGATCTCAAGGAATATGTATGGTGAAAAAAATCTCGAATTTTTCCCTCCCTTGATTTAACCTATTTATATTTCTCATCATAAATTACTTCTGAATTAGCCACACTATCCTCAAGATATTGAAGTGCACAGGCAATAAAAAACTATGAACTTTCTGGATTTCAGAAATCAAATAGCTTTAAATCATTTTATAAGTTACAGCGCATATTTAATAATATTAACCTAAACAGACGTGAAACAGAGTCAATAGGATTTGGTAAAATATAATCCGAGAACAAATTGAAGAAAAAGGCCTTAAGAAATAATGTTGAGCTAAGAGTATCATTTCAAGTAAGATTCAAAATATAAAGTTAGTTCAATTTATTTTTTTAAAACTGAAAAGAATATAATTAAACAAGTGTATGAGATTATGTGGAACACTTACTGAAAGGGAAAAGAGAAATTCTTGACAAAATATCCCCCATTAACATACTTGTAATTGGAACAAAAGTTATTTAGTTAATATTTTAGTTTTTACCGGCGAGCTAATGGAGGTGATATATAAATTTTTATTATCAAGATATATTTTAACTTTTTAAATTCAAAAAGAGCCAAATATTTTCAATTGACATCAAAAATTCAGATGGAAACATGAATATTTTTTCATTCTTTTGATATCAGAAATATTCCTAAAATATAAATCTTTATTTGAAGAAAAAAGCCTGAATTATGAAAGCAAGGAAGGCTATCTCTCTGGAACTTCTTATCAATGATTAATTTAAGTGACCAAAGCTCCTTTTGAAGCTTTCAAATACTAAAATACTTGTGATATTTATTTTTTGGGAACCCCATTTTGGTATGCTTTTATATTGAAGTAATATTGTTTGATTTAACTTGAAGAAATTTATTCTTGATTATAGAATTCTGATTCTCTTATTAAGGAAAAAGAGGAGACATATATAGCTTATAGCTTGACAAAAAGATTTGTGGGGTCCAAAAATCTGAATTAAACTGTATCTGTTTCATCACATCCTGATGAAAATGTAAGATAATTAATTAATTAATAAGTTACTTCACCTCATAAAATATTTTTTTGAAAGGGGATTGAATTATAAGCTTATTTATCCATTAAAAAAATAGAAAGCCTATATATTCAAATTTTCCTCCTATGTGCATAGAGATCCGTAAAGCAGAAAGGAAAAGTGTAAATATTATTTTCACAACTATTTAAATTTAAATACAAGTCAAAATATATTATTTCTAATCTCAAATTTTACTATCAACATGTTTTGATCTCCTGAGATTTTATAGTTGTTACCAAAAATTCATATTGAGCAGCTAAACTAATAATAAATGGATATCATATGTGGCTTGAGTTTCTTCAAAATATTCTATGAATAATTTTCCTTTTAACCCTATCTTTAAATCTTCATCTAGAAAATCTCCCATGTCAATTTCTAAATGCAGACCCTGATTTCAGGTGTGGCCACCTTTCTCATGGCGATTTAACATTATTTTTTTGATCTTGGAATTTTAGTTTCTAAGCCTTGAAGTTTCTTTTCTTGAGGAAACTATTAATTTTTAATTTTCAAGGAGCATGAAAAATTAGTAATAAATCCATTATTTTGGAGTTCACTTTGGGGTTTATGTGTAAAATGTAAAATGGATCATGTTTTACTCAAAATATTCATTATTCCTGTTTTTCTCGAAAAATAAATTTCAAATATAATTCCTAAGGAATAAATAATATGAGCTAATATTTAAAATAAGCTTGGATATTTATGTTAATTTTCTCTTTTAATAAAGGTGAATGATTCACAAATCCAATGATTGAGCTTATAATTCTCAATGTGGGGATTCTTATGAATTTAACTTTTATTTAATATTGAAATGGGTAAACCGTTCTTTTGGTTTGTTTTGTTGGATAAAAATTCCCCTTGGCTCAAATTTGGAAGATTTTCTCTGTTCATCTAGTTTTGGATATATTGAGAAGAGTTTTTCATAAAATAGAGACTCTTATAGAAAATGATATCACCAAAATGCCTCATGTTGGCCCACTAATTATTATCTTCATTAGTTTTAGGTAAGGATATATTCCCCTTTATAGAATAATATTCTATTATTATCTCAGAGATATTGATTTATTAATATATATATGAAATTCTCTAATTAATAATCATTACCAGAAGCTCTCCCAGAATATTATTCCCAGTGAAATCTTATTCCTTTCATAACTGAATTAAAAAAGTATCATTAGTTATGTTTTTTGTTCTTATCCTTGCCTAATTTCTTTGATGATATAATCAGTTTTCCTATTTGTTTTGAACATAGGAATATGGTTTGAAAAAGTAGTGATCTTATATATAATCAAAGTTGAAAGGGCTTTTTAATTTACATTAGTGAATATATAAGGTTGAGGTAGGGAAATTGGGTCGGCTAATCTTAACCATGAGAAATAAAGATTTTTTATGGATTGGCAAGCAGTGGAGGCCTTATTTTTGAGTATTTCTGAGGAAAATCAAGTTTTTGGTACTAAGAGTTGATGCTGCTACTAAGAAAATATTGCTTCATCTCAAAATTATTTTTCAACATCATCTTGTAATGAGGTAGTTATTTTTTATTTATAAAAAAAAGATATTCTTCATCAGGAAATTTATTTTATTATGACCCAGGAA